>VWZW01006255.1:845324-1385903 GCA_013397115.1 Edolisoma coerulescens
GGACCAGCACTTCCGGGTGAGCCGCGGCCGGGGGCGGGCGCCGCGCGGTCCGGCCGGGCCGGGCCGGGCCGGGCCGGGCCGTAAGGTAACGCTGTGTCCTTGCGGCCCAGGGGACGCGGTACGACCAGGAGCGGCTGCTGAGGAAGAGCTGCACGCTGTACGTGGGGAACCTCTCCTTCTACACCACCGAGGAGCAGATCCACGAGCTCTTCGGCAAAAGCGGCGACATCAAGAAGGTCATCATGGGGCTGGACAAAGTGAAGAAAACCGCCTGCGGCTTCTGCTTCGTGGAGTATCCTTGTGCGGGGCGGCAGGAGCGGTCAGGGTGTGGGTGAACTGCTCTGCACTGCAGGCTCTGAGTCACGGGAGAGATCTCCGAGGATAAAATTAATCATTTGCTAAAGCGTCTGTGGGAGACCCTGGCGAAAGTAGGCAATGCTGGGCTCGCGGTTGGACTTGATGATCTTACAGGTCTTTTCCAACCATGATTCTGTGATTTGAAGATACAGTGCATGTCGAACCGGGTTAACAGATTGCTTTCACTTTGATACTTTAACCCAGACATCTCTTAGGTAGTTGATCTCTGCAGTAAATTCATGTTCTCCGTGCCGAGGTAACAAGGTCTTTCTTTTTGTACAAACGTACTTGTAAAGTTTCTTTTGGCATCTGTCATGCCTGTCGTGTGACTTCATTATGTGCACGTTTCTGAGGATCATTCTGTTACTGGTTCCAGTGAACTCTCCAGAATGGTGGAAGTTTACAGCATGAATGTAGCATGCCTGGGACTTCCCACTCTTTAGCAGTAAAGCTTTGTGCTGTTAAATGTCAGCGTGATTGACAAACTTAATCCCGTGTAGGCATTTTTAATGCTTGAATTCCTGTACGTTCCTCCCTTTCACTAGCACTTTTCTCAGCTGGTGTAGCTTCATAAAAGCAGTTGCTTTTTAAAGTAACTGAGCAGGAACCTAGTTCAAGCAAAGATTTGGTTTTGTAGCCCATTTGATATTGTTCTTTTTTCCGTTTGTTGAAAATAGAAGTCCACTTTTTTCATTAACCTATTCTAAGGTATTATGCCAGAGGAGATGCTGAAAATGCAATGCGGTACATCAACGGGACCAGACTTGATGACAGGATCATAAGGACAGACTGGGATGCAGGATTTAAGGAGGGTAGGCAGTATGGCCGTGGAAGATCAGGGGGACAGGTAGGTTGTTGTACAGCCTGGGGTTTTAAGGGAACGGTGACTTTGCCAAACTTCTTGGTTTTGAATGAACACAGAACAATTTCAGAAATAGCAACATTGTTTAAGATGACACTGGAAGACATCTGATCAATGGCAGTGTAATCTATTAAGAATAAATAACTCTTTCATATATTTCACTAAAAGTACTTGCAGAAACAACTCTTGGCTGCCTGGGGAGATAATGCTTATAAGTAAGCCCAGAAAATGTAAGGGGCTGTCAGGAACACACAGGACAGCAGTTGGCTTGCGCCAGGTGGAGCAGGTGGCAGTGGCTTGTACTGCCACAGCCCAAGGCTGGCCATCCTTGCTTGGGCTGTGTTGATTAGAGAGTCCCCAGACATGATTAAAGAGGAAGTTGGTTGATGCTGTTCTGGGCTTCTGCATGATGCACTTCTGTTTTGTTAGTCAGCTCTGTGTAGCCACTCACATGTCGTGATGTCAGTATGACTGTATTCTAATGGTGTAACAATTTTTGAGAAATTGTGTTTCCTTGTCTTTACCGGACTTCCCTTTCTGCCTCCTTCGTAAGGTCCGAGATGAGTATCGGCAAGACTACGATGCTGGAAGAGGTGGCTATGGCAAAACTGTTCAGTGCCAGTGACTCCTCAGCTTCACAAGAGAACCAAATCTGCATTGTAAATGTCCCCAGGCACAAAGTAGGTCTGTTGCACACAAATTCACAGAAACTCCTGTTCGTGTTCCTGTGAGCACATCCTATGTTCAATACCTCTTCTGTTTTACTGCCTGGATCCAAAGCGTTGCAGAGGACCTGGGAGCAAGGCTTTAAGCATTAGAATGCCTGGGGCTTTGGTCTTGGCATGCTGCTATAACTTACTGAAAGGAACAAAGATGTAACGTAATGGTGCTTTTTTTTCCTCTGGCAAAACTTGATTATTCTACCACTGGGTTTTGTTTACATTGGTATCACAGGGTGGAGAGCAGTGATAAAGGATGATTGGTGGATGTTTCACAGATGAAAGAAAAGGCAAAGAGCCTGAAAAGGAAGTGGAATTTCTAGGGAAATTTTTCAATTTCTAGGGAAGACTTTAAGTTGCAGATTTTCTGAGGTTACTGGATTAGCATCCTTTTTCACTGGTGCTGTTCCTAGAATATTTACATGAACAGCTGTAATAAAACGAATCAGGTTGAGTTCAGGACTCATGAAGTGAGAAGAGCCTGGCAGAGAGCAGGAAACAGACCTCTGCAGTCTTCTACAAAGTGTAATTGTGATTGCATGACAGAAAACAGCAAATATAAGAATTACAGTAGCTGTTATTTCACAGTTTGAGTATTAGTATTTTGGCCTCTCTGGTAGCTCTCTACAGCCTTAATATTTGAGGGTAATATCTTCCCTGTGCCTGTAAGGGTTGCATGAAGCCAAGTTACCCCCAGAATGGGATGTTTGAGGTACTGTGTGTATAATAACAAAGTTTCTTCCCAAAATAGGTGTTCTATGTGCGAAACTTGATTTCAGACAGATTAAAAATAGAAACAAAAGAGTTTTGGGGGGAGCCCAAAACTTTCTACTGAGCATGTGATAAGAATGGCAGAAGAATTTCAGGATTGTGTCGCTTGTTGTGTTCTGGTTATTTTCTTTCCCCACTGGATCCTATTCATACTGATTATTGCTATGTTGGAATTTTGGTGTACTGCAGACATAAGTGATCCCAAGATCAATGGAATTGACCTGCTGAAATGAAATGGTTTAAAAGGAACTGTTACAGGGCTTTGGAATTTCTTCATGGACTTCTGAGTTCCACGTAAATGGCCATTCATAAAGGTTTGTCCAAATACCTTGTTGTCTGTGACTCCTTAGAAACCTTTGAAGGTATGTGAAAGTTGATCTGTATTCACTGAAGGTATTTAGGAAATCTTGATGTGTTTCTTGTGTACAGTTAGTCACAACTGCTACTGTAGATTGCAAAACCAGTGAGATTGAACAACTGCTTACTTAGGAAGTGTGGTTTTGGGTGGGCTTTGAGGTTTTTTGGCATGGAGAGTAAAACTAGATTTTTGGGATCACTTGGTGCTGGTCTGCAAATGAGACTTGGAACAAAGTTACCTTTTCCAATACCGTACATTTGATTCTGAGTTTACAGCCTGTAATCTGCTCTAGAACACTGCTGAAGTTTATTTTTCATTGTATCAATTTTGTATAAAAAATGTGTTACAAAAACTCTAAAGTCACTTTCTTTTAAATAAAGCTGCAACATTAAAATGGTTTGTTACGCTTTTTTTTTTTTTGGGGGGAGAATCAGCTGTATTCAGAAAGGAGCTGTATTCAGACTCTTGGCCACATCGTTTGATTTAGTCTCTTTTAAGATGGAGAAAATGAATATTCTTTCCCTTTGACTGGATTTTCAGTCTTGTTCAGTTTTTACCTGGATTCTGAAAGGGGTTTGGTTATTGCTCTTCATTCTGGTTTGGATTTCTTTGGATTACAGGACAGAAATTTTTTACTGATAGTGAAGTAAATGTGAAAGTTTTTGGTGTGTAACAAGTAATTTTCTAGGTGATCTTCCTTATAAAAATGAGCTTTTAAATTGTTTTTTATTGTAAGTACTGCCAGACAGTCGTTCTCAAATGAAATGGAGATGGTAGTAAGATTGTCTGTCACAAGAATCACTGTTCTTTGCTGCTTATGTGTAATGGGTCTGGAAAGAGTCTGTTTTAAAGTGAGATTTTCTGTTTTGAGAGAGACACCAATCAAAATGGGATTTAAAACCACATGATGTGTCATGTGAACTCTTAGAATCTCGAAAGCTCATATAGAGGAAATTGAACATGGTTTGATTGTTGCCTTCCCTAATTGAAATCAGATCTGGGTCTGCTGAACCTAGTGCCTAATGAAAGGAACTGAATCAAGTCTTTGAAACTTCCTCTGGGGACTTCTTCAGCTTTCTGACACGCTGGTGCATTGTGATTAGCTTGTCTTGGAAGGACAGAATCTCCCATGCTTCTTGGACATGCTACTTCATTGCAATTACAAACACTTTCATGGAAGTTCAAGCTCTGTGTTAGTGTTTCTAAGTTCTTGTTCATCATAATTAGCTACTTTTATGGAATTGTATCTGTAAAGAAAAACAGCAGCTAAGAATTAGAGTATAAACTTAGATATGTCTTGATGGAAGGGAGGCTGTTAAAAATTAAAGTAGTGACAGCTTCAGTCTTTCCCTCAGACTGGTGCAGGCTCATGGGGTGATTTACATGCCTCTCTTAGGTAGCAATGGCTACAAATAAGATTTGTATTCACAGCATTTGAGTCTTGGTATTATAGGGTAAAATGAGTGGAGTGTAAAAGCATTAGAGACATTTGTTTTCAAAGACTGACAAAATAATCCCATTAGCAGTGTCTCACTGCAGGCTCATTCCAGGGTGGTCTGTGTTGGGTTACTTCACTGCCCCTGCAGCAGACATGTTCCTGCTCAGGCTGGTGCGGGCACAACAACTGTTGGTGTTAATGGTCCTTTCTACACAGACAGTTCTGAAAAAAAATATTGAAACTATTTAAGCACTATCCAGCACCTCATCTTCCACATCTTGTCAGATTAGGCTTCTTGTGAAGGTAAAAACGGGTGAAAACTACTAAAATTGACATGGTTTGTATGTGGTTTCATCTCTAGATGAAAGACAATCCTGGTCAAAGGAATGCAGTCCACAGGGACTGACCAGCTCATAAACTGTTGTTTATTTGAGTTTCTAAAGCACAAGTTGTACTTTATACCAGAGCATATAAATTAAGACAAATTAAGATGGGCATTTTTCTTTGCAGTCTCAGGTTTCTGCTCCCAGCTGAGTGTATTTAGTACTTTCAGGTGAGTATAGGGCCTTACCACTGCAGGTGGTGTACCAAAAAATTGGTGGAGACGGTGGAGAGAAGTGTCCTGGGCTTCAAAACATTGTGTTTTTGAATCTATAAAATGATTTATTGTATTTGTACATTAAGACAGTGTAACTGCACAAAGGTAGAAAGTATATTGCACCCCTGCCAGTAGAGGGCAAAGTTGCATGAGAAGAAAGTTTGCTGACCTTGAGAAACTCCTTTCTGAAAGCAGGAGAGATCAGTTCTTGTGTCAGGCTTCCCTGGTTTTTGAGGATCACCTTCCTGCCACTCTGCTTCCCAACCTGCTTTCTGAGACAAAGATGTGCTTTACTTCACTGAGGTAATATTCTCCAAGATTATTTTAGCTTCTACCTGAAGGCCATTTGAGTGTCTATTTGGGTTCTTTACAGAAAAAAAAAAAAGATAAATAGGAAGCTGAAGTCTGCAGCTCGGGGTAGCTGGTGAGTTCAGATGTGACGCGGAAGTTTCCTTCAGCAGGAAGATGAAGTTTGAGTGTGGAGCTGCCGGGGGGCAGCGCCGGTGAGGTGTCGGTGGCCCCCTCTGATGGTGACACCGCCACCGGCGGGGGGGCACAGGCTGCAGTTGTGCTCTCGAGATTTTACTTTGATTTGCTTGTAAGAAATGACCAAAAACCTGATTTTCATCGAAGAGATAATTTTACTCTCTAGACCATTTCTCAGAGTGGAGGCAAATGGAGGTCAGGATTTGCGGGTTTGTAGCCCATTGCTGTTATCTCTGTTCAGCAACAGCTTAATTACCTTTTCCACTGGATTGCGATATGCAGTGGTGTGTGGTGACTTCTCTCCCTGCTCCCGGCAACCTCTTCTGGGGTCTTGCCAAAGCACACCCATGATATCGCAGGAGGGCTTGACTCCAAGATGCCAAATCCAGCTTCACAATCTCGCATTAATTGTAGTCTGTGTAACTGTGCCAGCAAATCTTGTGCCAACAGTGTTTTTCGGTCTCTTGCAGGTTATAAATTGAAGTTCTGTATTGCACACAAAGTAAGTGTCTGCAGCTTGACAAGAAATTAGGCAGGATTTTAGATGTTCGGTTTGTTTCTGTAGAGTCATGGTAGTCCTTCAGGGACTTTGCGGGCTTAAATGTCCGTTCCTTCTGAGTATCCCTGTGGGAAAGTGCCCTTTTATTTAATCTTAGAAATTTTTTGTCTGATTCATAGGGGGCTGATGCTGTGTGTGACAAGTGTGTGGTGGATGAGGTGCTTGGTGTCCTCAGTCCTAGTGTTGACAGGGCTGTCTTTTCCAACTCTAACGTGTTTCACAGCACAGTAACAGGTGAGAGTAAAGAAGACACAGAAGTAGGTGCAGTAATCTCAGTGTGTATGACCTGAGTGAAATGTAGATTATTATTTTTTTCACATTTGAAGGACAAATATGAGTTATTCCTGGTGTAGGGTTTTATTGCCTTGAGGGTGCTGCAGCGAATGCTTTTGAAAACCCTTTCATGACTGTTCAGTAAGGGTTGCAGTCCTGCTAGAATATTCCTCCCAGAATCTTTCTCTTTGTCCTCCAATGCTCATCTCTGACTACATAAAACCTGCTTGTATTTTGTTCTGTTATCCTCCAACCAAGTCTAGACAAAGCCAGTTGTTTCTGCCCTGACAGAAAAAACTGCCACTGTTCCAGAAGCTGCATGAGGGGCTGAGTCAGGATTTCAGACACCAAGTTGAATAGAGAAAAAGTGAAATACCTTCCATTAAAAACAGTGTGAATTATGGTTTACTCAGTTAATGACTAGGAAGACATCTTTCTTGTGTGCCTTGATGAGTATGTTTGTGAAAATAAGACTATATATTAAATAATTTTGTTGGGTTTAGTTTATTTAATTAGAGCTACCTCTGATTTCCTTTTCAAGGTGGTCCATCTATTAATTTTTCTGGGACTGATGTGTTCCAAGTAGAATAGCACTGAACCACAATTTTTGTTTTTTCAGGTAAAATTAAAGAAATCTTTTCTCAAAACATAATTTGAAAACAAATGGGAAATAAGATTTCCTATTTTGCTGTTTATCCGGTTACATGCAACGTAAATATCAGAATAAATTAGCCTAATTGAGTCACCTTGTCATTACATTTCTAAACAATGAAGCTTTTGCCTTCTCTCCCTGGAAGCTTTTCCCTTTCTCTCCCTGGAACCAACCAAGTGTAAAGAAAATTCTGATTTTCTAGCTAGAATAGGTAAGAATATGTTAAGTGCTAATAATACATACTTGTGTTATTATAGTTGTACATCTGTACGTCACATGCACTTTGAATTGCATTAGATTGTTTTTCTTTCAGTTTTCTGACTTCATTACTTTAAAATAATGCTCCTATTATTTTATGCTTTGTGTCTTTATTTTATGGGGAATTTTCCTGTTTTGAGAAAGTGTTGCTACTCTGTTAAAATTAATTGATTATACGCTGGTCCTTTTTGTTGTGTTTGATTTTCTGTAATATCATTGTTTCACATCTTAAATTACTTTTTTAAAACAAAAGCCCTGTCAGCTGCTCCTGCTGCCACAAGATGTCGTGAGAAGCCGTGTCTGGCTGCAGGATGAGTGGGGGCTGCCAGGATTCTCAGTCAGCTGAGGAGCTGTTGTGGAAGGAACGATGTGTTCTCAAAGCATCTCATCTCTCTCTGCAGCTAAAGCAGCGTCTGCATTTCTTGAAGAAACTCTTGCATATTAGAATTCTGCTTGAAACAAAAGTGACTGGTGACTGATCAAACTGTCGTCTGCATGCCCTGAAGCAGTAGAGTTAGGAGTGCCTTAAGGTTGCTGATGTGTGGGATGCCTCACTATACCAAGCACAATAGAACTGAAAGGTTGTGCAGGCTGGCAAAGGACTGGCTTGTGGTTTGGGTTTTATAGGGTTTTTCCCCTCTCTGAATTTACTCCAGTAAGAGGAGGAATATGTTTCCATGAACTGGAAAGAACTTCTTCCCATTAAATCTGCACTTTTGCTTCTGTTTTAAATTCCCAGCTGAATTTGCTCTTTGGAATCTATTTATTAATGTGAAAAAGCCTTCAAGCAGCAATCTTTAAGAAATTCCATCCTGCACAGATGCCAGGAGCAGGTGTGTGCTGGTGTCTGAGCTTGCCAGGGGGACATTCAGGAGAGATTTTTAAAATTTACTCAGATCTCTCACTCCCTGAGTTATGGTGGATGTTTTGATGAATTGTTTTACAGGGTGCAGTCCTGTCAGGAACTTATATCTCCCGTGGAGTTCAGTGAGATGTGTGCGTAGTGCTAAAGTACTGAACATGTTTTAATGAACTTTGTCTACGTATTTCTCCATAAACTAAACATGTAACATGCTGACACACCAGGAGAATTCTTGAAAGGCCTTTGGAAGCAGCATTGTCTCCTGAGTTGTATCTCAAAGTGAGCTAGGGAAGCTGAGCAAAATAGTGTCACAAAAAGTAATGAGAGCATTTTGAAAGGGATTCTAAAAATTCCTCAGGATAATTGTCCAAAATCATGTGCAGGACAGAATTTTTCTCAGAATCTGAGGCCATGATGGCCAGCAAATATTACTTGGTTTACAGTTTGACAGGAAAGACATTGCTTCGGAAGAGCACAGAAACCTGGAAGGATATGAAAAGTGAGGGAAGATTCCAGCTGATTTGTCAGTAATTCAGATTCTAGACACAAAATGGTCATCAAGGCAAAATTATTTAAACATTAAAAGGGGCCCAAAAGCCTGAATGAGTATGTGGTGTCCATCAGCAGTCCCTGGATACAGTGTTGGTTCTGTGTTTAATCATAAATTTTTCTCTAAGTATGTTTAATTGAACTAAAGCAGGTGTGAGAATGGCTTATTCCCAGTTAGAAAACAAAATCCCTTTGATGCCCGTGAAGGAGTGGTGCTGTTCCTCGTGCTCTGTGAATTGTCCTGCTGGCTGGGCCGAGTGCTGGGCAGGCTGGAGCTCTCCCCAAGCAGTGCACACCTGGGCAGGCACAACACCTTCCCTGGTGACAGCATGGAACTGAGAATGAAGGAATGAGCCAGGGCTCCACCTTCAGACAAATTTGAAGGAAATTAACTATTCGCAGACACAGAGTTGTCCTGAGAGAGGAGAAAACGTACCGTGCAAAGCTGAATGCTGCAGGTACCAAAGCTTTCAAGGTCTCGGGGTTGTGGCGGGCTCTGACGGGGGAGCTGGAGGGGCAGCACTGCAGAGAGCCGGTGTTCACTGGAGGTCTGCAGCACAGTGGGTCTGACTGACCCAAACTGATCAGCGCTCAGCTGGTGAAAGCTGCAGAGCCTGTGCTCTGCCCGCCTTCTGTGGGGAATTTCTGCGTGCTTTTCCCTGCACGCATGGCACTACTGCAAAGCTGATTTCCCTTTTTCAATGGTTGTGGCAGGTGCCTGCTCTGTTCAGGAAGGGAGCTTCAGTGCAACTGTTAAGTCTAGAAGAATTGGATGTATTTTGTGGGTATACAGATATGTCCACATGAAGTTTAGTCTGGATTGAATTTAATGTGAGAGTACTGGAATCTGTATTTCAGTATTTTACATTTTAATAGATTTTAAGTGAATGTGTTAGGGCACATAAAATGCAGAATTGCCTCTCGAGAATTTGCTTTTTCATGTTAACCAGGAGTTTATACTGGGCTATGCAATTTAACAAGGAAGTTCTCCTCTCTTAGCTGCATATCATTACAATCCTAGGAAATTAGCTTCTTTGTGATTTCCAAATGCACAATATCTGAACAAAGTCAAGTGGAATTGTAGTGCAATAGGGCTTTTTTAAAAGCAACTTTTAATTTATTAAAATACCAAGGTATAATTGATTTTCTAGTTTAGAAAGCATATAATAAAAATGCATTTTTTGTTAACATTTTAAAATAATTCATTCTTTTTAAAATTTTTTTATTGCTGAATGTTGTTGCCAGAACTTCTGTCAGTGACAGTATAACTTACAGTAGAGATGTGAGATACTGAAACTGCAAAGGAATAGTGATGACAAAAGCTAGAAATAAAGCATCAATTTCTATTCAGCCTTCCTTTTAAATGGAGGAAAGGTGTTCCACATTTGTAAGGACTATATTGTTGCTTTTCAGACATGATTCAAAGATAGGTATTGAAAGAGGGAAGGTATAAAACATCATTATGTCATTAGGAATTCTAGTTCCATTCAAATAGGAAATGTTCTATTTATGATCCTTAAAGAAAGCCCTCAGGTCATGAACAGTATTTCCATTTGTTGAGGAAAATGTCAGAATAGTTTTCTGAAAGTCTGTACCGGATGAATGTTCCTTTTGAACCCTTTATTCATTCCATTTCTGGGCACATTTAAAAAATCATTGAAGAATTGATAAAAGCTATGTGTAAAATTACATAAAACCCCCTCTGTGAAATTCCAGTGTTTTTTAGGGCATTCACAGTTTAGTTTTTGAGTGAAATAACTGTTGATTTCAGTAGGCCTGAACTTGTTAGTTGAATATACCACAAGGAGGACCTACTTTTCCTTTGATTTTCTCCAGGGTGGGTGAAGAATTAATTCAGAGACCTTTGTGGCATTGCTGTGTATAGGCCAGGGAAGAGAATGGGGGACAGAGCTTTTTCTGTCATATATGGGGGACAGTTTCTTAAGAGAAAAGGATCTCAGTTTCTAGATTTGAGAGACATTAGAATATTTTTGCTAAGTTGTGCTGAGCACTTGAACTTCTAAAACTTCCCTTATGTGAGGTTATTTTCTCTATGAAGAAAACACATCCTATGACCGGGGACATGAACCTATAAGTGAAAAGCTTTTTGCATTTACTGCTATATTTGCAGTTTCATAATCTATGTTGCACCTTTGCAATGGGGGAGAAGGAACCATGTTGGTCAGTGATGATGGTGCAACATGCATGTCAGCAATGACATCACTCCTGTGCTGCATAACAGCACATTTGTCTCTTGAGTTCTGTTTGCCATTTATAAAATTCACAAGCATCTCTTGATTTTTGTGGAAAGCTGATTAGGTTCTGGACTAACTCTGGTAGGAATAGAGATGCTCTGAGCTGTATCACTTCTGGACATGAACTGGTTGGTCACTGTGATACAGAGCTATGCTCAATGGCATTACTCTCATGTCAGCGTCTGCAACACAGGGATCTGTGGGGATGACAGCTATTATTCCTGAACTGTTATCTTTTTTTTTTTTTCATTATGCCCTAATATATCAGTGTATTAAAAAGAAACCTGAATATTTGATTTCTCCCCATGAAGCCAGGAAATCGCAAGTTGATTTCTTTAATAAAGCATGATTCATACTTTTCTTGAAAAATTCCAGTTAAGCATCCTAGGTCTTCTGCTAAATGCTGCAAGAAAAGATTTCAGTGCTTGTCAACTGTTAAAAGTTTTGAAGAAAAAGGTTTAGATGCTTGGTTAGATTTCCCTATTTCTTGGCTAAGCTGTATATATTCACTTACTGATAGCAAATTATCTGTTTTCTGTGGTTGCAAAGTTTACCAGAAGTAGCCTGGCATCCTTTCTGTAAAGGGCAGGGACCCAGTCCCATTCTCAAAAGCATTTGGCTGTTTCCTCTCCTCCTGTAGTAAATGCTGTACGCAGCTGTAATGCAGCTGTTCTGAGTGCAGCAGGGAACACAGAGACAACCAGCTTCAATGCACAGCCCACATCTGTCCTTGGAAGAATTCAAAGTGAGAGGAAGCATGTCGAGGCCATATGTCAGCAAATCAGAGTTCAGAGCAGGCTGCACTGTAAGCACAGGTTTAATTTCTAGCACAGTTTTTGAGGCAGTTGTGTCTGGATCATTAAGAGCAAAAGTTGCCTTCTCTGAATCACCATTATGTGTCAGCAGTTGCTTGGCAACTTTGAGCCAACTTGGAAATACCTTCCCCAGAAGCTCATCTTTAACTCTCATACAACTGTTGGGACTTAACTGCATTTCATTCAGTTTTGTGTGTGAGTTACCTTTTTGTATGTTAAAAGACTTAAGAATTTGTAAATGTTGCCTTTGTTAAGGGCCTTTGCAGCTGTGATCTGTACTGAAGGGACATCTCCTCTGTGAGTGGTCTGGTATCTCCAATATCACTCCTGTGAGACCTGGCAGAGGGACAGTACATTGTCTTTAAAGCACTTCATCAGGTCTTAATCCCTTTTGAGTTTGGGAACACTGAAATGAATTGGCTGTTTGAATGCATTTGACTAAACAATAGCTTAATATGAGAAAGATGGCATCTTTTTGATGTGATTCTTAATCAAGAGAACACAATGTTCCCTTTCTATTTATCTGATTAAAGTAGCAGTATAAATCAAACAGGAAAAGCTGAAATAGTTCATCTCAGTCCTTGGTTGACCTGTATCAGGCAGACAACAACAGGATCACACAAAGCACAAGCAGGTTGCCCAGGGCCGTGTCCAGCCAAGTTTTGAACAGCATCTCCAAGGAGGGAGACTCCACAACATTTCTGGACAACCTGTTCCAGTGTTTGGGCATCTGTGATAAAAAGGTATTTTCTTGTGTTCACGTGGAGTGTCATGTGCTTTAATTTGAGAATAGGTTATCAATCAGTTTTGCATGTGAAATTTCCATGTTTTTTGAAAGTGATGCTAGAATTTGAAGCATTGTGACTTCTTGATGAACTTTTGCTTCCTCTCCATGTTTTCTTTCAGTGTCTCTGCACTAGCAGCTTACCTGCTAGCAGAATGTCCTTTCCTGCTTAAATTTCTCCCATATATTCTTTGGCTTATGTTCCAAGCTGCATGGATGATAATACCACATTTGATTGCTCTTCTCTGCATCTGTGTAATTTGATCAGCAGTGCTAGTGAGTGCCTTCTGGGGAGAATTTAATTGATAAAGCTAGACTTGTCTGCTGAAAATGAGGAAAGCATAAGGTGACCTAATGGGAAGCTAAGGCCAAAATATGAACTTCTGGGGAGAAGGCACAGAAAAGCTGCACATCACTGCCTTGCTGTGACTTGATTTGTGGATGTCAGAGCCACCAAATGCATACCATATTCTGCCTCAGAGTCACACATTTAAATTAATTGGGGTAACTCTAATGCTGTTGGAGCTGCTGGCTGCTGTGACCTACCCTTCCACTGCATTTTTAGCTGTGCGTTTGCTTGCCTAAAGTCAAGTGCCTGCCTATTACTGGATCATAGAATCACAGAATGGAATCATAGAACCATTAAGGTTGAAAAAGACCTCCAAGATCGTCAAGCTGACTGAACTTTTTTTTTAGTACTGGGTGCTGAATATCAACAATTCACATTGCAGTTGGTGTAAAACCTGTGACGTCTTCCCAAATAACAAAGTTAGTCAGGATAGTCCCTGGATGGTTGTTAATACTTAGTTAAAATTAGCCAAAATATTTTGTATTTCGAGAAATTTTTTTTCCTGCCCTTTGTGACGTGTTTGGCTCTGGCCAGTATGTTCTGCTTGCATCCTGTGCTATTTTTAGTAACGTTGATTATCCTTCCCCCCATTTCTATTGCAAAACAGAATGATATGTCTTTTTATTGGTACGTGCTACTTTCACACATGGGTTCAGTTTCACCAGTGATCAAAACCAGATGGATCAGTCATGTGTGAGGAATAGTTTAATCTGAGTGCTGCTGGGCTAATTGGAGTGGGCTAGTGGATGTGTGCCTTTCTTACACATGTAAATGAAAGTGTAATTTTAAGTTGGACCCTGTCTTACTGTTTCCTTCCACTGAAAAGGGATGAAAAGGGAGAACATGTAGTTTTTGACAGGTCTCGAATTCAATGATTTTCTTTGGAGAACCATTTTCTGTAAGATGCATTTCTGGGGTTCTGTTGACTGGATTAGCTAAGGACCTGCCAGAAATGGGGTTAATTCCAGGATCATCAATGGACAGTGGAAGTCTCTGTTCAGAGCTTCCAGCAGTGGCAGGGAGATCAGCCAGGTTCTGTGTTGACATAAGGTTTTTCCCTATCATTGTGCAGAGTGTGTCCCATATTAACCAAGCTCCAAAGAGCATTAATAGATGCCAAACACATTTTCTGCAGCTCTGTGGGAAAGATGTCGAGTGACAATTTATCACTTTCACTCACTCTGACCCAATCAGACCCACATTACCTGTACAGAAAATTGATCGGGAGGGGATAATTCTCTACAGCTTTTCATGAAAGAAACAGTTACTCATTTATCACTAGACTTAGTCTTTATGGCTGTTTATGATTCTTCTGCTCATGACAGTAGGAACATGTGGGGCCCCAGGAAGTACCAGGACACTGAGAACATTTTGGGAGATGCTACTGTAGTGAGCGTGAGAACCTTAAAAGCAGGGTAGCATGATTTATATCAAGTTTTGACCATTAATGGTAATTATAATTTTCATGACTGAGTCCAGATTGGACTACTAGTGACCTCAGATCCAAATTATTTTTCAGTGATGAGACAGGTCCAAGGTAGGTTTTGAGAAAATTCTCAAGAGCACATCACAGCTAATATAATTTTAAAAGTGTGTGATGTGAGCTTCTCCTTTCTGCTGTTGCCATTAAGGCAATGAATGTTTGGGTGAAAGTCCATTTATGTGGATTACCTGGCTGTTTTCATTCTGGTTAACAGGCTGTGTGAGCTCTAATGCTCAGCCTGTCTCCTGTGTGTAAAGATAATTTTAATCAATAAGGCAACCTTTACCTTAGGTTGATTAATCTTCCTGTGCTCTTTCTTTTTCAACCCCCCTGACTATGTCAGTTGCCTTAATAAAAATGTTTTATTTCTCTTGAATTTCTAATATTTCTCTTGAAAAAACTGTAGTTCTAGTGACCTGTGATGGACTAAGAACATGACTAAGAACATTAAGTATAGAGAAATAAAAATGTATTGTTAGGGAAGAAAAAAAAGGAAGGCATCTTTGAATAAAGCCTACTTTAATAGTTTTTAGAACTCCATTCTAATACAAATGCTCAAGGACATAGTTGGCAATATATTTAACAGCAAGTACAGTCTCTTCACAGGTTGGCTTTATCTGAGATTCAGGGAGAAGAAAACCGTATCTCCCAGTGTCCCGGAGCTCGAAAGTGAAAGAGTACTTGATGCCTTGATCATAAGCCCAGTCATCAGAGCCCCCTGCAGCAGGGTCTGTTGGTAAAGAAATGAAATAAGGCTTAACTGGGAAAGAGTGGCTACACATCAAATGAGAAAATTTAGAGTCAAGTCACATAGCCAGGAATGCAGAAAGGACAGATAAAAAGAAATATTCAATGAATTGATTGATTTTTCTTGCTCATGGGAAAGCTTCTGTGATTTTAGGCCATTTATAAGCTTTGTTCCAGCTGATTTGTGCAAGCAAATGTAAACAAGCTAAACTGCTCCCTCCTTGACACTATTGTGGGGAGACCATGGGAGAAATGTCTAAGGAACAGGAGAATGGCGTGGTTGCATGGGGGTGTTTAGAAAGGCTTGGTATCAGAAGCAAATACTCTCTCCCTGAGTGGTTTTTTGAGGTTCACAGAGACGTGAAAGAACCGCATATCTGGGATTTCAGCTCCATCTTTTTCTGCTGGACAAATAGTACCCTCCCTTTTCAGTAGCTGGTACAATAAAAAGTCCCTTTTGCTAAGGAAGGAGCCTCCAGAATTGCCAAGCATCACCAAAACATTTCTAAAGAAAGAATCTCCATAAATATTGTAAAAACTGGAAGAAACTGGTTTTTTAAAATGTTTGGGGGAGGGGTTAATTATTGGGGAAGGAGAAACAGGCAAGAGAAGTTAGTTTCCATATTTAAGTAAATTAAGAGATCTTAAATATGGGAGATACTAAACTTCTATAAATCTAGATTTGGCAACCTCGGCTTGGCTTTTGGCACTGCAAAGGCCATATCCACAGCTGAGTTCCCTAGAATGCTAGAATTCTAATTAGTCATTAGAAATTACAAATAGGATTGTAATTAGTATGTGTCTCAGAATACAGTGCAAAGTAAAAGAAATTGGTGTTGCTAGAGTGGTTGAAGGGTTCATATCACACAGTGGAATCAAAGGATTTACATCATCTTTGACTTGGAGATACTGGAAATACAGAAAATCTCAGGTCAAGGTTTTTATGTTTAAATCTAAGCTGTGTATGATTTAGGAATTCATGCCATGCACATGAATTCATAACCATTTTACTGCAACACTTTACTTTCCAGGAGGTCACACGCTTCCTGGGATCCCTAAGGAATAAATTACCCCAGAATTTAGAAATGACAGATCCCATATATACCTCTTAGTATATGCATGTGAAGAAAGAAGGGGACTACTTGGAAAGAGGAACAAGAATCACTAGAAAACTGCATTTTATGGTCCTAGTAGCACTTAATATAGATTGTTAGTATGTTTAGGTCAATACTTACAGATTGTTTCAGCTCCTGGACCATATGTATATTTAGTGTTGTGCAAACTGGCCAGCTCTTTGGAAGCAGCACTAGCTATGGAATTCTGTAGGAAAAGAAGAACAATAAATGCAGATTTTCAGAAGCTTTCTGAGTGAATCTAAGCAATTACATTGTTGAATAAACTGAAAAGCCATGCTGGAGAAGTTTTTATTTGAAAACTGTTCATGTCTCAGTATGAGTAGGTATCAGTAGCTGACAAGGCCCAGCTTGTCCTGGTGTTGTGAAAAGAGTTTGGTAGTAAAGGGCTCGTTCTCCAAGCTTTGAGAGTGTGCTCCAGTCTGTGTATGGTCTGTTGCAGCCTTGTGTACAGTCCAGTGGGGTTTGGACAGATAAGGGGTCAAGAGGTAACAGCACTTTCTAGACTTAGAAGAAGCTTGTACAAGGTTAAAACTAAATAAGGAACCTTACTTAGAGATAAGAGAATCTTAGAGAATGGCAATAACTTGGTACAGTAAATTGCAAACACACAATAGCCTTTCTTTTCCTTCTGTTCGTGCAGCCATTAATTCAGAGTAGAGTCAGCTCAGTCAGGGGAGTTAAACATTGGTACAAGTGGAAGCAGATTAAGGTCTTATAAATATTAACAGCCAAAAAAGGCATAATTTACCCTGAAACCATATGTAGTCTCATTAATTTCAATTCATTTCCTGTGCACAGAGGGACTCTTTCAACTCCCACTGATTTCAGTGAGGGTTGGATCAGGCCCATCGATAGTACTATGAAGCTTTGTGTGCTTGCATTAAGGAAAATTACAGACTTTTGTTTGGAACGTGTGGCTTTTCCAATTCTTCATTATACAGCATGTTGGTAATAAAACATGAAAACTATTACTAACAGATGATAAATATGAATGATTTTTGAAAGCATATGTTCAGTGTAAGAGTAAGCAATGGGTTGCCATATATTTCTTTATAGCTTGCAGCTGAATGGCTTACTATTCCAGGAATTTCCTCAAGCCCTTTCCTTCTCTGTAGGTTACACTCTGGCTTACTTCCCAGTGGAAGATATATTGGAAAATATTCTCTGTTCATCCTTATGCTTCAAGTGTTCCTCTGAATTGCTCAAAAAGGCGTATTGGACAATGTATTTAGAAAATTTTAGTTAACTGAGAGAACTTTCTCAGCTTCTAAAAAAAACCATCACAACATGTTTGCATTGTCACTGGCAGCCTACTCTCTTGCAGAATTGCAAGTGTTTCCCCATTCCAAAATGTTTGGTTTTGAACATTTTGGAATTATGGGAGTTTGCTGTAGGAATTTGTGGTCCTTTAGTATATGAAAGATGTTTAAACAAGGCAGACCAAAGCATACTTGAAGCTTGTCTTTCCACCTATAACACTGGCTGTACCTGAATGTGGGGTTTGGTTTTTGGCCTCTCTATCACACAAAGACAAGCAATTGTAGGAAGAATGTTGTTGTTCTGCATTTCACAATCTTGGATCCAGAGCAATTGGAGTAGCTGAGGTCTCTCCTGTGGTCTTCTTTTTGTTTGGTTTGGGTTGGGTTTTTTCTTTCTTTTTTAATCCCTCAAAAATTGAGTTTTCTAAAATCCATAGTAATTTCTAACACATGTTGAGGGAATTGTAGAGGTTGGAGTCTGCTATCTGCTAGTGATACCATGTTTTTTTCAGCCATCTGTTGTTTATAATATACACGTTTAATCAGCCTCTGAGATTGAGTCAAATCTTCTCTCAATAGCAAATGAATTTTTAAATGTAAACTGATTCTTCCTCTCTTCAAATATATGCAAAGTGGAAATAAAATGTGGAAAGATTGTCTGATGCAATATGCAGACCTGTTGGCGACTGGTATTTGCTCTCTCTTTAATAAACTAAAGTAGGGACAATAGAAGAGCAGAGCTGCTCTTTGGGGCTGTTTCACCCAGGGCATTCCTTCCACCCAGCAGACAAATGACGGCTTTAAATCATACCAGAACAGATACTGGAAAAAATATGTCAGGAAATCTTTTTACCTGAGGGATTTTTTTATTATTGGCCAGGAAGTTGTAAAAACAGAGATTTGTAGAAGGAGTAGTTGAGATTTCCAGCTGTTTAGAGCCTAGAATCCAAATAAACAACTTCCTTAAGCTCTCCAGCTTGGAGATAAAGGTGGTATTTTAAATTACCCTCTGTAAGTGAAAAACATGCCTAAGCATTATGACTTCATCATGAAAGAAAGCTTTATCAGAAGTTTTGATATATTTTTGTTTTCCTTTAAGTAACTCTCTGTCATTTACTTTCCTAATAGATTTACAGTCCAAAACCTAAAGGTAGAAAAATAAATTTCAACTTTATAGGAACTAATGTCATTCCTTAATAATATAATATAAACCAGCAGGAATAATATGTATTAAGTAAATGCTTGTGAGTATAAATACAAAATATGAGGAAAATGTGTTCAGGTTTTTTTTCTAAAATAGCTCAATTACTCAGAACAATCCATAAGAAGGAAATAATAGGGAGGTCTATGCAGAGGTATATAAATAGTGCCCAATGTTTTCCAGAAGGGTGAAAAGTGGTTTAGGTTTTCAAGCTTGTAAATTATTTGGAATACACCTGCAAGGAGAAACATTGTTTTCCTTTTGACCTTTGAGGATACTCTTCGTTGTTCAATGATTTTCTACATTTCTTGGCACAATGGGCTTAACTGAATTGTTGTGGTTTGTTTGGAGTTTGTTTGGGGTTTTATACTGTTAAGAATCCCTCTTTTGCAAGGAAAATTTTGTTGAGATTTATAATAGCAGAGAAACAAGTGGCGCCCTACAGTCAAAGAAATAACTCCAGAGTAATACCTTGTAACTGGAGCAGAAATGGCTTTTCAGCTTCTGACTCCCAGCCGAGCTCTCAGAGCTGGTCATTTCAGCAGAAGGTGGCATTTCCTGCGCTCATCACCCATCTGTGTTTACACTGCAATTACCAATATTTTGCTTGATCTTGTGTGCAAAGTGCGTGGGCCAGTGAGACAGCAGAGTTGTGTTCTCAGTTGTCATTATCTTACATAATTAACAACATTGAAACCTAGGGTTTTCAGTTATTAGCTTTTAATGAAAGATGTGGTACTGGCTTCTCTTTTTCACTGCATCTGAAGTTTGAACTAACAAGATAAATTATCAGGCCAAGCATATTTTGTGTGTTAATAGGTAATTTTTATGGGAGCATCTCCCTCATTTTACTCTTGTATCATCAGGCTGGATTTGCCAGCAAACTGTGACCATTTAGAAACACTCCACAGATGTTGATTATGCAGCTGCTGTTTGTGGACAACTCCCTTTGCCCTCTCAATCTGAGAGTGGTCTGGGGAAGCCTTTTCACTGCTTGACTGGACCCCTTGTTCTCTTCCCTCACTGGACTGCAAACTGATTTGCCCAAGGCCAAAAGCTGTATTTTCCCTTCACCTCGGTCTTGTCTGTTTTACTTGTTAAGTAAAGTGACCCTCAATTTCCTTTGTAATAAAAGTCTGAAAATGTGGATTTGCTAAGTTAGCTTTTAGCCAATTGAATCGAAACTTCTGAGCCTTCTTGTTTTGCCAATAGAAACAGACTCCCTCCTCAAGGGTCCATGATGATGTGTAATTTAGTTCACGGTTCTGTTGTTGCTCATGGTTAAGCATGTGCTCCAAGAGCCCAGGAATCCAGCCACTGAGGACTTCAGTGGAATGATTCTTTTTCTTTAGAAGCCTGTTTCTCTGTGACAGTTGCTAGAGTGCTTAAGAAACCAGTCCCTGGTGAGAGGGTTTCCAGTGCTACTCAGTTAAGGTAAAAGGGCCTACACCTGTTGGAGGCTCTTGTCCATCAGCCAGATTCACACATGGATGTCAACTGGAAGCTGCTGCTACTAAACACATCCTTTTCACAATTGTAAGACTGCCAGTACAGAACAGTTCTGTTGTGGTAAACTCAACAGAGGAGCTGTGAAGCCAAATACAAATATTGCTCTGCTGCCCACTTTCCTGTTTGTTGTGCTTCCCATCTGACTTTAACAATATTTACTGTAACAAGTAGTACAATCACAGTAATACAATCTGTGCAACAGCACAGATAAAACAGCAGCAGATTGCAGCTCCTCATCGGCTTGTCTGAGTCTCTTAGATGTAGGATTTTTGCTATTCAACAGTTCTTACCCACATGTCTTCAAATGTCTTTAGCATATTCAGGACTTCACAACCAGGCACTAAGTTAAATAATCAGACTGCTATTCACAGTGTCATGCTATATATTTGAAATTCACTCTTGCAGGCTGCACAGACTCTGGGCATATCTCCACTTTCAAATATGTCCTATTTTAAGCACTCAAGAGGAAGTGAAATGCTAGACTGACCCACTATGGAGGGTGAATTTTGATGAGGTGAAACAACG
Organism: Edolisoma coerulescens; assembly: GCA_013397115.1. Classification (NCBI taxonomy): domain Eukaryota; kingdom Metazoa; phylum Chordata; class Aves; order Passeriformes; family Campephagidae; genus Edolisoma; species Edolisoma coerulescens. The sequence goes on from VWZW01006255.1 coordinate 866,130, forward strand.
ACCCATGTAGCCAGTATGCATTCAAATAATACAGACTGGTATTATCTTGGGTTGTAAATAAATGTAATATTCTGCAGCCTGTGAAACTGCAATAACACACCTACATTAATCTGATAAGTGAGTGTGAACTGACTGCAGAGATGTATTTGGTGCTGAGTTTAACTGAGAGATGGAATAGAAATGGAAAGGAAGGGCACGAAGCATATTCTTCTGCTCTCTCAAACTACAGTTCAGAGCCAATTCAAATACAAACAATTGATAAAGCTAGACTTGTCTGCTGAAAATGAAGAAAGCATAGGGTGACCTAATGGGAAGCTAAGGCAAATATATGGACTAATTAAAATATATGGGCTGAACTGTTTATGAAAAGTCTGATTAAATACATAGTTCTTTATTGCAAGAGGACAAAAATGTGAATAGTAAAATAAAGATGAAAATAATCTTTTTGGGGTGTGGACAGATACTGGCCTTGCCAAGCATATTTTCTTATTGTGAAAAGCTAGTTCTTCTGTTCCCTGTAGGAGAGGGATTCAAGTGTGTATTTTGTGTTCAGAGCAATACTCCAGGGCATAGTAAAGAATGAGCCAAGAGGACTGTGAGGCAGACAAAATGTGATTCTCCAAAATGAGGACATATTTCTTCTAGGATGTCATCACAAGAATATTGTGTAACTTCTGAGAAATTCCTGACCTAGATTTTCCTGTCTTGCATGTTTTTATTTTTGTTGTTTGGATAACAGTGAAAGTTTTGTGCGACTTCCCACATTGGGGGGAACAAAACAACAACCCTGAATGAAGGGAGAAAAATTTAAGGAAAATCCTTGTGAGCTGTGGGACTGATAACCTCACAGATCCTCTTGCATCTCAGGGGAAGAGTGGGAAGTTGTGGAAAGGAAGGGACATATGTGACTTTCATCACATTTTATACCCCACGGCCAGGCATGGTTGAGGGATAGTTCTAATCCCTGGCTTTAAGTAAGTTACAATAACTTTAAGGTGTTCTGATTTGCTGTAGCAATGCAGTGCAACATAAAGGGGTTCTCAAGAGTGCCCTGTCCTACCTGACAAACCAAAACAGTTTTAGGCCTTCTGGTGATTTCTTGAGGCTGTAAACAGAAAAAGTCTTTTGAGCCCCAAGGACGCACTGTTCACTTCATGTTCAGGGAAGGAAGGTGCGGGCATTCTCTGGGCCTTTGTCTTCTGCAGACTTAGTGTCTTCAATCTCAAATGATTCAATTTTTGCACCCTTCTATATCTCAGACACTGGAATGCAACATAAGCTCCATGGTATCATGTTACCTTTAATTAAATACAATGGAACAAGATGTGATTAATGTTAAGCAGACATGCGAGGTTTTGTTTAAACACATGTCCAGTTGCTCACTGAAAGAGATAAGGAATTGCAGCTGTATTTCCCTTAATTTATTAGATCTGTCAGGGTAAAAATAATATCTAAGATAAGATAATGGCACTATAAATTTTGGTTCTTCATTTACAAAATGATTTATGATTATTTTATTTGCCCAAACAATATCTATTAAAAGTTATGATTCTCATTCTTCGGTATGTCTCCAAATTCTAAATCTAGACAGAACTTTTAGACATTAAACACAGCAATTGGCATATAAAGTAATTCCTCTTTTTGTAGCTATCTTGTCTCAAGCAAGTGCAGTTGTTGATTGAAAATGTTAAATTTTCTTTAGTCACATCTTAAATGAGTGTGTCTCGAGTTATCTGAACTAACCTGAAAAGCTGCACTTGTGAACCTGACCCACAGCCTGTGGAAGTTAGTTTTTCTGTTTAATTCACTGACACTGGAGTGCATAAGGCCCTTTCTGTTTATTATCCCAACTACAGGCCATGTTGATTGGGGGATACTCTGACCTCATTGTCCAAAAGGACTTTTGGCAACAAGACTTCCCTTGTAAAAATCGGGTACTGCACAAGTTGAACACCTCTGGGATCCTGCTGTCTCTGTTGGGATCACCAACAGAGGAAATAATTTCCCTTAATTAAGATGTGAAAAGGACTCGTAAGGTCACCTTGTCAATGGTGGTGAGATTTGTGGTTGTCTGTAGAAGAATATAATGGAACTCCCTCTGGTATCAGCGTGACTGATTTAAAATATAGGATAAAGTGATATTAGAAAGACTAATATACAAAGTGAAATCAAATGGCTGAAGAGGAATATATGTCCTGTATTCCTGAGCAATTTAGTTTTTATGCTCTATGGTAACAGCAGAATTATCTTCTATGGCAGGAGAGTTTAAATTTTACTGCATATTAGAATAGAACAGTCACAACGTAAAATTTTAATTTAAGAATTTTAAAACCTAGCAAAGCACATAGGTTCTTTCTTACTGCTGAGGATTGTTTTAGTAATGAGTTGTCAGTGTAAACTTTTTCCATTTAATACTCTGAGAAACACACTGTACTTTTAGTTACATTTCATCACATTTGCTCTTCATTCAAAGAATGAGGGCAGAATGTCATGCAAATTTTTGACGAATAGGAACTTGGTGATCTTGACAACAAAGCAGCTTCAAGTGTTTAGTGCTGTTTTATTACTTTAGACTGAACTGCAATGCGTGAATTATGAAGCTTTTGTAAAAAATGAAGGCAAGACATTACCATCCCTCCCTGGAATAATTTCAATTACAAAATTCCTGTAATATAAATTAAGAAAACGAAATCTTCATTTTAGTTTCGTCTTCTCTTTTAGGCTGTAAAAAATCTAACAAGAAACTTCACTCTTGGCCCCAGTTTGTGTTCAGAATCAAGACATGTATTTGGGAGCACTCATAAATCTGTCAAACCTGCACAGCAGAGCAACACACGGTGTTGTTGGCCTTGGACTTTTGGCAGCATCCAGGAAAGAGGGGGAATCAAAATGTGTTTGTTTTGTCTTGCTGTGTTGTTTTCCCTGCCAACAGATTCTAATTGCTAGTATGCCAGAGAACTGAAGTCATTTTATTATTCATGGTTGTTGATTCTTGGCCTGTGAAATGTTTACAGCTTTTATACACATTTAATAGTTCTAACCTCTCTATCTGTTTTTAAGGATCAGAAAAAAAAATCTTTCTTAAGTGGCATTAGAATGTGGCTTTTCTCTAGAATTGATAAAAGAGGAATTGTCCTATAAAATACCACATTCATCCTCTCCTCTTCTAAATAAAATGTTTGTGTTTAAATCCAGGCCTCTTGAAAAAGCCCTCAAAACTGAAACTTTTTACATCTCTTGTGGCTGTTTTCAATTATACTTTTTTCAAGAACTGCCTCATTGTCCTGACCCTGTACCAATAGGAGTTTCACCATTTTACTTCAGTGAGGACTAAGGTTCAATAGAAAATGGTAGACAGAGATCCTGGCCTGCTGTTGATACTGGTTGAGTTATTTCATAGTTATAACAATCTGTCAAGCTGCTAGCTTGGCTTACAGGCCATAGTGTTTTTATGTAAAATATTAAAGGTACACACACAGTAACCTCTGGAGTCAGGAAGAGGCAGTGCTGCATAGCAGAGTGGATTTCTGGATAGCATGACTGGAAGACAGAACTGACACTGTGTCAAATTAATTGTGTATATGGAAATTAAATAAGGCTCTTAAGTTCATCCTGTGCTTGAGCTATCTTGAAACCATCATGGTTTCCCTTGTTCTTGCTAAGAAAGACTAAAATATTTTCAAAAACCGGGAGTATGGATTCTTTCCAGATGTTAAAGGAACTGCTTAAAGTTAAAGGGACCTAAGTAGCAAGTGATGATCTTTGCTTATTCTTTTCATTAAGTCAAAATGACAAAGAGACTTACCAGTTCCTGGTAATCCGATGGCAAGTTGTAAGTGTATGAATAAGGAAACAGTAGCAGCTGGGAATAGGAGTGAATCGTCAAGTATGCCTTGATTGTAGAAAGATGTTCACGAATAAAGTCAGCCAAAGCCTTGGTCTCCTTTTCAGACTCGGGTGCAGAGCCACAGTAAGTGGAAGAACAGGGGGATTTTGAGGCCCCAATAGCTGAGAAGAAAGGTGAATTTAATGAATACTTAATGAAAAAGTAGGCTGTTAGGAGAGTCATGTTACGCCACTTTTGTAGGTAAGCCTTGGAAATCCTGCTAATACACATGCCATATCAGAGGAGGGAATATTTTATGGCATAGTTAAGACACAGGGAAACATCCCGTAGCAATGAATAAATATGGCCTTTACAGTGTGCAAAATTGGAAGAACATGAATATGGATGTGAAGCCCTATATTATGGAAACGACTTGGGATATTGATTTGCTTCGGTACTTAAGAGTCCTCTCCTTGCATAGTTTCTCTATTTCTAAGGCACTTCCATGAAACAGAGAAGTGGAAACCACTGAAAAGAGACCTCTTCCCGTGAAAGCAAGCTCCTTTGGTTTCTGTTCTGAACTCATAGCCGTATGCGTGTGTGCCTGTATGTATATATGTGTATACATGTGTGTGAGTATAGATGAATGTATATGCACATGTGTGCACATATGTTCATAGAAGTAGCCATACTGATGATGCTGGTAGCCAAAGTTTGGCTTTTTTTCCCAAAACTGCTCTAAAACTTAAACACAAGCTACTCCACAATGTTCCACTGATGGTTTTCATTCAAGCTGAAGCTGGACCATCAGGTAGAGGAAATCCATAATTAAGTATATTGGCTATTGCACATGTGTATAATTACTTGCAACTCTTGTTAGGAGACACTTACTGCACCAGCCAGCATCAAAATTCCTGTTGGGATCTGCCCCAAAGCAAATGCTATTGGCATTTTTAGAGCGTGTCTTTCTCCACATGCGATCCTGTAACAGAATCGTAGATGAAAACTGAGAGCGAGTTCTGACAGTTGACTCTTCCAACAATAAGAAAGAAGAATGTACTTACATTTGTCCAAGTGTAAATGTAACCATCAATGTTAACAACAGGCAGAACATAGAAGTCCAGCTTGTCGAGAAGTGTGGTCATGACAGTATCTTTTCCATAGGTCTCCACAGCCTACTTGGAGAAAAGTAGAAAAAGCTGATGATGCCTTCACAGATGTGTATCTCCTGTGTGTATGTAAGGGCCTGGCTCTGGGTGAGGAATTAATCAGTGTGGTAGATAAAGTCATCCAGGTCACTCCCACACATGAGATGGCACCTCTGTGTTATTACGTGTGCTAGATTTGAACTGACTCAAACCACACTGCTGTTAGAAAACCATCTTATGCTAGTAGATAAATTATAAGGTGAAGGAATGTTGATTTTGAACACGATAATAAATCACTGGAAAGAAATTTCCATCTACTAGCTTCTTGATTACAGACAGAACAATATTCCTGTCCATATATATTCCTACATCCTAACACCTTAAAGGTTTGAGTTTAATTTATGTGAGAAGTTATTATTTCCATTTTTTATGTCTGTTGTGCAGAAATTTCATCAAAAACCAAAATTATAGAGAATATTTCTAAGTAGCATCCTAACACATTTCCAGTCATTATTCTGTGGATGCATTTATTCATAGGGAGACAGATTTTTCCCTGCACTTTTCCAGACATATATTGAATATATATATAAATAGGGCAGGAACTCCTGCCCTATTCTGTATATCCTGATTGTTTATGGTCTGGCATTTGCTGTGCTTGTTCACAGATTCATATCAGTGTTGAGAGACCATACAATGATCATGGAAATTTGCTCTAAGTGTGTTGCAGCCGTGTTTTGTTTACACAGCCATAAAGGACAACACAGGGGGCAAGGCAATGGAGAAAGGCATTTTTTGTCTGTAACTTGCAAGTAGGAGGGTGGGATGTAAAATTAAGAAAAGCAGTTTCCGATCACTTGAAATTACTTTTCCTGAGTTTTATTTTACACTTGGGTTTTTTTGTTGTTGTTGTCTGGGTGGGTTTATTTTTTGAGATACCTGTAATAGTCCACCTTGCTCATGTTTTTCTCTATTTTTTTTTACTTTTATGTCTAGAAGCAACCACAAGTGAAATGCTGATGATGCTCAGAGGTCGGCACTTTTAAAGCACTTCTGCCTATGGACACACTGAGCAGAGGCACTGCTGGTGTCAGGTACACCCATGAATTAAGTGACCAGACAGTGAAAATGACAGCTGCAGTGACGTGAATTGCTGAGAGAAAAATGGTACCAGATACTGTCTGCAGCCTTATTAGGCACTAATGAAATCATATTCCCATTGACTCCACTGAAACGTCACTTCCAATTTCCACTGCTCCCTGCACAAAACCGCATGCCTGTCTGATAAGACTGAGATTATACTTGCCATCAAAGTCTCTGCCAGCATGGCTGGCTCACGTAGATTGGCTTTCCTTTTCTTGGGTTTTAAATTCCAGCTGCTGCTTCTGGTATGATTTTATTTATTTGTTTTGTTGGAGTTTTTTTTTTAAATCTTCCAACAGAAGTTATTACAAAATTTGAGATTCCGTCATTAAGTTGCTCTGCTAAATTGATTGATCTCCCCCATCTGAGGGGTAATATACCTGTCTCTGTGATCATGACTGTGCAGCATTTGATAATCCTCACCTGCTTTATACTGGTGGTGGGAAAGAAAATATAAAGGACATAAAATTGTTTAATTCAAGACCTAAATTATCCCAGACTGAAGTGAAGCTAATTTCACCTGTGCAGCTCTTCTTTGAATATGGTTTCATATTTTAGCACCTATTCTATGCAGCCTGAAGTGGCAGCTCAAAGGGACATATATGCATTTCCCTCTTCCTGAGTGGAGCTTAGGGAGCTTCATTTATGGTCTTCCTCCTTTCTTGGGTACATTTCCCCAGTGCTGAGCTGAGGATAAGTTTCCATCCTCTCTGTTGCCTAACTGAATAAAGCTGGTTGCAAGGAATCCATCACCTGGCACTGTAGCAAGTCAGCTCTTCTGAAGTGCATTCAGGTGCCCTCTGATGTGCCCTTGAACTTCCTTATTCCTTATGTCTGTGTACAGAACATGGCTATGTTTATAATGTTACTAGAGCTGTTTGCTTTTCTCTCGCCTTTCTCTGACTAGAGGCGCAAAAAAGAATTTACAAACTGTATGAGTAACCCTTGTAGTTGTCAGTACCTCTTAGACATGTTTCAGGTTGTCTTAAGCTGCTGAAAGATTCCAGGTCCAAGCACAAAGATCTGGTTTAAGTAGTTACACCTTCACCATCTGAGGTGAGAGAAGGCATGAGCAGACACATATTCAGAGGGAAAAAGGCAGTGGCCTGAGCTCTTGCTGCTCATTTAAGATTTTCTTAAACATAGTTGCATTTTGTAAAATATTTTTTCATCATTAAGCTTACTGACCTCTTTCACAAACCACTGGCAGAAAGCAGGGCTGATCCACTCTCTTGCATGGAAACCGCAGTCCATAAAGATGGCCTTCTTATTTGGACCACTTTTTCCCATCTAGGAAAAAACCCAACAAAAACAAAACCCCAGGGCTTGAACAAAATAAGTTGTATGCAGAACAAGTCAGTCAGCTTGCTGACCTAAAAAATCAAACTTTATACAAATACAGCATTCCTTGTTTAAATGGAAATCTATGGAGTGCTCCCAACTCTAGCTGATGATGATATTCAAGCTAAAACAATACTCTTAATAATTTCATTTTTATTAATGTAGATAAGCTTCCCCCAATTATTTGATTATTCTGCAGTGTTGTTTTATTTCCTGTAGTGTCTCTAAAAGTTTATCTTGTATGTTTGAATGATATATTATTGTAAATACTTGTGCGTTTTGGGGCAAGTACTCCTTATCCTTTCACCTTTATTTAAACTATTGTCTTATTAATTCATGAAAGTTATGAAAAAAAAATTCTGTCGTTTAACCTCAGCTGACAACTAAGTACAATGCAGTAGCTCACTCAGAGCAAACTTGTGGGCTGAGATAAGCACAGTTTAATGAAAAATAATAATTATGATAATGATGAAAAGGAAAATAATAAAAACAAAGAAATAAACCCCAAGAAAGACAAGTGATGCAAATGAAAGCAATTGCCCAGCCAGTCCCCATGCAGTGGCCCTGACTCACTTTCCCCCTAGTTTATCACTAAGCATGAGCTGTGCGGTTTGGGATATCCCCTGGGTCAGTTGAGGTCAGCTGTCCCCAGCTGTGTCCCCTCCCAGGTGCCATTCCCCTGGCTGGTGGTGTGAGAAGCAGAAAAGGCCTTGGCTCTGTGGAATCACTTCCCAGCAGTAACTAAGACATCCCTGAATTACCAACACCATTTCCAAATCAGCACGAATCTTAAACAGCCCCGTACAAGCTACTGGAAACAGAATTAACTCTACCCCAGTCAAAACCAGCTCAAAATTACATGTGTTGAAGATACAAATTTGTTTCCTATTGCCAGAGACTGACATTTATAGATGCTTTTAGAGCAAATGGGTTTACAAACAACAGATGGAGAGAACATAAAGGTAGATGATCATTCAAATAGCTCTCAGGAGTGTGATTGAATTTATATGTCTGAACTTCTAATAATCCATTATGCCCCTTTAAAAAAATATAAAATTTGAAAAAAATCATAGTAGTAGTAAACAAAATATATTCAATTTTCTGCAAAATGTCCATTACTTCAGACATTTTGTTAGCATCACTGGTTTACTAGACATCATAATCTTGCAGAGGTTAATAAGGGAAGGGTGTGGCATGAAGAAATCAAGGCACTTACTTTGAGAAGGTACATTGGCCGTCCTTCATATGTTTCCCCGATTACACTACGAGAGACAAGGTCTGGGTTCTGAGCAGCAATATCAGCAGTCCAAGCAGCTATCTGTTTAATAAAGAGGTTAAATCTATTGATGTCTCTGTTCCTCAGGTCCAGACTAACTAATCTGCAGACTTCAAGCCAGAACAGTCTTTCTGAGCATCTAATGTGGCCTAATATTTAATACAGTTTGTGGATTTCCAAGGAGCCACTGCAAAGATGTGAAGAGTAACATGGCCATGATTACACGTCAGGAAAAATGAGCATGGCTGTGAAAAAAGGAGGAAGAGGGGAGGACTTATGGTGGGAGATGAAGAGCTTGAACTGAGGCAGGGAATGGAATCGAGTTGTTTGGCAGAGGACATGGGAAAAGTAGTAAAAAGTAAAGAGGAAATTAATAGTGAAACATCTCAGCCTGGTCACTGGATTTGTGCCAGAGGTTCTTTATAGCACTGGGAGCAGAAGTAGAGGAAATAAATGTAGGTTACACAAACCAGCTCAGTAACGAAGAGGAAGGAGATTCTGGAGGCATTATCATATCAACAGATGGAGCAGAAGAGGAAAAGGGAAGAAGGCTGGAAGCACTTTGACTACAGAGGCTAAGGTACCAAGCTAAAAACTTGGTAAATGCTAGACTTTACCGTGTCCCAGTTGTTGTACTTCTCATAGCTGTGGCTGGCAGTACGAGCTTTGCTGTCAAACTGGGCATCCAGTGCAGCCTGCAGGTTGTCAATCAGAACTCTGCAAGAAGGCACCAAGAAAAGTGTGAAGAAAAACACACAACATTCCAGCAGGAAAGTGAGACATTTCAAGGTCTGCCTGGCATTTGGGCTGCATGGATTGTGAAAGGAAAGGTGAGCAGGTTGAAAATAAAATATATTAGTTTCAAGTTTCAACCTACATCCAGCCTCAACCTTGCCACCAGAAGGACCAGGGAGCAATAGGCTCCTGCCAATTAGCACCTGCCGTACTCCCATACTAACAAACCTCCAGGGTGACAACAGTTTGGTTTCAGAAAAATGGCAATGCTGAGACAGAGTGTGTCTAAAAATGAGCTCTGGGCTGATCTTATGTTTCCAGTTGCTTCTGCCTCAATAGGAAAAGGGCCCTCTTGAACTTTTGGCATAGAAAGAGAGTTAGACTGCAGCAATGTTTCAAAACTGTGGAGCAACCCAGGGATGCTTGCCTGGTGAAATTCCCTGTCAAAAGAAGCTTCCAAAGGTTAGGTGTGGTTTGACAGCTCTATTGCAGGTGGCATTATCTATCCTCCAAGCTACTTTATTGCATGTGAGATGAGCTATTAAATAGAACACACAATTGCAAAAAACCCTCAACTTCCTGTCTGGATTGGTTGGATCTCTCCTGTTTATCTTTCTCTGGGGCTGACACAAAGGCACAACTTATCACTGAGCATGCTCTTGAGGACCTTTTGCTTGTATTTCAACCTTGACTATCAAAAAATGGAGTCCTCGTTTTTCCAGTGCCTGTCTTAAAACTCTTACAAATCTTACTCATCCAGGATATGTCCTTGATCATTTGTGATTTGGATAGGGGAACAGGAGGCCAGTTTGTGAGGCACCAGCAGCCTTCAGAACAAGCAGTGCAAGTGACATTATGTCATGGCACTGCAGCTGCACTTCAAAGGAATTGTAACAGCTTGGGTTGTCGCAAGGACGATCCACTCAAGTTTGTCAGGGACAGCTTCCAGACATTCTGGCCTTTTGTTGCAATCAAAAGATTTGTGCATGGACCTGAGGCAGTTAATGAATGTTATAGGAAAACTAACACATGTAGAGTAACTCCTTTGCTGAAGAGGAAATTCCACTGAAACTGGATTCCTGTGCTGTATGTGCACTGTGGGATTATTGAAAACCATTTATTCTAGAGTGTTTTTAGATTCTGTTCCTGCAGCGGCATCCAAATCAGACACGATTGACATGAGGCCAGTAAATTTAGGGATGGATTACCTTTGGATTTAGCAGATCATGAAAGTTGTCCTGAGAACTGTGTGATGTCCAATGAAGGAGTTTGGTCTAGTAGCAACAACAGTGGGGCTGAGAGACAAAACCTCCACACTCAGCCGAATGAAATAACAAAAATTTGATCAAATAATACTGACTTTCAGTGTCTGAGTACATGATGTTGACAGACTATACTTTACACATCAAAGAAGCCTGATAATGAAGCTGGGCAGAGCCAATTTGCAATGCTTAAGTGGAGTGAAAGGAGAAATGAAGACAGACAACCCCATTCCATTCCAGCTCAAAGTCAATTCCTCATCCTCAGTTTATGCTTACACAATGATTGGAAGATAGGAGGTGAAGCGCAGGATCAGGCAACTCCTTATTCTCCTTATTCTTCCATTAGTGCTGCTCACTACAGTGCTTCTGTTCCCAGTGGTGTGTAATGTGGCAGTGTGCTCTGTTTCCTCCCCTTGTGCTGTGGTCGTATTCGGTCAACTCGGGCCTTTTTTACTTCTAGGTAATGTATAATTAAAAGCTCTCTCTTTGGAGACATCCTTGCCATGGATCTGCTATGTGACTTCAGTCAGACCGAGGCTGTCCTGGGAATCTGCTTTCTACTCTTCCTTGGCCCTTCAGCTGGCAGCTCTTCTGTCTGTCACCTGTTGGGTTTTTTTGGCCCTCTAGCAATTGTTCTGTAACTCAGTGGGGACCTGCTCATGGTGGCCCTTGGGGCTCAGCATTTAATTTTCTGGCTTCAGTTCCCTGTCCGTTTCCCTCATCTGGTGTATTTTCTGGCTCTTTCTAGACCTTTACTGCATTTTGTTTGTAGTAGGAAGTATTTCTATCCCCCTCCTTATTCCAGCCTTGTGTATTGCAGCGAGCTTTCACCTCAGGGAAATTTCTGGTACTGCATCTCTGCTTCCTGTCTCTTGCCTCCATCAACATTTCATCTCACCCCCTCAATGCAGAACAATTACCTTCCATTTGAACTGTCATGGGAAAGCTGAACCCAGTAGAGGCATCCACAGGAGAGATGAAGCTTGTGACAGGAAAATCAGTTGACCAATGTGAAAAGCTCAAACACATTCTCCCTGGTATTTAGTCCCATTCTCTTCAAAGTACAGTAGTGAAAACAAACTTACTGATACTCCATTCCACTTTCTTTCAAAAGGTCTTCAACGTCAAAAAACTTGTCAGCTTCAATTCGGAAATCAACTTGCATTTTTGGCCTTACCAGTGTGACAGAGTCTGGCTGCCAAAAGTCAACCTGAAAGTAGGCCAAATGAATACATAAACAAATAAACATACATGTGGCTGTGATTTTTAGGTTGGCGTATCTGTGCTGGTGAAGTTGTGATTAATATACTGAATTTCATGCCTACCCTGTTACACTGATTCAGCATTGCTTGCCACAAGTATCAACCTAAATTTTAACTGGAAATTGATTAAGAAGATTTTATTAGGCCCTATATTTTATATGGTAGAATTCTGGAGATGACAGTGACAATTTCACAAATGTCAAGTATTCTCCAGCATCTGCATTCATATAGAATTGTGAATGTAATAACTATATTTACAACTTCTTTCATTCTTAAGTTTCTTTTGTTTTGTGCTCAGGTTTTTGCCTACAAATGTTAGAGAGAAATTAATATCAGGGGTGCAGTATGTGACTATTTTACATAAATCACCTAAAAAGACTGTTGTCTGTATGAGTGCTTTTAAGAGAGATCACTAAACTTGATATGAGGAACCTGTACCTTTTAAGATGTTTCATTCCAAGGGGACAAACAACAGTGTTATTACTACTTCACTTTTTTTTGCTGAAGTGAGTATCCAAGCCTCTGGATTTAGTGCCCAGTTGAAGGCAAATGGAAGCAAAGCTGATTTGCCAGCCTGATGCCTTTTCAGCCTTTCTTCTCATGAAGGTAAAAGAAATTAGGGCTGGTTATTCATGAATTATGTGTCATCAAGTGAGGTGATTGTTCCAGAATATACAATTACATCAGTCCTGACTGACCGCTTTGTATAACAATGGTATTTCAGGGATCTTTTCTTAAAAGAAAAAGAAAGCAAACAATCCCTTGATACTTCACACTTAAAAGCAAGCATGGTATCTATTAATTTTCTTAATATTGGCAGCACCATTCCAATAGTATGTTCTTCTACAGAAAACTGTTCCAAGCATGCTATAGTAGCCTCTTGATGATAGGTCTCCACATCTGTCCTTCATTAAAAATACCATCCTTTCATCCTACAGCTAATGGTGTCTTTTTCAGCAACAGCTATTTTACAACATCAAAGCTGAACAGAAATATTGAAAACACATTTGCTGTCTTTATTGTTTTTCATCGTGTCATTGTGTCATCATATATCTACATCAATGTCAGTGAGAAACATGCAGCTTAGAAAGGAAGCTTTAAAGGAAAGTCAGAGAAGAAAACATGACATGAGAGACTAGAAGCCAAAGGAAAATTCATTTTGCTGGGAGTATAAATTTTTGGATTATTTACATGAGGAAAATGTTTCGCCTGTAATGGTAAAAGTTCTGGTAGTTGGAATTTCCATAACTTATCTAATACATTCTTGAAAGCACCCCACACTGAATACAGCATTTAAGATTTATTTATTCTATTAATAAATTCTGATGGGCACTTTGACATTCAGACTGGGCAAAGGAGACTTTCTTAGAAGGTATTTGAATGTTTTGTATAGCTCTAGTTTTATCAACTTGTCCTGTTCTTTCCGAAGAAACACTATAGCTGACTTGAATGGAATCAAGATTAGGTCTTTAATTCAGTAGCACGATTTTTAAAAAATTAAATCTATCTGTTATTTGAGCAAAAGTAGAAATATTTTTTTCAACTACAGTATAACCACTTCTCCAAGTCCTTTACCTCCATGATGCTGGCAAGGAGATTGAGGATTTCCACCTGCTCATCATTCTGTGGAATCACACGAAACACCTTCTGTCTGTAAGGAAAGAAAAAGATTCGATTTGAAACAGGTAAGTCAATTGAAAGCCTTTTGATCATGCAGAAGAAATCACAAATATAAAACTTGATGTCTGTTCTTACCCATCAAAGGAAAGATCCTGCAGGTGAGCAGAAACAGATGCAGCACCTATGAGAACCAAGAGTACCCACATTTTCTTAAAAAAGAAAAAATAAATGTGTTTTCTTTTGTGCTGCTTTTATAACTTGTTTTTATCTGCTTTTTATCAATTATACACCAGAACAACCCACTAGTCAACTGACAGATTATTCTCTTGGCCTTGTTTTATTTGCATACTATTTATAGTCTGTGTTTTCCTCTACACCTGTGAAAACAGCTGAAGTCTCACAGGGGCCTGGCTAAAGAATCTTGCTATTTGAGCTGGATAAACTCTTGATGTGAGAAAGTGAATTTAATTTACTTTGTTATTTTCTGTTTTACCTGAATTTAGATTTTTTTTTTTAATAAGTTGGTTGCTGAATTACAAACTTGATAATATTTTATTGTTACTTTATGTAATGGTAGATGTCCATCAGATGTTGTTGCAATGTTCCTCTTCCTGATTAATATAGGTTTGACTTAGACATATTATTGTCAAAGTGGAATATACCAATTGGGACATACCAATTAGTGCTTTTTTTTGCCAACAGAGAAGGAAAGTACTGAACTGGTTCTTTGCTCACTTCACTGAAACTTAAGTCAGACATCTGCAATACTGAAAGTGTAGAAATTTCTAGTAGCAGTAGAGTTGTACATATACCCCACATCATACAGCCGCTGATTCTTGTACATTCTCTAATTTCATCATGTGTGGAGCACAGGTAAATATCTTAAAGCTTAAGCAATACTGTGGACATTACATGTAAGCTAAGAAGATCAAATGAAATGTAGTCATACAAAAGCATTTTTAGCTTTAACTTTCATTTTGTGCCTGCTCTGAGGAACAATGGTGTTTTTGCATCAGTGCACTTGCATCTGTTTAGTTTTCATTAACGAGTACTTGACATTGAATGCAACGTTAATTATCTGTTGATGTTGTGTCCTGATGTGAATGATGTTTTCGACAGGGAGCCTCTAAATGAATCAGTGTACAAATAAATAAAGAATGGAATTTATGAGTTCAGTTCTGTCTTCTGTTATGCCTAAGTAATCAGGCAAATTAAAGGAGTTCAGACACAGATAATCTCTACATATATGTGTATTACATAATATGTGAAAATTTGTTAGAAAAATAATATATATTCATCTCAGATTAAAAGATGTAGTTACAGTTTCAAGGTACGGAAATTTTAATTGTCATTGAGCATTTTAAGAATGAATGTGGCATCAGACTTGACACCTAATTTTTTATGGGGTTCTCTGGAGTCAACTCACCAAAGCAGCCTTAGATACAGAATAGCTAGCAATATATTTTTAAATCAGTGTACAGTTCGTGTTTATCAATATGACATATAATTAATACTTTCCTAAAAGGAGAGTCAAAAACTCTACTGGGCCTACTTATAGAAAACTGTCTTTGCCAAATCATAGGATTTAAACTTAGGTTGCTATTAATGGCCTAATTTGTAGCATTGCAAGCTCTTGCCCAGTAATAATCTTACTTAGAGACAATTTTCTGAAGATGGATGACATCAGGAGCTGTTTTGACTGTGTCAAAACAATACTGCAAAGTCTTCACAAGTTTTAGTTTTATGATAATGAGATCATCACTACAGATATTGGTATCAAATAAAAGGGTCTGATCCCATAAAGAAAATTGCAAACACAATAATGTGGAGATGATCAAGCCCAGATCTTGCAATGAATAAATGATCACAAGAAGGAATCAAACAATTTGCAGATGTCATCATTCCCTGTTGAGAGGCATTTTGGAAATAGAAATTGCCAGATTTCAAAGTCTGAGTTTACTTTTAATAAATTGCTTCCTTATTCATGCAGTTGGAGATGATGGGGTTTATTTGGTTTTATTTTTGGTTTTTTTTTCTCCAAACAATCAGTGATGCAGCGTCGACTACTGACTTGGCAAGCATTACCGAATATTAGAATTTGTAATGGCAGTTTTTGGAGTTTCCATCCCAGACTACATCAGAAACAAACACTGACCTGGAATCCTACTTAAGTGATTTATTTTGCATCTCAGGATGGCTGTTTATCGGGTTAGCTCATAAACTAGCTCTAATCATTGTCTTGCTCTTCTAACTGTACAGTATAAATGTTTAATACTTGTATGATAAAGGGGCAGCATAAGGATAAAGAAAATAGCAAATCAGATTTGGTTAAGCCATCTGTTCTTTTTGGCATCTGATTAAAAGCCAACATCACATCAGTTGGCCATGGCTGAGTAAACCTTGGCCTATCACAGAGAGCAGAGCATTACCTATATCTCTGAATAGATTCAGAAGGAAAATTAATTTTTGTGTAATCAAGGAAGTAACAAAGTCCAAAAGGAGAATGTGTGGAGATTTCCTTCAGGACATGTATTTTGTGTTGTACTTAATGTAACTGAAGCTAAAAACAATGTCAGCAATTGCAATTTTGTTGTAGTTGTTTGCTTTTTAGATGATTAAAAATACAGCCTCCTATGATGTTGTCACTCACAAAGAATATTCCCTGTAAATAACTGGCTACATTCCAGCTGAAATTCATCTTTGTAGCAATTTCTTATTTCAGTTTTTGGAATAGAATGACTCTGGTACTCCACTTTGAAAAGCATATGAAGGCTAACCACAGAATGATAAAAGGAAAAAATACACATCAATGTTAGCATTTCAGAAGCATCCTTTATCCTACAAAGCCTTTCATCCCATTTGTTATCAAGCTGAGTCCAAAAGTCTGAGGATAAATAATGTCTGTTTTTCTAGGAGTTTCAGTAGATAGAGATTTCCTGAATCCGATAGTTTGTTGATCTACATTTTTAAAAAGTCCACCATCTTTTAGTCACAAAATATTGTCAGTTCTTACTATCTCTGATTGACAAATTTGTTTTCTTAATATTGTTTGACATTTATTATGTTCCAAAAGATCAGCAATGTGCAAATCTTAACACTGCTTATGCATGTAATGTGGCAAAGTCCTAGCATGTGCCCCAGACCAGGCACATGTGTTTGATGTATGGGCACCCTCTTATGATCATTTATTTGTTAAGGTAATATATTCTAACCTTAGTTTTGAAGAGTAATACTATTGAATATATTCTGAAGACCTTTGAGTGTACTTTGAAGAGGCCAGGATCAGCAGAATCAGCTATCCAGCATATGATCCAAGCTTTCTTGGTACTTTCTCTTTATTTATATATTATTAATATTGCATCTTTTAATTCATCAAAGGCTTTTTCAACTTTAGGGCCCTGGGACGTGCTCATATCCTACTGTTTTGGTAGCTACGTGCAGGTATCTTCCTTTTTATTTTTTTTTTTCACATTTGCAGATGCTGCTTAATAGGTAAACAGATACTGGATAAGAAGAGAAAAGAATGGCAGTGATGAGATCAAGGGTATAGAGCAAAAAAAGAGGGAGCTCTCATGACTTTATACTTCTGTTATTGACTCATCAGGTAAGAAACAGCAAAACTTGTGACTTGTTCTTTGTAGAGTCAGTGGATTCTTGCCATTGTATCTCCTACATGAGATGAGTATCATATTTTTACTATTGACCTCTAGGAATCAGGATTAAGACTGTAGTATTGCAGCTTCATTGTATGATCCATGCACAGCTTGCTTAGGATTTAGAATGTATTTTATTACCTATCTAGAAGTTGAAAAAATAATATCCATTCAAATTCGTATTTGTTTGAAAAAAGGTGTGAAATACACTAAAATAGAAGCACTGAGTAAAGGTATTTGCAGTGCCAGAATTCCCAGAAACCAAGCACTGAGAATCTGTTTAGTGCTAAGCAGAAAAAAAGATGTTTAATGAAGCCATGAGAAGGACTGACCTCACACCCATTGGGTAGGGACATCTTCTGCTTAATTAGCTGGTCCTTGGGCTGAGCTTTCTGCCATGTAGAGGACTGTGGCCAGTTCTCATACTCCTATGCCATGATCTCTGTGAGGTTGGCAGGGTCATGGCAGGACTCAGTGACAGCTCAAAGACACACAAAAGCATAAGGCCCTTCCCTTTCCAGATTTAAGGCACTGAGATCAGCATGTGGTGTGAAGTGAGATCATAACTGCAGCAAAAAGTTCCTACTCTAGAAAAGTACACGGGTCATGAGACACTCAGTGCTCTTACTAATTGAAGCCAGTTTCAACTCCCATCCTTGTGCAGGTTCTACCTGATGGGTCTAGGCATGTCTCTTCTGGGGTGGATCAGCACATCGTTTACACCTATAAAAATCTCCAACAATGCTAGAACCAGATGCTGATGAGGTGGTGCTAGAATTATTCTGTAACAAGACACAGGAGTGTCTGTCGACTGCTGAGGCCTCTCCAGGGTATGTAATTCAGTTTGTTAGCATGTTGTCTTCCTCAGTATTCCCCTAATTCCCATCCTGGGCTCTGCAGGGGCTGAAGGTAAGTCAGACTGTCGGTGTGCACTCATCCACCTCCAGTTTTAACAGAAGGATTTAGACAGACAGATGGATCTCCATTTCATCCCACTAAATATGATCCAGATAGTGAGGCTCTATTGGTGTTAACAGAGCACAGCAGGATCACCATGAGTGGGAATAAAGGCAGATGATAATTAATGGGAGAGTCCAGGATGCATAAAAAAAACCAGGAAAGGTTCAAGGAAGAGAGTGGACTGAGCAACTTGATTCCACCCTTAGGCCTAACTGAAGTTTCTTTTTATGCATTGCTGGGTAATTTACTGTTCTGTTTTGCTTTTTGTGTGTGATGGCCTTCATGGGTGATGTAAATCATGAACATTTTTCTCCTGCATAGCTTGTTTTCATCCGCAGGCTTGATAAATCTCAAGCCTAGTGCTTGGCTAGTTACCTTCAGCTCTGGATGATTTTGAAATCTGGTGCCCTTTGCTGAGAGGCAGGTTGTATCAACTGCTGTTATACCTGGGCAAAGGTCAGGGAGTTCTACTATTTCAGAAAAACAAGACTATTTAGAAATTAATAAAGTTTTCTGTTCACATTTATTCAAATAACCCAAATGCACAAGCTGCAGATGAAAGTAGAACTCTACTATAATCAAATAAAACTTTGGCTAATTCTCTGGCTTCCTTCCCAACAAAACATACATGAAAAGATCAATAAAATTAATTCCCTTCTTACTTTCTAGAGGAGTTTGGAGTTAGACTTTGTATAACATACTGCCAAAAAGAGAAAAAAAAAACCCCACACCAAAAGAAGCACGTAAAAAAAAAACCAAACAAAAAAGTTCAAATAGATTCTGCACATCAATTTGTTAATATAAAAATATATTCCTTCTCAAACAGAGCGACACTTATTAATTGATCAGAAGCATTCATAAAACTCTTCTCAAAGCAATTAATTGGACTAATAATCTATATTTGGACAGCCTTGTTAAAACATGCTAATTGCAAAAACTAGTGAGATCTCACTCATGACAAGAGTATGGGGTAGCAGATTAAGCGGAATTAATTAATTTTGGCACTCTTTGTTCCTCTGTGAACATGTAAGTAAACAAAACTCAAACTGAGCAGAGAACCTGTCTGACTTAAGCAAGTGTATTAGCTATTTGTGAGACATCGTGGGGAAAAAATGAACAACAAATCAAATGCATGCTGCTGAGGGGCGTGGTACCAAATCTGACTGAGGTATGGATTTTTTCCTGGGCTCCTTTTATTCGCAGAAGGAGTTCAACTACAGAAGGTAAAAGTGGGCTTTTCAGAAAATTAATAATTTGCTATTTTTTAGTAAACAGTAGGTTTCATGGAACAAAGGAAAACACAGAGTGCAAACAATTTATTCTTGTCACCATGGCCAAATCTCATTTCCATGAATTTATCTGAAAATAAATTCAGTTGGACAAAGGTCTGTTAAACTTGTATGAAAAGGGCCTCAATGAAGCAAAAGAGAAGCAAGCTGCAGAGTGTAAACAACACCACTTTTGGGAAATACTTTTGCCTGCACGCAGGGAAGTGTTAGGCATCACAGATAAGATAGCTGCTTTAAATTCAGTATCCAAATTCTTCTGTATTACACCCAGGCAACTCCAGATGTTTAAATTATTTCCTTTTTTTGCTTGGTAAAGCACAATTGAGAGAAAATATTCTTTATACCAACTTGATTGGAAACGATTTGTAAAACTAGGTTGTAATACACAAACACTGGGACTGAGCAGGTCCTGTTTTAGACACAAGCTTTTTGCTACTAATTCATCTCTGCTTCTTAGTTATATTTTGGTGCACTTCTCAGCTTCCAGTCCTGAAATCAGATCTACTTAGGAAGGGGTGAAGGAGGAGTAAAGAGACCATGCTTTGATCCACTGCCTTCTGAAACATCACAGCTACCTGAAATCTTTACATTTTCTGTGAATTATTTAAACATTTTCTCAAAAAAAAAAAAAAAAAAAAGTATTTTGATGTGGAAATGTTGCTGTAGTAGCGCTTCATAAAAAAGGTAGAAAAGGCATCCCAAGGCCCAGTGCTGTATTCTGCAGCCAGTATGTCACACCCATGATGTTCTGTGACTAAGGACTCCAGCCATGGAGCAGCTCAGCTGTTGGTTGTGTGCAAATCTCATCAGGAAATCTGGTCCAAGAGTCTGGCCAGATAAAATAATAATTAATATATGGAATATAGAATGTTTAGAATTTGATAGAAAAATACTATTTCCCCCCCCCTAAAACTCCATAATACTCCTACCTTACCTTGAGAAGTTTCATAGTGAAAGGTGATGTTCCTTCACTGTTGTGGTTAGCTGATTTTCACTACTATGCAGCTTCTAGAAGGGTTGGGGAATTTTTTCCTCTTGGTTTGCTGCCAAAGATTTTCTTTCCTAAGCAAAGCTACCTCTTGGTTTGTTCAGTATGTTGCTCACATTGGACTTTGTTTTCTCACTGGAAGGCTTAGAACAGAATATGTGAAGTTTGGGATTTTGCTTGGTTTTGATTCATATAGTTTTTAATTAAATATTTTTCTACCTTAACGTATTTTCTGATTTAGGTAAATTGATGAAACTTCTCTATGTTTTAAGAAATTGGTAATTGTCATTCAATCAGGAAAATGAGAACAGGTCATGATGTTCAATACCTCCCTGTCACTGAATAACAAGCTTTTGGAACTTGAACTAAGAGATTTTCTTGTGAAACAGAAGTGACTACTTTGGCTTACTGGAAGTAATTCTGGATCAAGTTAAGGATTTATGCAGAATGATAGATGAGAGAATCCTCTCTTCATCAACTTTCTCCTTCATCATGCTCTAAGATGTGATCCTAACATCCACAATGGTTAGATTTGTGGTCATTCTGTCACATTTCACTAAATTCTGATGGCTTGAGTGGTGGGTGGGTGGAAGGTGAATCACTTTGTTCAAGGCAGATTTGTCACATTTTGCATGGGAATTGCTTGGAAGAAAAACCATTCATTTTGAACCATTTTGTGTGCCTTCTCCTTTGAAGCTCATTCTTGTATCTTCACAGCCACAAAAGAAAGGAAGCACCTGCTTGTTCATTCTCCTCACACACCTGCTAGGTAAGCAAATCCTGCTTTAGTCATCGATGTAGTCACTTTGCTGTAGTTGCACAGGAATCTGTAGTGGAACCTTCCACTTCAATGGCAGTTTTACTGCTGCTTTTCCTTTGGGACCAAAGAACCACTGAAGATAGTGGGAACGCAGATTGGAAGTCAGAGGTATCCCAGACCTACTAGCAAACAGCAGCACAATGAAAACTGAAGACCTTGAATGATAATAAAATAACTGAGTTGGTAAAAACTCAACTGATGGAGCTCTCATGTGGAACATATTGTGTCTACAATGTTACAGGTCATTTCCTTTGCCTTTCTCTATAAACATGTTTTTCAAATTGGTTTCAAGTTGGTCCAGCTGCTTCAAGCCCAGCATATTGAAAGAATATTCATATGATGGATAACCAGCAGCTGTTGTTGGAAAATTGACAAATGAAGGGTAGGTGTTGCTTGGGAGTATGAACTTTTGCTTCCAGGCAAAACATCTTCCTCAATATTTTGCTCCTCTGTGAGTTTTTCTTTGCAAAGGCTGGGCCAGTGACACTAAGAGGCCTCTTTCTTTCCAGATGCAGCTCTAGGAAATGTAGCAAAGAAAGAAGAAACAAAGATCCTGGTGGACTCTTTGGTCAAGTCACTGAATGACAGAGAAAGGGTGTTAATCTCTCTGGAATTGTCCTCTCTGTTAAAGAAGAGCCTGTCATTTGTTAATCCTGGCTCTGATTTATTCCTACCCATAGAAGTATTTTGTATTGAAGATCTGGCAATGGTGTATGTGGCAATACACATACCTCTGTGTTCCAGAGGCAATCTAATCCATCTAACCGTGTCCTATCTCCTATCTCTTTGATTCAGACTTTTTTTTTCAACCTTTTTTTCCCTCCTTCAAATGCAGTTTGGTTAAAATACAGGAAAGCTATGCTTTTCATCACTAAAAGAAATATAATTTTCCTTTCTTTTGTTTCTTGTCTAAAACATTGCATGCTTGTCCTGAGAAGGAGAGAAAAACACCACAATGCATTTAACTGGCAACATAACTTACATATTTTGTATTTAAATCTATCAAGATACATGCTGCTTTAAGTTGATTGCCATTTTGATCCTACAAGTCCCACAAAAACATTGCTTGTAGCTGTCAAATACCGTACATCTTCCTTAGTAAGAGAGAATAAACATACATGTACTTTAAACTACTTCACTGCTTCAAAGTTTCAAATGCACTCAGAGCTTTTCATGGAATTCTGAAAAACAATTTTTGAGAAGAGTGATTATGAAAGTAGTAATTTTCTCACTGATGTTATTTTTCTATAATTGAGAGTTAGGCAGTAAGAGCATTGTGTTTCTCTCTATTTTTTTTCCCTGCAGTGCAATCCAGAAGGAATTTTGATTTATACAGTTTTTCTTTTTTAATTCACTCTGCCCTGAGGAACTGCAGTCAGGCAGAAGGCTAAAAGACTGCAAGAATTGAAGCTTATGTATGGAAGCAAGTATAAACAACCTGACAAGCACAAAGTATTAAAAAAGTCCATAAAAATCTGCATTTCAAGTAGGCTTACACCTTGAGTTCTTAAGCTTGTGGCTAAGGCCACAGGGTTAGAGAAGGATTGCCTTGTGTAGTCTGTGTCTGTCCACTCAGAAATTGTGCTGACCTTCATTCCCTTCATAATTTTCTAGCATTACAGAAGTGGTAGTTATCCAATTACTTACATGGATAAAGGGTTTAAATGTATGTTATACTTCTTTTAATGCAAGGAAAGTGTCTGCTTCCTAGAGACCCCTTTTGAGAAGTGCTGACTGAGGCCACTCCAATACAGCCACAAGGATACAAATATGTGGAGCTCTTTGCAGATCATTGCAGGGAGCTGTGTAATGTTACAAGTTGATTTTGTTTTTAAGTTGCATTGATATTATTTCAGGCACTTATTAATTTTTTTCCATTTGTAAAATATTGCATATTCGTAAAATAGCTGTTTAAGGATTATGATCTTTTAGGAAAAATGTAATAATTTTGTTATGAAGTAGCCCAGTGCTGACAAAAAATAAAATTTTTTTGTTTAAAAATAAAAATTGGAGCTCTCTAAATCACAGAAGTGAAACCTGGATAACTTTCACTCTTTTTTTTTGTCTTAGCTCTTCTGAAGTCTTGTTCCAATAGCATTCAGAAGTAAACTTTCTTGGACTGTTGATTTTAATTCTAGTATGGGTCCTGAATGCAGTAATTTCTCACTTGTTTGACAGCTAGACCAATTTTTTAAGGCTGGAGGAGAGAAGGGAGTTATATTTTACATGTAGAGTCAAGTAACTCATAGATTTTATAATCTAAACTCATGTTTCATTGGAAGGCTTGAAGAATTTTTGTACTTTTTTCAGGTCTCTAGTATCAAGGCTTCCAAGGGGAAAATGATGACCCTTGTAAAACACATGTGTTCACAATACAAATGGTTCATCATAAATACAAGTCACTCATGCCTTTTTCAGCATGTAAAAATAACAGCATAAAGCAGAGGCTGTCCTGCCATCTTTGAACTGCATATCCTGCTATCAGTGTTTGGAAGCTGTTTGGTGGGAGGGACTGCAAGTTCTGAAAGAGTCAAAAGTAGTTCAAGAGCATCAATCTTAAATGGTTTCCTGTGAAACAACACCTATGGTAGAGGAATACCATCCCAAGGGACAAGAAGAAAAAAACCATTATGCTGAAATTGTGCTGAAGCTCTGCCAAGGCCTTTTCTAATCCTTCCGAGCTTATCACAGGCTGTATTTGTCTGCTATAAATCAATGTTGTCAGTATCGTGAACTGCAACCTTAGCACAAGGCCAGCACTGTTTGTGGGGAGCGGCAGGGGATTTGCCTGCTGGTTTGAACTGCAGCAAGAACTGAGGAAGCTGATGTCTAAGAACTGAATTATTCCATCAGCTCTGCCTCAGAAGTGTCTCTAAACCCATAGAAAGTTCTGATCAATTAGTTAGTCCATGGCTTTGTCCCAAAGCTGGATAATCTGTGTCGTTCCTGATAGGTATCCAAGCTATCTGTTCTTAAAATTTTCCAGTGCTAAGGAATTTCTCCTTACCTATGTTGCAAAAAGAAGCGGTTCTAATTGGAAAAAGCTGTTTGTGAATGGATTAAATTGGTTGACCCTTGAAATGTGGAACCCAAGTCTGGTTTCTCGTCTAATGAGCCAAGAAGAAAATGGTGAAGGACTGTAGCTGCAAGTTCGGGCTGCCAATACCCCATTTGGCATTCCTCCTCTAAGGGGTTTTATCACTAGGCCGAACCTGTCTGCATTGCACATTACTTCCCTACCTGGTTTTTAATGCTTGTCAGGTGGACTGCCTGAGTTTGGGAAAAACCTTTGAATCACCTTAAACATCCAACAAAACTCAAACTTGTCCCCAGGTGAGACTGAGTCTTAAAAAGCAGCTAGATGCTAAAATGAGACTGAAATTATTTTGACAATCCTAACCAGTCATAATGGATTCTGAAGTGGGGTTTGTGGAGGATGCAATCATAGTGTTGGGTAAGCTTGAGTGGAAAACTTTTACATCCTGGTCTCTTCTACAGCCCCCTCTTGGCCCCAGACACCACTGCCAGAGTAACCTCAAACCTCTCAATGTTCTTCTTTTGGACTTGGTGAGCAGCACCTGAGTGGGACACAGCATGGCATGGCCAAGCAGAGCCATGGAGATAGAGCTGGGCTGGGACAGGACCAGAGCTCAGTGTCCAGCATCACTGAGGCTGGGACACAGCATCATTGGGGCTGGGACACAATGGGCTGCTGGCCAGGGCAGGGTGGGGAGCCCCCAGGTGCTGCTCGTCAGGCTCATTAAGGCACAGAAGTGCCCTCAGAGGCTGGGGTGGGTCCTGGAGAAGTGGGGCAGCAGAAGGTCTGTGCCCTGCTGCAGGAAGGGCAGTACCCAGGAACCCTCTCTCGAGGGCACCCCTGTTTGGGCTGGGGTCTCTGTGAGCCCTGTGCTGGATGGGCAGCAAAGTCTTTGTGCTGTGGAAGTGAGAGATGGGTGAAAATGCTTCCCCTTCAGCAGGACCAAGGCCACAGCCTCACCAGCCATGGACGCCTCACAGCGAGAGGACGGCGCTGTTCTCTGGGGTAAGCTGATGGTTGAGTGGGCTTTGACATGACAGAATCTTGTGGCAGCTGGTAAATGAAGTGAGCAGACAGTCATACTTTGTGTTCTGCTGGTCAGTGTCCTGGTGAAAGGCAACCACGAGCTCTGTGAGCTGCACGCCAGCAGGGAATGTGAGCGCTGCCAGCAGGGAACTTACGCCGTGGTCGGGTTTGTGCATCTGTAGGAATTTATATAGCACTGGTTGTGCTTGTTGGGCCAGGAAAGCACGGACGCGGCCAAATCCTGATCTCAATTGCACGTGCACAGCTCCCAAGGCAGCAAGGCTGCGTCCTGGCTCAGCACTTGGCCTAATGAGGGCTTGCATGATTGAAAAGAATATGTATGGCACACTGGAGAGCGAGCAAACAACTGTTCCCTGTGTCGCTGTGCTCTGCTCTGCAGCATCTGTTTTGCTTCATCATTTTTTAAAAGAAAACCACAAATATTTTTCACTAGGGAGCTGATAAATAACAGTGCTTATATTTCTAAAAAAGTTTTAGCGGGGATAAAAGTAAATCTTCTAGTGAATAAAATCTTCATGCTTTGTTTTGAGTATTAATTCACAGATTGTCTGTTATTATGTTCCTAGCTCAGTAAATC
This sequence comes from Edolisoma coerulescens, assembly GCA_013397115.1. NCBI lineage: Eukaryota > Metazoa > Chordata > Aves > Passeriformes > Campephagidae > Edolisoma > Edolisoma coerulescens. The sequence continues at coordinate 892,111 of VWZW01006255.1, forward strand.
CTATGGGGTTTTCTCCCTCAGGAAATCACATGGGGTGATGTCTTAGCATGATTTATTTTTATTTGTATATCTAAGTTTGCACAGAATTGTCTTTCACAGCAGCATTTTTACATGAAGATTTGTATTCGTTGGAAAATTTGGCAAACTGGGGAGTATTCAATAATTTGTCAATGAAACTTTAAATGGAGTTTGTTGCAACTTTGTGGATACACATGAGGACTGTGATGTAGTAAACTAAGTAGTTATTTTAAAGGGATGAGGTCAAAAGATTATATTAAATTCTTTTTCATTCTTAAACAGCTTTCTGAGTGGAAATGTGTTCTAGCAAATGACAGACTTCATGTAAGAACAGAAGCAGGGCTAGCCTAAAGTCTAGTTTTAGCATTTTTCTAATGCTTTGTTGTCTTCCTTGTCTTCATAATATTTAATTTTAAAATTAGACATAATGAGGAGGTCGACAACAAAGCAGGGGAAACACTGTACACGTGTGAAATGGAAGAGAGAAGTCCGAGCTCTCTGCTATGGAGGGGCTCTCTCCCTGTCAGCTCTGTGCTCTCACTTGGAGAAGCAGAACAGGAACACCCCACTACTTCTAGAAGCTGATGGCATAAGCACAGGAAGATGTTCACCTCTCCTGGAGAGAGGAAGTGGTCTGTAATAATTCTGTGTTTGACAGATGCATCTGCTTGCTTGGTTGGGATGGGGACTGCTGTATTTTTACCTTTATGGTTTCAAGCTGAGATGAGCTCTGCAGTGGTGTTTGGAGCAAGCTGTTGTGCGTCTAAAGTTTTGAGCATTTTTTTTTTTAAGTTAGAGGATTAGGATTGGACCTTTCCAAGTTTATTGAAATAATGTGATTAAGTCAAAGACAAGATTCAAATAACATTAGACAGAGAACCTTGTTTGGGAAACAAACTAAAACAAAATAGGAAGGGCTATACCTAAACAAAGAGAAGAGAATGTGAAATGAAGAAGAAAAACAGACCCTGAGATTTGTACTTTCTCTAAATGAGAAAACAATGGTCATAAATGCACTCCCTACATGCACAACTCCTGCCGACAAACCAAACAAACATGCAAAAATCAACAGAGCACACAGACACACACATTTCCCTCCTACCATTTTGCTGACAATTTCTCAATATTGCTGTTCTGCATTAGGCACTTAAGGCAGTATTGCAATTTAGTTGCTGCAGGGCTATTTTTTGATTTTTGAATAGGTGACTGGAAAAGAATGTGGTGATGGGTCTGAATGTGGTCCCTGCTATGAAGTATTGTAGAATTTCTCTGTTCTACCCAAGTCTTGTTGTATGAAGTTGAAAATGAAAAACATTTTACATTCCATGACAAGGTAGAAGTAATTTTAGCTACAAAGAGAAAAGTCTGTCATGATACAAATAGTGTGGAAGTGCCTGGATGACTTTGTGTAGATGTGACTTTATTGTGATACTGATTTTTCTTTTTATAACATACATCTCACTGACAATAATTCTGACTGAATTTATTAAAATTGCTTAACAGTAATTTATCTCCAATGATTCCTTCACTATATTTGAGTGTATATTTTCTATTGTTGTACACCATGATCTAAGTACCTGGTACTGAAGTGCATATAGCTACCTTAAAAACTGCTTGGGTGACAAGAATGAATTACAATTATAAATTAGTCCATAAGTCTCCTATTCAACAGTGGGAGTTTCAGCAAAATGCTGGCACTGGATGATTAGCTGGTGCTAATCTATCTATTCAGTTTGGATAGTCTAAAGAAGATTTGATGTTTTGTTTCCTGAAATAAACAAAAGCAGTTTCTGAACTGTCAGAAAACAACAGTAGTTCTTAAGGGCTAATTACAGATCTTTGTCATGGGGTTGTAGTTGTTTCATGAATTCTGCTTCAATCAGGGAAAAATACTCTTAAGTGCCAATAAAAGTTTTTATGCTGCTATGGTTTCCTCCTGCTTTCCTCCTCTCAATTTATGACTTTATTCCACTGTCTCTGTTATTAAGTGACACTTTATGTGGTTTTAATGCAAATTACCTCAAACTCTCTGGTAGTGAGGCAGAATCACAATCGGGTTATATCCTGATTAGTATTTGCTACAAGGAAGTGCTGCATACTGCACAAACCAAACAAGATGGCTGGGAAGCTGCCTCACAGCATAAGGAAATAGAATCTTTAATATTTTAGTGTTTTCTTGATTGGCTTGCTGTGTTTAAAGCGACCTGTACAAGCAGATGGATCAAATGCTTGGCTCTGTCATTTTGCCTTGATCTGCTCTGTATTCAGCCACTCAGATGATGGCACAATATATGTTATATTTTCATATCTGTCTTAGAGGAGATAAAATGATTTTTCAGATGCTATTTTCCTACATTTCTAAAGTGAACAGTAGCATGTGATATGTTTTAGAATCTAATGTTGTCTCTTCATTGAAGCCCTTAACTAAATTCCAGCTGACATCAGTGGGAATAGGATTCAGTCAGTGTTTTGTGCTTATTTGATAAATTTCTTATCCACATCACAGTGCCACTCTGCATGTTCTAAAAGTTCTTCAATATTGTGCACTACAGGTGATTGCCTAGTTTTCTCTTTTTTTCCATAATCTTAAAAATGCAAAGTCTCATTGCCAGACTAGCAATGATAATCTTGTCCATAGAGCAAAACCATTTTAGATGGGAATAAACCAGATTTTGGCACTGCCCAGCAGAAATCTTAAAAGGGCTATTTAGACTGCAAATAGGAAGAGCTGTGACAGGTTTATGGCCAATGTTTACAGACCTGCTTTGACTTCTCTAAATCAATGTCAATGCTTGCTATTACAAGGTGCAAATTGAAGATTGAAATGTAGAATATCAAGGGGTTTAAAGTACACTTAAATGCCTGTTTGCAACTTCAATTCCTATATTCTTGAAGACTTAGATCTTTACAAGAGCCTGAAGTAAAATACTGAGCCTTCAGACAACTCCTGCCTTTTAGAGAGGCTCTTAGTTTGAAATCATATAATTTTCAAGGTAATGAAACTAATAGTGGGTAATACAGCTCTAGCTGCATTGACCTGTCTTCCAATATTTATTGTTCAGTATATGTTTTAATTTTTATCCTCTGTTTAAAAGAATATTTTATGTCCTGTTACTGAGAGGCCCTCTGAAGGAGAAAGAAAGACTGGAATGACTGCCAGCAAAATCCTGTCAAATGCACAGTCAGCAGTTTACATCTAAAATACTGTCTAAATTGTGATTCAAAGCTTGTGCAAAAGAATGTTTGTTTGTTTTCAAATTTGTTAGAGACCTTCTGAGAGTTGCTGTGTGCTTTTGGGAAATCAAACATTTCCCAAATTAAAAACATATAAGGAAAGTCTTAGATTCCTTTGTTTTCTGTGAAAACACACATTTAAAAACATTGTGGGATTAACACAATGTGTGTTGGAGCAAATTGTTAGTATTGCCCATGTGTTTTTCTCCACTGTTATAGTGAACTTAACCCCCAGAGAGTGTTTCATGCATAGCTGTTAGGAGAAAAACAGAGTGAAAATCCCAAAATTTAAGTGTAGGCATGATGAATTAAATGCAGGGCTTTGCCAAACAAAAACAAGCCCTAGTGTTCATTCTAGTCTGTACTTCCAGCATGCTGGAGTGCAGCAGCAGCACGTGTTTGGTATGTGCTGGCTGGCAGTCAGGTATCAGTTAATGTTATCAGTAAGTGAAATACTGTAGGCATTGCAGGTATTACATAGTAGGTGAAATTCAGGGATATCTCTACCCACGGTAATTTTTCTTCAGGATGTCATTGCCTCCATGGCTGTTTGGGGCCAGGGGAGTAAATTTTATTTTGCAATAAGTGAAACTGGATTCCACTGCTGTGCTCTGAGCACACCAATGTTCTGTGCAGGTTTGAATGCCAGCAGTGTCAATCTCCTTGTAGCTGCAAGTTCTGGAGCTTTGCAGTGTCGATCAGCTTCTCCTGTGACATAACCAGATCATCAATCAAATGATATGTCAGGAGAGATAAAGGCATGGTCTGTCATGGAATAACCTTGTCAAAATAATTGAACTAACTTGGCAGAAAATTTAGCCTTTAAGCAGCTCCAAGATAAGCAGTGAAGTGTAAGGAAAATTTTATCTTGCATGAAAAGTTTGCAGCTGACTTTTGGGCTGGAGTTGAGATCAAAATTGGAATGTGCCTTTAGTTTTGGTTTGGTTTTTTTTTTTAATGTACTGTGTACTTTTCTAGTGTCTTGACAGTATTGTGATTCAGTTCCACATTTAAATCAAATGCATATTTCTGGGTCACAGCACTGAATGTTGACATTTTGTACTGATCTGTCAAGCTCTTAGAACATATTTGATGTGCACATTAGTGGTGAATCCCTCATGCAAACAATTGTAGGAGCACATCCCTTGGCAGAAAGTTATTTAGGCTTAAGCAGTAAGTACAGAGTATTTTTTCCAGTAAATGTTTCAGGTCTTCTTTAATTAATAGGATATTGAATCACAAATATTGCTGATCCAAAAAAAATATGACCAACTGTAGAATTTCTGGGGTATAAGCTGTACAGATAATGTACATTTTTTAGAATCAAGTGTTCATGTCAGACTCTGTACATGATTCTGCTCCATGTTGCTGAGTTAAAGATAAAAGCACAGTTACTTGTAGGGTTAATGAGAAACAAAACTTGAGAAAAACAGTCTAAACATATAGTATGAAGAATAAGTTAAACTGACACTTCCTTAAGTTATTTTGTATTGTTTTAATATTGTCAGTATTTCAAAATACAACCAGTCTGATGTAGATGGCTCTGTGAAAAAAGTTACTGGTTTTGCAGTCATGTTAGACAGAGAGCTGTTGAAAATGTGGTATTTTCTTTTTAAACAGAACAGTGCATATCTGCTGGCTACTCATGTAAAAATTACAGCTGACAGTACAGAGACCCATCAAATAAAAAATACCAGAAATATAATTCTTCAGTACAGTCTAGGATACAGAGTATGCCTTTCTACTGCTTCTTTCCATTTGTATCTAGAGTAATCCTATCACAAAACTCAGGTTCAACATTAACAATGCTCTGGTAGGTGACATTACATCTCATGTGCACTTATTTATGTCCTGTCTTTGAAAAGTATCCTGCAAATCATACGCATGGCCTCACTTTATAGGTACTGCTATACAGAAAGGGCTTTGGGTCTGTAATCCTGCTTCTCATGCTTGGAGATCTTTTTATGGTGCAAAACATAATCCTTAGAAAAGCTTAAAAATTACTTAAATGAATATAAACTTGTTAAAGCAAAGTTATTTTAGATCCTTAAGTGTTCCATAGGTGTTTTAAAAATTAAATATGCATAGCACTACTGTAATACATATTTTCACAAAATTAATTTATTTCTGTTTTGTTTTCTGGTTTAGTTGTTTTGATGGGTTTTTTTTTGTTTATGTACTTGTGTATGAGGGGATAAACTAAGCATGAGGAGAATTCAGGCTAAACTAAGCAGGAGAAGGATTCAGGCTAGGTGTGCAAAGCTCATCTAAGCCCATAGGCAGTACGTTGTTTTCCTTTTCCTGGGTGTATAATTATCTGATGGATTTCAATTGCATAATTCAACTTTTTTTCTGAAAGAAAAGTCAATAGTAGCAAAGTGGCTGCTACTATATTTTTTTCCAGTATGTTACACTGTAAGACACAGTATGAAGTGGGGTTTACTAGAGATATGCAAAATTAAATTATATTTTATTTTCATACAAATTGGAAATGGCAAAATCAATTCTACCATTCTTTTCAGGGTCAAACCCTCCTCCCCTTCCCAGTCCCCTCTTATTATGCTGGAACCTGATGGTGTTTCCATTGAAGCCACAGTATGATGTGGCACTGCTTATATTTCTAAGTGGATATATTTGCATTGAATACTCAGCCACAGGCAGCCTGAGTCTGGCTTTTTAGGGCCATTATTCATAAGGTAATGTGATCCTGTATTTAACACAATATTCGAGATAAATCTGTCCCTAAAATTAAATTTAGTTTCTAAAAGGTCAAGCCTAAATTTGGCTTCGAACTCCAACCCGTATATAGGAAAATTAGAAATTTGCTAAATCTCCATTCCAAGTAAACTTTATTAGCTTAGCCTGTTCTGGGATACAGAAATGAATTACTGAACTGCTCCTCTACATGTGATTTTGGAGCTAGCTGGGTATCCTCTCCATTATGAATTGCAGACACAACCTGTTCATCTCAAAGATTTCAGGGAGAGCTGGGTTAGGATATGGGTTAAAAGGAATGAGGAATAGTGGTATAAAATGTCACAGCATTACATAGAAATACTTTAAGGATGATATTGCCTAAGATAGATATATATCTATATATCTGTAGTTATACTGATAACAGTGTAGTACTTACAACAACACAGAAACAGATCTCTTTGCTTTGGGAGCTTAACACAGCAGTGGAAAGGACTTTCATAAAGACATTTATTGATGACCTGTATGTTTTTAGTAATACTTCAGACAACAAAAGTTGTTATATAATTGAGGTAAACTTCTACAATATGAAACTATCTCTATTTAAATAGAAAACATTTAACATCCACACTTCACAAATTACAACTGCACAAAAATATAGAAAAGAAAATGATACCTAGTTCTTGTTACCTAACTTGCCAAGTACAAAGCTGCAGGCCATGGCACTAGTCCACTAAAAAGATCACACAATGCTGTTCTCAGACACGATCTGATCTGTCCCTATCCCTCGAGTGTCCTGTCACATCTGTAGAGCTCTCTGGTGACAATGAGCTTGACAGCTGGGCTGTAACACTGAGGATTTGTTAGTTCAGCCTTGGCTGGGAGGTCGCTGTTGAGGTGTGCTCAGTGATTGATAGAACAGCCCTCACTTGGCACGAGCTGGTGGGATGAGGTCTGGCCAAGCCTATAAAGCAATGCAGAAGAGCAGGGCTGGAGACCCTGACCTTGTGAGCGGTGCAGGAATGGTTTGACATGTTCCAAACTGAGCAGGATGTTATTAACAAACTTAAGAGTCTCTCAAAACTTTCTGGAAGATTTTACTAAGCTGAAAGATTTATTCTTTTTGTGTGTGTGTATTTGTGTTTTTTCCCCCAGTCTGTTGCAAAACTAAAAATAAGTATTTACATTTAACACTTAATATTTCCAAATTCAGCAAGTCCCTGCTTTAGGCCTTCTACCACCCTCTCTCTAGTATTTGTTTCTCCTTTCAGTGGTAAATATCTCCCTGGGAATACCTGCACTTTAGGATACTTAAAAAGGAGGTCAAGTTCATCAAAATAAACCTTTGCTGAAGCTATTCAAGCAAAACTAAACCAAACCTGCAAAGCTTACTGTATTCTCTGCTGCTGCCACAGATTCAAGCAGTGAGTGGAAACTATCACCTAAGTAGTCATGCTGCTAAAAGACTTTTGGTCTTGTGCTTACTCTGCAATCTCTTGATTAACAACGTAAACATGAGGAAATTGTCAGGCCAAGAAGCCAGATTAATCCCTACTGTATCTGTAATGGTTTTATTGGAATTTGGGCTAACCAGTGCAGATTATACAGTATGATTTAGGATGGGCATACAGTGGGCAAAAAAGTAGAGAGTAGAGCATGAAACATGAGTCATATAAAGTACTATTGCACAATAAATAGAAATAAATATTATGCATGTACATGTTAAATGTGTGATTTAGTAATTATTCAGCAGAAAAAAGGTGTTCACTCAAATAAATAGAATTGTGGTGGAACAGGAGTTGTAATGCCTGTATTTAGGGTTATATGCTGTTCCCATTAGTACTGACTTGGGTTCTGCACAACAGGAGAGTGCAAGGATAGACTAAGAGTTTGGAGTATTTTACTTTGGTCATCCCAGGAACGAAAAGCACCATGGATACTCCTTTGAAAAATAACTGCATACTATTGCATATTTATTAACTTTGTGTTCTTTAAGGTACTGGGAGTTTGTTCTTGAACATCTACAGCCAGTTTTGTTTTGATGTTAGGAGGGCTCAACCCAAAGGTCCTGAAAGATGGCAAAGTCATACAGAGCCAAATCTTATTCCCCCCTTGGTTGGCACTGGGTAGGTCCTTGCACCAAAGAATATTCTGGCCATCTCCTGCCTGCCCCTCAGTAGGCACCACGTGGCCAAGGGTCCCCAGAAAAGGCCAGACCATCCCCTCTGTCTCACCTGTGCTCTGCCTGCCCCATGCACAGGTCTCCAGCCCATAGGCGAGTGTAAGGCTCAGCAATAACCTTTCTCAGCACCTGCCTTGGTTGCAGACACATGATGGAAGTGGCATGGGTGTCTGTCCTGTGGGCACTTCCCTTAGCTGTCAGTTTGGGGTATTGTGAAACTGCAGGATCTGGCTGTACACAGGAACTCTGTGCTCCAAAAGTTTGCTTTCTGCTACTACCCAGTTAGAGTTGCTGGAGAGTTTTATCTCGAGATTCTTTTCAGTATCTGCTGATTTGCTGTTTTTTTTTTTTTCTTTGAAGGAGCTAGCATATTTGGCAGCTGATGATTGCTTTTCTACTCCTTAGCAGAACAAAAATTTCCCAGCATTATTTAACAGCAGGTTTGCCTTCCACTTTCTTTGCCTATCAATTCAAGGTCAGTGCTGCCCTCAGAGAACACCAGCTGCAATCCCTTCCTACAGTAACACAGCTGAATGTGCATGCTCCTGCTTTCACGTGGCACCAGCAGCCTAGGATACACAGCCTCTTAAAAATGCAGGATCTGGCATGAAATGATCAGGATCAGTAACCAATGGCTTTGATTTTTATGTCTTCTCTTTGAGACAGCTCTTGTAGGAATGCAATCGATGTTTTGCAAATCAGCTCCCTATTGTGGTCATTGGGGACACTGGGTTTCAGTGACCAAAGGGATGAGCAGGTGATGAGGAAATGCTTGCTTAGACCCTGTCAAGGAAGTTAATGGCCTCCCAGATGGACAAGTTTGTATTTTATTTATACAGGAGTTTTGCCACAGGTGAGGATCTTCAGGTCCATCAGGTGGCAGGGAAGTGTTGCTGTTTCTTCCTGCAACAACTTTTGAGATGCAAGCAAATTTGTGGCTGCATCCAGCAGGTGGCAAGCACAGCACACTGAATTATGGCTGAACAGAGATGCTTCTGCCAGGGGACGCTCCCGATGCTGCTCAGCACGTGCACGTGTGTCCATGAACAAAATATCCAGATAAATGCCAATCTCTGCTGGTCTTTTGTCAGCTTACAGAGTGCTGGGGCACTGGTCCTGTTCTGGGTGCTGCTGACAATGCATGGAGTTATTGCCATATTCAATTTAAGCAAATGGCTGTCTCACATGTAAGGATACAAGCTAAATATAAAGTATTCAGTATAATAATTTAAATATATCTTTAAATGACAAAGGTAAATGACATTCAGGCTTCAAATGTCAAGATACTAGCTCGCACTTAAATTAACTTAAAGTTTTAATGAAGGAGCTTTTTTTTAACATACAGCTTTAGAAATTGTGACTCCTCACAGTGCCTTGTGACACATATGAGTAGACATTGTTCCCTTTTCACAGCTGGAAGAACAAAGGCAAAACTAAGAAACTTTCCGTAAAATAAGTGAATGAAAGAGTAGTAAGGTTCCTAGAGCTGGTTGTTGTCCCATTTTTTCCTTAAAAAGTATTAAACTACAGAAATAACTTTTTTGTTTTGTTTTGATTTTGATCATCAGGAAATATGGATAATCTAACCACTCACTACTTAAGACAAAGCCACATTAGACGTAAAATTTTGAAGATTATAGATACTACAAATTCTCAAGGGTCATGTAATTGTCCACATGATATATGTACAGTTTTGGATTTTTTCTTAAGTTTTGTAATGTCAAAAAGTATTTATGAACTGATTTATCTTTGAGGACAATAAATGGGTGTAAATCAAGAATAAATATTATCTGAAGCTCATTATTTGTGGTAAAAAGGACACACATGAGGATATCAATAGTGGAAACTTCCTTCAGTGCTTATCACCTTTCCCCTCCATTTGTATTGAGAGTTTGAGCCAGACTTTAGTACTGATTTATGCTAGTATAAATCTGAATTTGTTCCATGTAAGTAAAAAAAAAAGTTCTACAGGGAGCAAATACCCTGGGTGTAGTTTTATATAAATGGAGAGAAATTCCGTAAAAGCCAAGAGTAAAGTTTGATCTCAGAGGTTTTGTGATGGGACTAAAAGTATTATTAGTTAAACAGATACATGAGCATTGTCACAATTTTGCTTATCAGTATATGAGTTTAATAAATGTGCAGGAATTTGAGAAACTAAGTAGATTTGATTAATTGGTAACTTCTCTCACTGAGTACCCTGGTTATTATAATAAATAGTTTTAAGTTTCCTGATCACCTCTTTCCCAGACCTCATGCTTCCAAATACAGAATTTTACTTTTAGTCATACAGAGTATGGCATCAATTCCCTCTGTATGTAAAGGTCGTCAAAGTCAGGGTGGCTTATTGTGAGTACACTGAGTGAACCCCATTTTTGTGTCAACATATATAGTTATTTTTTTAAACTATTATAAAAATACCCACTGGGATATAAATGTACATTTCTGAAGCAATGTTTGAAGTTTGAGTAGGAATATAAATCTAAAAATATATTTATTCTATATTTAATAAATAAATCTGCATTTTATTGCATATATTATTGTGAAAAAATTGCCGTTAAAAAAAATAGTAGCATAAATCAGAATAAGACCAATTTCAAGGACCTTAAATTTCCATTTGAGTTTAAAATTTGGCCTCTATATATAGCATATATTTCAAAATATATTATAAATATGATTATAGGACATTTATGTAATTAAGAAAAACACCAACAAAACAAGCAACAAAGCTCCACTCCTTCAACAGAATTGCTCACATGTATGCAAATCACGTTCTTCGTATTCCATGTAATTTACACAAGCTTTTCCTTTTGAAACACCTGTGAACTTAAATTAGGAGTTTTCCCTCCCCTTTTTTCGTAACTCCAAGCAAACAGGAGGATGCTGGCAGGAACTCTGACACGCCTGTCCAACACTTACACTGCTTTCAGTAAAGAAAAACAAAATGAAAACCAAGCAGTCCTCTTCACAATGTGAGGTGAAAGGCCACTGCTGACTCTTTACAGTATGATTTCTCTGAGATGATCCAGTGTTGCTGTAATGAGCTGTGATGTTCAGGACCGCAGATGAATCTTGCTGTTCTTGCTGCTTTGCACACAAGCTTGTTCAAAAGAACTTTGAGAAACGCCTCAATCAGTGTCAAAAGGCCCGGCAGTCTTTTTAGTGTGCAAGCGGATATTTTCTGGTGGCCGATAGGACAGGGAGCTCATTTTGGTTGTTAGGCTTGGATGTGCGCTGACATTCGGTGGGATGTATTTTATTAGCTGAAGGAAGTATTTTTTAAAGTTTTTTCCAAAGAAAACATAAAAAAAAGGATTCAGACAGTTGTTAAAGTAAGCGATACAAATGGTGAAGGGCATAGCTGTATCCACAATATCGGTGATTTTGCAATCTGTTATTACATGTAATTGAATCAGCACATCCAGAAAAGTGAACACTTGATGAGGAATCCAGGAAAAGAAAAAGAAAAATACTATTGCCACAATCATCTTAAAAATATCGTCGTTTCTAGTCTTATTTTTTTGAATTTGATATGCCTTCTTCAGAGTCTTCCAAATTAAGGTGTAGCTTGTTAATATGATCAGAAAAGGAATTAAAAAGCCCAGCAAATTTTTGGATAAGCCTAATCCGACCCGGAGTGTCGTGTTATTGCTTTCATAGCGAAACCCACAGACCGTCATGTTCAAATTCTCAGCAAAGAATATGTTGCGGTGAATGATGACGGGCAAGCTGGCCACGCCGGCGAGAAGCCAGATGGCAATGCAGGTCATTCGGGCAACAAACATGGTCCGGCGGATCCGCGACTGCACCGGGTGCACGATGGCCAGGTAGCGGTCGATGCTGAGGCAGGTGAGCAGGAACACGCTGGCGTAGAGGTTGAAACTTATCCCCGCCGATGCCAGCTTGCACAAACAGTTGCCGAAAGGCCACTGGTACTCCATGGCTGTGTAGGCTGCCCAGAGGGGCAGAGTTATCAAAAAACACAAATCAGCCAGTGCCAGGTTGAGAAGAAAGACGCTCGCTACTGTTTTTAGTTTCATGTAGCAGTAAATGACAATAACGACCAGGCTGTTCCCGAATATGCCTATGATAAAGATGATGCTGTAAACGGTTGGAACCATAATGTAGATGTAGCTGTGCCTCCCTGAAACGGGACAGTCAACGTGGATTCGTTTAACAGTTTCTTCAGAAGAGTAATTTGGAATCATCTTGAACTCTTCAGCTATACCCTAGTTTCAGGGGAAAATATGAAGCTCACGCCTAGGAGGGGAAAAGAGGAAGAAAACAGTATTTGTGATAGGGATTTAACTTTTAAAAATTCTCAACTAAATGTCAAGTTTTTTTCAAGGCTAACACAATGTGTCAATGTCTTTGAATTTTAAAAATAAGCCATCTTCAAATGTTTTATCAGCCAAGTCCTATTTTAATACAGACTTTGCAGAGTAAAACAGAAGTAAGAATGTTAGGAGTTGGCTGAACATTTTTAGATTCTTTTAACATAAATGAAATCTAAAAAACCTCTCTCAACTAACAAAGTTCCAGTTTAAAATAAAACTGGTTAGTGAACATATGTCAAAAATAATAAGAGACACTGAAAATAGCAGATAACTATATATTCAGGAGAGTCTTTAAATTATTTTCTTTCCATAAATAGGTGACATATCTAATGAGCTAAGTTATTCAGATATCTCAGAAACTAAACTTAAGCACTCTGAATACTAATTAATTATGTAAATACAAACTGCAACGAATTAAGAAAATAAATTACTTTAGATTAGGTACTCATTTGTATCTCTGAGATGAATCACTAGAAATTTTTATCTATACATTGCCATTAATTCTTTGAGACAATTTTTACATCACAGAGAAAGATGAAAACATACAACCTAGTATTCTGTTGTACCAAAAATACCTTAAATATTCAGAGGTTACTTAGCTCCCCCTCTGGCTTGGAACTACGGTATTTAACTACTAGTGAGAGAAAAAGAATCTGTGAAAATCCAGACATGTCCTGATCTGTTGCACATTAATAACTGTACAAAGAGTTTAGGAAGGGTGCAAGGGGGAACATATTACTTTTTCCGTTGCTGACAAAATTTATGTATCCAAGAGCTGAAGTTGTATTTCTGGACCATAGTAAGTGTACAGCAAGGATATGAAATCTCCTTTTACAGGGCATGTGTTTGGTTTGCCAGGGCCTGTGCATTCTACAAGAATCATTTCCTTATTAATGGCTGATGACTTTAGAAAGCAGGTAATACAGTGTGACTCTGATACTAGTTACTTTCCAGAGTCTACAAACAGATAGTTTTCCCTGAAAAATAACGGATATTTAAAGAAAAAATAAAATTGATAGTTATTATTGCAGAGTAGTGTTTATAGCTGTTTGCAGGATCCTGACAGCTATAAGCCAAACCCAATTTGTGCTCCTTAAAACAAAGATTAACTGAAATACTTTGGCTTCAAAAACAAAACAAAGCAAACCCCAAGACACAAAGAAACCCTTTATAAATGTAAGACCCATCCTAAGACCCTGGGCAGTACAGATGCATTCAGAAAGCAGAGATGCCCATCATTCCAGACACACCAGCTACGTTGTTACAGACGTGGCAGCTGGTCATTTGAGTGGTTCAGCACTGATGTTCCTGTTATAAGTGCAGAATGCCACTGACTGTAGTGTTTGACTTGCTTTTGTTGGAAGATAAATCTTATTATGAATGGATTGTGTTTTTAATAGGGAAGTGAGGCACAGATTTGTTTCAGCAAAGCCCACACAGGAATTCTGAAGTGGAGCCAGGAACTGAACCCAGAACACGGGCTGCAGGCAGCATCTTGTGAGCAAGGTCACCCTTTGGCTCTTAGTGTTTTGAAGACTTGTTATTTCTGTATCTTAGCTCATGTTCTAGCATATGTTTGCATTAATAACCTGATTCATTTCTACAAAGCTAGCAGGGTAATTTTAAGATTTTTTAGATTCTTGATAATTATATCAAGTTTAGAATATCTAGTAAAATGCAACTAATAGATCCTTTGGCAAGATGTGCCATGTAACTCTTCCCAGTCTCTTCAATTCATTCTGTGAGTTGTTGCTTCAGTTGGTATAGATGTCTCAAAATGACAGCCGTTATTTTTGCCATGTTTAAGAAATTAAAAATTCAAGCAATAGTGCTAACAAAGGTTCACCATTCTGATCACATGTGGCACTCTAGTACATCCTGAGCAAAACTTGGCTTTCAAACTGTGCCAAGTTTCAAATACAAGGCGTTTGGCTCTGTGGAAGGTCAGCCTATCCCTGGGACAGGGAAACCACAATAAAAAGATTTCAAGATAAGTCCTTTTATCTCATCCCTTGGTTATGAAAGTAACTTTGACAGTAACTGATATGTTCTGCAACATCAAGGTCTGGCAATATTTACCCTGTCCCAGCGACATGCTGGTGCTGTGTGGTCACTTGTAATGTTTGCTCCCTTACATACCCACTAAAATTACAGCCCAGAACTTTGCAGTAAGCAACTGTAGTGAAGCTTCTGCTCAGGAGATCACCTGGGCAAGTTCAACAGGCAATAATGAAGATCAGGCCCAGTTAAGGCTGGGTAAGACCTTTCTCAGCGACAAGATTAACCAGTCCCTGGTACTATTTGTCTCTGTGTGTACTGAGTGACAGATTCAGTGTCTAAGGCAAATGCAGCTGAGGGTGAATATTCCCTGTTTGATGGGATTGATTCTGTGCCATGGTAGATACCAAGGCAATTTTCTCATGGTCTCTTCACGCACCCCTTCAGTGTAGTGTGTTGTGTTGTTTCGCTTCCAGTTTCCCTTTTCTACCCACATGGTGACCTGTACTGTTTCATGTTAGTAGCAGCTGTAGTTGATGCTAATTAATAGCATAAGTCCTTTCAAGAAAGGGTAACAGTGATTCTATTACATTTTCAGAAATGTGTTAAAATAAACAAAAACCAATTGAGTTGGGAAACTTGTGTCTGGCACTCTAAGGTATTGAACTCCCTGAGCATATTCTGGAGTTCTTGGGAAATAAAAAAAAGCAGACCAATTCCCATGAAGAATCAGGAATTTTGCCAAGAAATAGTATTATACCTCAATTTACCTCTGTAAGACTGTGTAATCCTTCTGGAGTTAAAGGTTTTGGTGTAACACTGAAGTCAGTGGAATTGTGCAACTGATGTGTCTGATAGGCTATCAGTTTTAACTTATACTAAGGAATTACAATCAATAAAATCAATCCATCAGTATTTTCAGTAAATGAAAAGGAAGCAGAAATATATAATGTGGTTGCTTTTGGGTAAACACATATGGGTTGCCATCTGTGTATCCGAAAACAGTCTGAATGTTGCTGTGAGAATGAACCTCACAGGAGCCGTACATTTGAAGCACTATAAGGAAGGCACTGCTAATCCCAAACAGAATTTTTAAATTTCCTGGAAATTCTAAAGTTTCAGAGCTAGCCTTGGGTGGATCTGCTTCCTTGAGCACAACCATAACTTCAGAGCATTAGGAAAAGCTTCAGTATTGGAGAAGGTAATTTGTTTTGGAAGGCATGGGCCCATGGCAGTGCTGAGTAGTGAGAGAGGGCCACCATGGCAACTTGAATTTCTTACAGGCAATGATTTCTTTTCCATACCACTGTCATTTTTTTCCTGTTATTCTCACTTGCCACAGATCATCTGCTTGTCCCAGGATCATGGCTGTACACATTTATGCAAAGTAGATACTTCTACATAGAAAGAACTGCAGATCCTTTTAAAATGTTACAGAAATAGTTGGTTGGTAGAGCTCTATGCTGCCAGAATTCAACAAAGCAGGTTAAACCACTGTCCAGTTAAATGCACATATTGAAGTTGTGCACATTGGTAATTCCATGTAAAGCATCTCAAATGACCTGTGTTAACATAATGATAATTGGATCATTTTAAGGCTGATACACAAGGAGCTTTTTCTAAGAGGATTGAATTGATGTAGCTGTGAATGGTGTGGTGACATCAATCTCAAACAAATTATCTGGTGAGCAGCAAACCCATGTTCTGAGGTACTGTCCTGTTTGACCTTTTATCTTTTTTAATTACAATGATTACAATGAGTCACTGATAATTAAATGCTTCAGACTGCTCTATCAACAATTATTTACCACTCCATTCATTGCTTCTCTTGGGTGAACATGCATCCTAATTAAACTGCCTGTGGAAACAATGAATGCTGGGCTCATGCAAGGTAAACAGCACTTTGCCTACTGAAAAATAAGATAGCACTGGCTGTGGCTTTCTGTGAGAACTTCATCAGCAATAAATAGGTAAGCAGGTGTCACAAGTCAGATTTTGAACAAAAAATGTACTTAATATTTACTTTGACAAAGACTAGATAAACTCAGGCTGACCAACCCTGCCACAGCTCAGCCACCTTACCATTAGGTAATGTGCACTTTCCTTCTGACAGTAGGTGGGTTATTTGCTTTTCTAACAAATGAGAAGATATTTCCATGTTTAAGAGGATGCTGCATTCTATTTTTATATAAAATTATTGCACAGGGAGAAGAGAGAATGAAAAATGTTCGGAACAATATGTTCAGTATATTAGCTGTGTTTATTTCTTTCTGGTGGCATAAACTTTCCTTTATCTTAAGAGTTTAGTCCCCCCCTTTCCTAATTTATTCTGACTGCTGAGAAAGTAATGACACTTACACATGCTTTATTGCACAGGCTTTTAGGGTGGTTTTTTTTTTTTGTATCCAGCAGAGTAACCCCCTTCTATCCTCATGGCCTTAGTGAATAGAGCTACTTCTATTTCATCTGCACACTTCAGCATCTTCTCTGCTTTCCTGGAGTTCCTGAGCAGTACCATTGTGAAGCCGTAGATTTACCTTTCTCCTAGCTCTTACTTCTTCTGCTTGTTCTAACAGTCTGTATTTCCCACTTATGGCTTTCCTAAATATCTTTATTCCAGAGTTGATAGATGAATTGTGAAGGGAAAGAGAAATACAAACAAGGGTATATAATTCAAATTGTGGTGGCATTACAGTGGGCTCTTGTCATCGTTGCTACTACCTTCCACAGAGGTTGGCATTAAATGACAATAAATCAAAATATTACTGAAAATGAACTGTGAGAGGTAGCAGAGCACCAGACACTGTCTGTACATCAGCTCACAAACACCAAGAACAGAAAGCAAACCTCAGGAGACCTGTGTTAGCAGCTGTCAAGCTGGCCATTGCTCTGCAATTTTGGATCAGGAGGTGGTCTGACATCAGAACAAACAGAACTTGCAGGACCTTGTACTGGCCTTTGCATTTTCTTTTTAACAACTGTGCAGGTGAGGCAACTGCCAGTCTGTTGAAATTGCTGTTAATTTTGTGATGTTTGCTTTATGTATTTAAAAGTATGTATCTTTTTAATGGTCTAACCTATATGTGGATTCTTTGTGCTTTCCCCTTGCAAGAGCTCAAGCTGGTCTGCTTCCCTTGTGCTGGCTCTATATCGCTGGAAAATAAATTGCCTGTGATCCTCTTAGGATCTGGTTCTCTATAACATCAAAACCTAAATTGCTTATTACTTTTTTTGTGCTAGCAGAACAGTTCCTGTTACCTTGCAAATGTGATCTGTTTATGTACTCTGACCTTCTCTGTAAGAACTTCTCTGTATTTATTTTCTCTGGCACACTTCAAAAGAGTCTGTCCTTCTGCAGGATGGCTTCATAGTTTATTCTGAGAAGAATTAACATCTCTCTTCTGTTTGTTCTCATGGACTACTCTCATTAATTTTCTCTTCACTTCCCAAGTATCTTTCAAGTACTGTTTCAGTCATAAAATTTATGTGAAAAAGGACAGATGAAGGGGCTTTTTTCCTCTAGGAAAAATAATGCTTGTGGAATGTCATTGGAATTGGGGGTGTGTGTGATTTTTGAATGATTATGGGGGAGGAAAATGCAAAAGAAAGTAACACAGTTAACCATAGTGACATTTAAATTGCTTTGAAGTTTGACTCATATAATATAGATTTTGACCACTAGAGGTCTGTATTTCCTCTTTTAAAATAAGAGAATTTCTATGTTTTATACTCAAGTGCCATCACTTTTCAAAATACCCCCTTTTTTCAAGATTATTTAAGATGAAAACGTAAGGCAAAGTACATATCATTGTACTCTGTACTTATTTAAATTTAATGTAGCTGAGGTAATTATTTCCACTTTATTTTAGCATCTACTAGTTTCTATCTAATTTCCTGTATTTTGGCACATTCCTAGTTTTGCTAACCTCCAGTCCAATTCTTGCACCTTTAAGTGGTAGAATAAGATACTGATATTTTATTTTTTCAAAGACATATGCATCTTAAACTCTCTGTGATCCAAATAAAGATGAATATTTTAAAAGAAACTTCACTTTAGCAATGCAGATGGAAAAACAGTGACACCTTCTCATTCAACTAAGATTATTTTAGGTCTAACTAGGCATGTTGTTAATCATACAGCTCTTTTTCCAAATATCAGCCAATTTTGAAGGAAGTTATTTTTACGGTTGAAAATGACACTTCAGAAGTACTCTTTTTTAAAGCAACTTAAGGGACTTTTAGAAATGGAAAGGTAACATGAGCCTACAGAGTGTTATCCAAATGATGTATATACTTCATGAATTGTAAGCAATTTAATAATTTGAAAATAGAAGCATATTTAACACTTTTTACACCACTGCTAACCCCCACTTTTACTAATATACTTGGGTTTGTCATCACCTCTTTGGACAGTGTCAGTGCATGATGCTGTTATTCTGTTTCAAATTACATCTTAACCTAAACAGTTCCCTAATGCTGGTAAGAGCAAACAGCTTGTAATTCAGATGGAGCTGAAGGGTTGTTAGTGTTACTATGACATTTATTTTATTGAAAATAGTAGATGAGCAAACTAGAACCAAAAAAATGACATAAACTATACTGTCCTATGCCAGATGAGTTGGACTAATCAGTATCTTGTCCTGTATTTATGTCCAACGGGTTATACAGTGTCAGTGTATCTCTGTGCACTTAAGGGATGTTTGGGTACAAGAATACAATGTTTATATCTCTAAGTGGCTAAAAATAGGAGCATTTAGAGAGAATAGAAATGATATATAGAAATACAAAAGCAGCGAGCAGTTGGCTTGATTTAAAATCAAGGATAAAGAAATCTAATCTGTTATTTTCACACTTACACTTTGTGTTAGAAATCGATGGGGCAAAAATTGTCGTAAGTGAAAAGCCATTTCTAAACACTAATTTATGGGGCTGTGGAGTGATGAATAAAATCTTTCAAGTATGTATTTTGGAAGTTAAATGCTAATATGCTACAGTGTAAGATGTGACAATTTTTCTGCTCTTTTTAGCAGTCTACAGTGTAATAATGTCACAGTTATAATGAGAGCAGTTGCAGTAGCACGGAAAGTTTGGACTATTGTTTGCATATACTCTCACAGTACTCACAGGGTCCAGAAACATTGGAAATATCTCTTCCTACTACTTAGCTCTTTGGACACAGCTAACTATACCAATTCCCAACTTGTGTACGTGGTTTTTTTCCCCAGAATCTGGGAAGCCCTGATTCTATAAAATTTTACTTGTAGATGTTAATGCCAAGAAAGGATTGCTCAACTTCACTAGAGTTTCTCAACCTCACCAGAACTTAGTGCTTTAGTGAATGCTACCATAGAAATGATTATGGGGATTTTTTGTACAAAATTTGTTGACTGACAGATCAACAGGGCACTCATTAGAGTTAGCCAAAAGTCCTTCAGTTGAGAGTAAGTCTAATTCTTTTAGTTTATAGGTTTCATTTTTAGGATTCTTTAGATTTAAGTTTCAAAGTAAACATTGATTTCCTCTTACACACACATAATTTCGTTTTCTCTGCTGTTAAGGATAAGGAAAACATTCTTGGGTCCAATCCATGTAGAACTGGACTCCAAAACACTGAAAGATTAACCACTGTCAACATTCAGTGTGTTTAATCTCTTGTGGAAGATCAGTGGGGTGGTGGTTTTAGACACTGCTGGCTCCAGCTTGACAGTGTACCAGATGTTTCAGACTTTTCTATCTAATTTTCTTGTCTCTTTTTTCCCATTTATCCATCAGAGCAATCTCTGTTTTCTTTCTTTGACCAAGGCTTCACGAATGTGTTGCAAACTCTCTGGTGTTTAATATGTCTTAGGTATTATATAACCTTAAGAGATATAAATATGAAATTATCCCCAGAGCACTAACTTCAAACTGAAAAGATAATTAAATACACAAAGTAAAGTATATTTCTAGATTTATAGTTCTATTTCAGTACTTCTGAAACTAAATATCACAATGCTAAGCTTCAGAAAAGATGTTTGAAAGGGGAATCTCACTGTGTCCTATCACCTTGGTTGGTCTGTCTTGACAGAAATGAGTATCATCTTTTCCTTATTTTGGTTATTAAACCTGTAGTCAAATTAGTTGTTATAGCAAGAGGCAGTCACTGTTCTTGCTTATAACACACGGTAAAGAATTGTCTCTTTCTCTAGAAGAGGCTGAAGACACAGACATATTATGACTGAAATGAGTGCATTAACTACCACCATCAATCCAGCATGGGTCTTTGCACCTCTGCTCTGGCCATTAGCTTTACCAACAAGGAAGACTGGTGCCCTTCTGGGAGATAAAAATGATCAATAATTAGCAGGCCAACCTAATGTCTGCTTCTCAGGATCATGTCATCTCATCATCCTGCTGACAGTGTCATTTACAGCACATTAGATAAAAGTAAATGAAAGACAAAAGTATTTCAGAACAAGGTAGGACTAGAATTTCTAGGGTTGTCAGCACTGACATGAAAAGTTTTTTGAATAGCAGCACAATGTACTATTTTAGTATGAATACACATCTTACTGCAAGTTTATAACTTCAAATTTGATGCCTGGTTATGAAGTATCTTTAGGGTATTTGGAAATACCTGAAAGAATCAATAATTAACAAGAATTAAGCCATCAAGTCCCAGAACGAATAAAAATGAGATTAGTTTGAGCTGTGAAAGGTTACATGCTGCACGGTTACTTTCTCTGAGTGATAGTAAAGGAATGAATTAACACATTTCCTTTATTGCAGTTGGAATTGCCTATATAAAATATAGTGTGCCCCATGTGATTGTTTTTAATAAAAGACAGAAATCGAATTCAGGTTTGTAAAGTGCTAGTGAAATCGTTTGATGAATTTTAAGTTTCTCTTCTGATAGCTTAGTTCCATGGAATAGGAAGTTTTAAAGGTTTTTTTGTTGTTGTTTGTTTTGTTTTGTTTTTCTAATTACACTGCATGGCACATCCTACACAAATGAAGCTTCTGGATACCTAACCCCACACCTGAAACTTTTCCATTGCTTCCATATGTAATGCACCATAAGATTCTATTGTGAACTTTACCAATCTGAGAAGTAAGGGAATTTACATTAATTCTGGCCTCAATCCAGATTTATATTTCAGTTATATTAAAAATGCTGTGGAGAGGCAAGAAAGGAAAAAAAACCGTACAGAAATACAAAGCACTGGTGTGAGCACACCTTATCATGGCCAGTTCCAACATCAGGTACAATGAGTGAGGTATCTCACCTCCTTTCAGATCATATATAAATCACAACTGGCTTACTGGACATTTATGAATCTGTCTTTAAGGTTATATGGCCCTCTTCACTGAAGCTTGAGGGTTCCTTCTTCAATATGCAAAAAATAGTAACAACTGTTCTTCCTGCCCAACTTGTAGGAGAAGTGCTATTATATTACTGTGATTTCAAGCAAGTAGAGCTTAATGTGGGGTTACAATACATTTTATGTGCTGTTTTGAGTATTACCGGTCTCTAATCACTCCTATCCTTGCTGCAAGGAATGTCAGCTGGAATGCATCCAAGACTGAAAGAGTTTTTAAGTTTCATTGTCCAGATCTTAGTTTTAGTGGTTGCACTGGTCCAGCAGAAGGGAGCTATCACCTGGCGAGTGGCCTTTTGTGGGGAACAAAGGCTACTTCCACAAACTGCTATAATTGCAATGCAGAGCTTGCTTACCAGCCTCTAGGCTGGTAAAAACAGGTGAGATTTACGTAAGTTTAAACTCTTGGGTATATTAGTGGTTGTTAATAATTTAGCAGAAAAAGGTATATCATGCACCTAAATTAGAAATGACAATGTTATAAAATGGTTACTGCGTAACTGGCATGCCCATAGCAATATGCAATCACTGTCAGAACCTTTTCTGTTGCTGGCAGAGATGACAACAGAAAATGGAATGGAAAAGCCCAAACTTGAATTGTTTCCTCATGAACCAAATACCCTACTTCTGGGAGAAAAGGATTTTTCTCAGTCTTTGGTCTTTTACTGTCTTACAGATTTACTGTGAAAGACACAACTCAATCAGTGGTGTTACTAGTATAAATGTACCTAAAGTAATGTTTTAATTAGGTTTCTGTTGCTCTCTTTAGGCAAGAATGTTTCTAGGAAGAAGGGTAGGGGACACAGCTAATAATTTTGTAGACAAAGTCGGGAGGTGATAGCACTTTTTTGTGGAACTTCCAGTTAGTCCATATAGAGGCTTCCTGACTTTGTCCAGGTAGTTCATTTTATTCAGAGATCACAGTGTCATTTGGCCCTTTCCCAGAGTTTTGTAACTTTTCTGCTAAGCCAGAAGACACAGAGGCAAAAATGAACATTATGTATGCAATTTATTTATACTCCTGAACAACTTTCTGTATTTAAGGGTGAGATAATAATGTGATCAGCAACAAACTCTGCAAAATAACTTCTACTTTTCTGGTATAAGGAACTGCCTTTCTGTACTTTCCTGTAAAACAGGAAGAAAGGTGCCACCAGAGAGCTTACACGTTTGCTTCAAGTTCTAAAGCAAATCAGTAACATTTTGATGTGCATGGCGACATTCTGATGTGTATTGAAGCCTTACCTTTATGTTAATCCTCAAAAGAACATTTTTCTGCCATTGAGCTAAATCACCAGGCTGGGGCCATGATGCACCTATGGGCTTTACAGGCTCAATATGTAGTCCCTTCTGCAGGATGGGCTTTTTACTTTTACATCCCACCCCCACCCACCATCCCTGCTTCCCCCCCAAATATAGAAGGCAAATGTAAATTAATGAATAACAAGCTTTAGAAATGCATTGTGCAGAGCAATTATCTTCATCTGCAGCGATGGCTAATCTGTCAGAAAGCAGGAGAGAAAAGAAACACTTAAAATTCTCTGCTTCTACTCCAGAAATGGAGATACCTCTTTCATACAGAGGTGTTCCACTTTCTAATCTAGTGCAAATTAGATGAATTGACTGAGAGTAGCTCTTGTTGCATATTGTTACCTAAAAAGACTTTGCCTTTCTAAAACCCTCTGCTAAATCCCAATCCTGTTACCTTTCACCAGCGTGGTTAAAGTGAGTAAGAGAATCTTTTGCTTTGAGTAACGAAGACATGAACTGAAACACAAACACACGTGCAGATGCAGCATTTCTATGTGAACACAGGCAAACCAGTATCACTGAAGTGTCTGTCATGGTAACTAAACCAGCTAATGTGGAAGCTTTATCAGTACATATCCAATACCATGGCTAGTGATTTCCATGTAACTTTCCACTAGTCAGTGCTACGGCTCTGAGGAAAGCAAACCTTGCACTGAACACTTTTTTTCTTCTGACTTCATGCTGAAAAATAATGTTTGTCTTACTGCAGAAGCAAAGGCAATGTATTGTGGATTTCTGTGCAAAGAAATGGATGTTAGATTTCAACACCTTAGTTCAGAGGAAGCTTTGTCTTGTAATTCAGCAATCTGTAATAGGATTTGGTTCACTGTGTCTGACTGAGACACTTGATTACTTTTCTTATTATATAATTAATTTAGACATCCTTACAGTGGGAAAATATCACACAACGGCAATACCCCTCAGAAAAGACTTTTTTTCCCTAAATGAGAATGTTAGGAACAGCCTGGAGGGAAAAGTTAAAAGATTAAAAGCAAAAGATCAGCATGGAGGCTTCTTAATGAATCGCTCATTAGGGTCAGAAAAAGGGAACCAAAGGCAGAAAGGAAAGAAAACAGTATGAGTAACTGGCAAAGTACAAGAGTTTATTCAGACAAAAAAAATCTTTTAAAATGGTAATGCAGCTAAGCCCAAGAGAAGTTAGTATCATTGTAACTGTTGGTAGGTATAACACTGAAAGCATAGAGGCCCAATTGTGCTTTCAGTTGCACAAAACTCCTGTTAAGGGCAGATCATTATGAGGGCTAGAAGAAAATTTGAGAATGTATGAGTCAATTGAACTAGTGAGTTTCTAAGGGGTTAATCAAAGAGAAGGAAAGGTCAAACACAGACACCTTTATCCATGTCAGTGTGAAAGGTATTATCACCCATGGAAAAACAAGTTACTATGATCCTTAGCGCTTTGTCTGGGAGGCGGCATACTTAATAGAATGATCCCAAATTAGATGTTCTGCCAAATTTGTACAGCTTGTTTCCTGTTTTTTTCCCCCCAAAGTAAGATTTATTGCTGTATTTTGAAAATATAATTAATTGGTGAACTCTCTTTGCTGTCCTGAGATGTTCCTTGGGATACTGAGGACTGGCCACAGAGGTAGCAAAACAAAGGCAGCTGTTACAGCTGGAGTGAGCTAATCTATGATACTGTGAAACAGTGCATCCTCAAGGAAGTGCAGTCTTGGTTCTCAAGCAAGAAAAACTGCATAGGAGCCCAGGAAAGGGTAGTGCTGTGCCCTCCCAGAGATGCTACATGAGCTTCACTTTAGTGCTAGGAAAACTACTGTGCAAATCCTTGGGTGTGTGGCTGTCCTTTACTGACAGGGCGCTTTTTTTGATGGTATGTTTAAGAACATGGAACAGCATGATAAAATGTATTTGAAGGCAAAATGGTTTTGAACCCTTTCTCTTTGAAGTGCTTTTTAGGAAGCCCATGTGAAAAGAAGTATTTTTACCTGACTCGAGAAAAACTGTAATTGTGTAATAATAATAATCATGGCAAGCTGCTAATTACAAAACCAAGAGGAAAACAATAGAGACAGAAGTCTAACAGCACAGCTAGAGTCTCAGTTTGACAACATGTTGATTCTTGCCCCATGCTTTCCATTTCTGACAGTTGTACATTGAGTAAAAAGCCTGAGGACAGAGAAAACAAACCCTGAGCAACTCTAATGGTAGCAGACTAACTCCCCTGGGCAGGGGGATAGAGTAAAATTGTATAAACTTTGAGGCTTGGTCAACAAGAATGAGTGGAGAAAGGAGAAAAGATAAAAAACAATAGGAGTTTATAAAGAAAAAGATGAAAAAGCAACACACATCCTATAAACTTAGACTGGGAGGGGCATGAATGGTTTCTCAATAAACAAGCTCAGGCTGCATGTTTGTACATCATGTGCTGCCTGCTTCGAGCAAAGGCTCTGGCCAGGCTGTGCTGATGCTAAAGCAGAGTTAAACGGAGGCCAACTGCCAACAGAACATTTTTTAGAGAAGTCAACTCCTGCATTTTTCTCCTTGCGTAAGCCCCCCATCATGAAAGTACAGCTGTTCAGTGGTTTTCTGGAATGTTTTACTTATTTGCATGTGTCCTTCTGAGCTAGAAATGCTGAGGCACAGCTCTCTTCTTCAGTGTCTCTCCTGTGTTTTCAGAAAACTGAGTGGATTCAGGAATCCACTGAATTTTTATTTCTGTTCCTCTACTTCATCTACTACGTATTAGATTGCACTAGCCAAGGATCTATCAGTAACTCACGAAGTTGAATGACCTAAAAGTAAAGAAAGGAATAGGTGAATTAGCTGAAATTAGGAGTTTAGATGAATCATTCTTTGTTCTGGCTGTAATTTTAATTATAGCTTTCACCTCAAGCAGTGAAATACTGTCTAAATATTGACCTTGCCCAAATTCAGTACTAGTTTCTTTAGATATTGCCAGTTACCTTTTGCTGTAGCCTGCCTTTTGTCTTGTCTTCAATCATGCCACTCACTGCTGCATTGCCAATCTGATCTCACTTTCCCGCTGTGAGGCCGTCTTCGGTTATTACCCGTTTCCTGTGCCTACAAGAGAAATGCTACTCAGCTACAATAAAAGGAGATAAACACCACAAATAGTAACCAAGCATTCTAGCTAGCCTTGTTGTATAGCGAATACCTGGACAGTTTTGCTATCAAACAAAACACAAATGGAATAAAAATTGTAAAAGACACCTGACCAAAGGCCAAAATCTGTAGTTCTTTCACATGATGGTGCAGCAGAGAATACTAACAGCATGTCATTTGGAACATGATATTTTCCTATCTTTTCTTGCAATTTACTTGAAAGCTCACAGTAATTTTTGTATAATCCATCATTTATCTGAAGATAAGACCAAAGATGATTAGACCAGCAATTCTATTTCATACGTGCTTTGTCTCAAACAATCACAGCTGTTAGGACTTACAGTCAAGATGACCTCTTTTCATTTGTTTGTTACAGCTGAGGTAAAAAAATGTATAGTATGAGTATCATAACTCCCGTTGTTTGTCAAATTTGTTAAATTCCCCAAGATGTTCCAAAGTGACAAAGATTCTTCTAGGGTACATCTGGCAATTTTAGGGGTTTTTTGTTTTCTTTTGTTGGCAAAAGATACATTTTAGAAAATGGTACAAGACATGGAATGAGTGCTCTGTGTAGAATGACTGTCTGTTGGTGAAAGTGATCTTAAGAGATAAATTTGTTGATGGAAAAGGAACTGAAAGAAATACTGTCATTAGCAAAAGATTACTGGCTTGTTCTTCACTGCAAGGGTGTTTGGGATCAGAAGGAAGAGACAGAAAATGATACTGTGATTGGTACCTTTCTTATATACAGCTGTAATTGCACTGAAATAGTTCCACTGCAGTCTTTCTGTTCTTCAGGCCGCAGTGTTTTGGCTTTATGAATGAGGTCTGTACATCTTGAAACTCAAAGCACACATTAAGTTGCCAGCTCAAACTCTCCAATGCATTTGAACTCACTTTGTGTTTACATGCAAAAATTTTAACTCTCATGCAAAGTTAATTCCAGGTTAAGTAGCTGAGGTTCAATTCTCAGCAACAGCAACCCCTTTATTCCTGTTGGTGTTGTGGAAACTAATCCTACAAGAGTGAAAAAAATGATGTAAGTCTTCCCTCCATTTCCCTCTCTCTTCAAAAGCGATCAACATTTTTTATTCTGTTTTCAGAATTCCATGAGATTTCTAAAAATGTTTCTTAGTAATTTTCTGCCATTTAACCTTCTCAAACCTGATCCTAAAACGCAGAGGCTAACTTCTTAAAAACACCATAGTCACCTTTAGGACAAACTGTCCAAAAATATGAACTGCCATCCAAGAATACTGAAAAATTCTTGATTAGTTTTTGAGCATAACACGTGGTAAAACACAACATCTGTGTCACTGCATTTCTCATGGGATTGTTGTATAGCTGAGGAGGAACAAACAGTAGCAGTAAACTGGATAAGGCTTGAAAACTGACCCAAGGTTACCCAAAGGCTAGAGATTTAGCTAAACATGCAATAGAGCCTACAATACAAGCAGGCTGCCTGTAGTGGCTGTGCCCTGACCTACTCCTCCCAGCTGTGAGCTCTCAATCGAACCATGCTTGCATCTCTGAAAAGATGCTAAGTTTATGCTTCTCCTTCCAGAGATGATGGTTGTTGTGCTGCCAGCATTGCCATCAGAAATAGGTGAGGGGAATACTTTGCTTTGCTGTCCATCACCTTTCCTGACTTAGTCATTTGGCCCCTTTTCTTCATGTATCCCATATATAGCCCAAGCAGATCTACTTATAGGCCAATGAATATTGATAACCCATCTCCCCAACTCAGCTTCAGATATAACATATCCAAATTCAATTTTAGTTGATCTGTCCTCTTATTGAGGTAGTCTCCTAGAAGATAACCATTAAATTCAGTTAAAAAAAATGCACAAGATGAACCATGTAAGTCAGACATAATATTTGATTAAAGTAATGCATAAATATCCATGTTCTCTATCCACATCAAGACTGAATATGACCTTTTATGAAGTCACCAAGGTAGAATAGGATACTTGAGGTGCAGGGAACAGATACATGCCAACCACCCAAACAATTGGATGCTTCTTACAGTGTGATTAGGACCTCTAAAATTTCGGCAGCAATAGCCACAGCAAGAGCTCATGAATACTACTGGTGAGACTAATAGCTTCTGAAATGCAAGAAGTTCCAGAGAGAAAAGAGAGGTAGTGAGCAAATAGGAGTAATTTGTGACTGCTTAAAATGTTTTAAACTAACACTATACCTTTGCATAAACATGATTTTAACTAGGACGATGTAATGAGTTTGTTATTTATGTAACTTTAAATTATCATATTAATTACTGTGCTCAACAATAGCCAGTGCCAGAGAAAATAACTACCTAAATATGCTCCTTTAACAAACACAGAGGATAAAATTACCACAGAGGAGAAAACTTAGGAGTAGAAAAATGCAGTCGGTGCCCGTTATCCAAAACGGATTTTTTTTTTTAACAGGCATTAAGTCTGACACTTATTTCCATGTCAGTCTATACATTTCTAGAAAGTGTAAATAAATCACTATGTTTACATTCTGCATCTCCCTCTGTTTTTATAGCACAACAAATAGTGAAATTAAATATATTTTCCAATATTTAATACAATTAAAGATAATATTATTCAGGAAACACAAATACCATCATTCATCTTCTTGTTCTAAGGTGACTGTAAAAAGCAGGCTGTTGAGTTGTGATATTTGAAAGTTAAAGGCAGCACTCTCCTCACTTCTGCATTGCTCTGGGTACTGGCATTTCAGGGTAGTATTTGCTGCCTCCTAAACCAGCAACTTCTAGCTGCAGTTTGCACATGCTGTCCAACTCAAGAAGGTACTGTTTCAAAGCAGGAAGGCAGGACACCTTACACCATAGAAAATGGGCACACTTCTGCTTTCCTCCAGTGTGAAAATTAACTCTGTTTCCATCTATGATAAAAGTAAGGGAAAATGAAACCAGCTATATTAAAATTGAATGATAAATATGACTTCTCTTAATTGTAGAGGACCACTTTGCTTTATCAGTTCAACAACATAAACTAGGACGCACCCAAAAAATCACTACTGATTTTTCTCTGCTATGTGTAGTTCAAGTTGTACAGAGGAAAAGTGTGCAGAAATACCACATTCCTACTGGAAAGGCATATATTTCATACTCTTAATACATGAGCAAAAGCTGAATTTGTAGGCACTTAATATTTTTGAAAGATGCTGTAATTTAAAAGATTATAGTGGCAACAAGCAAAACGGAATGCCACAGTCAGGAGTATGAAACATTTGTCTGACACTAAAACAGACCTAAAAAAGCCTTTCTACATCATCATGGTAATTACCTGCTTCAGGCCATACTTAATCCTCCTATTCAGACAAAAATCTAATCATGTTAGTGCTGTGGGTTTATGCAAGTGACAAGAGAAGCCGCCTCCCCCATACAAAAAAATCCCCCTTTATAGCCTCATCCTGTGATTTTACTGAGACCATTTACTACCTTGTCCCATGCTATGCAGCCCAACACAATCAAAATGAGAACTGCCACTTTTGGAAGTGATGGAAATTTACAGTGAACTGTAGCGTGCTCTGGGCAGAATCCTGCTGTCCCTTATTGTCGTACATCTCATTCATTCTAGGGGTTTTGCAGAAATATAGAAATAGGTGTAACTGAACACTGCAATTTTACTGCTTGTACACATCATGATCTGACTGACTTAATTACTGATACACCAGTTGACTTAGAAGAATATAGGGCTGGTACCTATAAGTAACTGGTAACACTAAATGTTTTAATGCACAGAGCAGGGAAGAATGGTAAATATATTACAGGACTTCATCTGAACTTGTTGAAGAACTCTAGTCCAGTGTGAGTCTAAGAGAAGTTTAGAAACTGGCCAGGAAAAAAACAAAGGCGGGGAGGCATTTTAACTTTACTAACTGAAAGTAATCTCTGGTTGTAGATCGCTCCATTTCTTGCTCTGAAGAAAAAGGATAGATCTGGTTATAGAGAGTGTATGCTACAAAATTTTGATTAAACCAATACTTGCTGCTAACTGGTGGAAGTTGCATGGCCTGATAGACTGAGAAACTGAACTGTTTGCACAACTCTCAAAAATCATTAGCATCACTTTTGGTGTTCAATTAATTTCTATCGTGAGCTTAGCACAGCAATAAAAATTTAATTGCTCATCTAATCTTGAGCAGAGGTGCCAGGGCTGCCTCTTGCAGGCTATTGGGCTGAGTTACTGCTCTGAGTGCTGTCTCCTGCCAAAGGGAGCCTTTGCTTTCTCCAAACTGTTGACAAGACTCGAGAGCTCACACACGGCAGGGCAGGGAGTATGTGGGGCACTTAGTCCTCTCTAAAATAATTATGTGGTGCGGGCTTCGCAGGGCAAGCCAGAGCACAGGGGCGTAAGTGGCTGCGCTTCGTGCGAGACTGAGCCTTCCTGTGCCAGCTCCGTCTAAGCCAAGTATAAATTCAGCAGGAGGCTGTGCCGCGCTCGCAAACGCTCTGGTTGCCCCTGGCCGACCGTGCCCGGCCGGGACTCGCTTACCTGGGTCCGGGCGGGGGCGGCTCAGCCCCGGCGGCGCCCGCAGCGCCCCGGGCTGGGCTGGGCTGGGCTCCGGGCGCGCTCCTTGCCGGCCGCACCGCTCCTGCCGCTCCGCGCGCGGCCCCTCCCTTTATAGCGAGGGGCGTTGCGGCACAGCCCCGCTCGCCCGCCGCCTCTCCCCACCCATCTCCAGGGACAGACCCCTCTGACCCGGCTCCCTCCCACTTCCCCTCCTTCCCAGCCCGTCCCCGCCCGCCGCGGCTGCGGAGCCGGCCGGCAGCGCCGGGGGGCCCGCGGGGTGCCGGGCAGGACGGGGGAGCCGGCGCTGGGCAGCGCGGGGCAGAGCCAGCCTGGGGAGTTGGGATCGCTGCGGGAAGTGCGGCCGCCGGGGCAGCGCAGGCTGCGGGGATGGGGCGAGGGATGAGCATGGGGGGCCCCTTCTTTCCCTTTGCCTCCAGCTTCCAGGGAAAGAGGTAGCGAGCGATGTAGAAACATTCCCAGTTTCTCTAGGACTCCCTCGGGTCGCCAGTGAACACAATTGAAATGTTCATATCGTCACTAATGAAGTTAAATGTATAATTGCTATAATAAATCTGGCAAACTTTATTCTCTGGGAGTAGAGGGGGGAGGAAACAGAGAAAAACCCCTTGGAATACATGTTCTAGAAGGACTTTTCATGTCACTGCTAACTGTCTTTTAAAGAAAGGATTTTATATATGGGGGATTTGGCTTGTTTGTTTCTCTCTTGATCTGGTGAACAGGACAGGGAACAGCTTTGAAGGCAGGTTTTCTGAGATTGTCATGCTCATCAAGAACGGGATTTCAGAAGTTATGTTTCATTATAGGGTCATCACACCGTAGTTATGGACAGAGCTAAAGCTTCCAGTGGAAGCTGCACAGGTGCAGATTGCTTCCTGATCTTTTTATACACCTAGTGTGTTTTTGAAGGCTCTCTTAAAGACATGATCTAGGATGGCAATATCCTCCAAGAGTTGGCAGCGTAACTTCATTGTGGCTAAGAATAATTGCAATGCATTTACTCGTAGTGGTAGGAGAGGCAAATCAAGAGGAAACATTTGGATTCTGCGATTAGAACAACTTGCTTTTCAGCATCTGCACATGTATAATCAGGAAGGTCTTGTCTGGCTATAATTTGTTTTTGAAAATCTGTTAGTTAAATCAGAGATAAAAATCAGATAGAGATGCAGTGCTGTGGCACATTGCATAAATTCAGTTATTGCAAGCCTTGTCTGATGGGCCATGAGTGTGTTACATGGAGGCACTAATTAACCTGTGACATAATCTTTTGCCCTGGTCTTTTTTTGTGTCGTGTCAAGAGAAATCACCTGCATTTTCATCAGAACAGCAGCCAGGATTGGAGCAGTCTATATTGGCAGCATATTGCCCTCCTGCCATTTGTAATTGGCTTCCTCTCTAGAGACATCCTGCTGAGAGATCTTCTAGTGGTGAACCGTGTGCATCTTCACAGATTTTTCGTGACAGGGACTAGAAACCACTTGCTATAAGTCCTGCTCAGGCCTGTACAACACCTGAAGCTGGCTACAGCAGTGTGCTGTGTATCCCCGTGTATGCTGTTGGTTTTATTACATGGAGCTCTTGACATACGGGACACACTTTTTCTATCCGAACAGTTCTTTGTACACGTGTGACTGATTCCCAAATTCTACTGAGTAACAATGTATTTGGCAGCTATTGCCCACTTCTGCCTCGGTGGGTTCTCTGGGAGAACCTGCTGGGTGGAGCTGGTGGGCAGGAGATCTCCATAAGGCGGCGTTTGCAGGGCTTTCAGTTCTCACAGAGCTGAAGGAACTGAAACCAAATCCCAATGCCAGCTTCAAACACTGGTTACTTACAATGCCTCTGGATGTGTGAATCACTGCCTGGGATCAGTTGTGCCCTTTATTGCATTCCATCATCTCTTCTCTTCAGGACAGGATGGAAAAAGTAGATGATAACTATATTTTTAAACCAGAATAAAATGAAAGAAACCACAACAACTTCTTTTTCAATTGGATTCTTTTTTAAAGGACGCATGTAAAATTGAATTTGGGTCTGCATCTCTCTGCTGAGTTCAGTCCATCTCTGGGGTATGTAAGAGGGAGATGTAATTTAATATAATTTTGGGAAAATCTCTTCACTTCCAGCAGTTTTGTGTCTGGAATCCCAATAACCGAATTGTAACATGATGAGCACTGCAACATGCACTCTCTATAGAAATGTGATTTACAGGAACATCCAGTGAACAAGAGACTTGATGACTAGAATTCTGTTTTCATTGAACTGCTGTAAATAAAGAGGCTTCTTCCCACCAGAATTGATTGAGGAGTCTGTAATGTGGAAAGGGTTTTAGGGAAGAGGTTTCATTCTATTGCTTGTGTTGGAGCAAAGAACTGTCATTAAGGAGGTGACTGGACTGGGCCATTTGATTGCTATGAAATCAAATAAATAGCTCTCCTAATGGCAATATTTATTAAAATTGCTAGTAGTCTAGTGAGAATAAATAGCTTAAAACAAATCTTCATTGGGAACTCAAAATTAAATTGCCTTTAAAACCCTTTATTTTTTAGTAATATGTCTGGCATGATTCACATCTTAATATTTTGGCTGTGGGTTTTTTACATTTTCAAGATATTTTATTTCTTTTTGCTAGAACAAGAAGTACAAAGTTGTTTTCTTTGTTAAAGTCTGATCCTCCTTACATAGATCCCCATGCATCTGAACATCAAGAGCCAGGCTTGAGGAAAGCATCACAGGTTGTGAGATTTGTGGCATGCTGGGTCTCTTCATTGTATTCTTTTGTATGTATTTCTGATGCATTTTCCCACTGTTGATTCTTTCAGGAAATAGACTAGAATGTTGCACATAGAATATATCTGTGCATTTGCTTAGAAGAAAATGAGTAATTCGGGTGTAGAATTATTGGAAACCTGGAAATGTCCTGGTAGCAATCTCATGTGAGTAAAACTGATGATTTGCCTGTAGGTAAGAAAACTTACAGAAGTTATTTTTTAGGAAAATGTCTTGTCAAAATACTCTCCTGCTGCCATAAGGAGTATTTTAGTTTCATCCTGTTTATATATCTCTAAACATTTTCTGAGAAAAGGGACCTAGAATTGATCCCAGGCCAATGCATCTGTGATTCAGAATTTTTTATCCCCTTTTGTCAGTGATGGGCTGTGTTTTCGGAGTGTGTTCCCTTCTATCAGGTCTACTAAAAATGAACATTTCTGGGAAATACTAAGGAAAGAAAATTTTGAGAAAAAGATACATTGTAGTTCTCACCGTCTCTAGATCCCAAACTTTTTCAGCTGTAGGAACAATGTTGTTAGCTTCTGCTGTAGGAATAGGAATGTATATTACTGTTGTCATCCACTCTCTATGTGAGACCAGAACATTTTGCTTAGGCCAGCAGAGTGATCTGTGTTTGTGTGTGTGAGAGGAAGAGAGAGCAGGAGAGGGTGAAATGTCTTTCGGGACAAGCGAGGGAGGTCATTTGCAGACTTTTGAGCAGCAGTGCTGCTAATATCCACAAGGTCTGCCTCTCCAGAGCTATGGAAATCTACATTATTATTTTTTTCTGATGAGGTCTGTGAACAATTAAGATACTTAATCTCTTTCCAGGGAGCTATATGCTTTAACTTCTAGTCTTCCTCAGCTGGTATTCTTTAATTGTATCCCTTATAATCATCATAGCATACTGCAAAAGGGGAGGCTGGAAAATATGAAGATTCTAAGGAAGCCAATATTTCAAATCTCAGTAGTTCTACAACACTTTAAAGTTTAACTGGTTTGATTTTGACAGATAAACAGTAGATTTCTTTTTTGGCTTCTACTGCATGAGAAGCTGGACGGAATGAGAAGTGTGTGACATCATTTTCTAAAGTTTAAAAAATATGGCAATCATGTACTTATTTTTATATGTAGACTTGGTTGTGCTTGATAATTAACAAGAAGTTGTTTAACAAGAAGTGCTTTGGGGGTTTGGACTGTTGAATTCAGTGGCATATATAACATGTGTCATGGGCTTGGAGTGCAGGAGCTGCAGGTGCCAGCAAGGCCAGGCTGGGAGCTGACTGCAGAGAGACTGTTCTGGACAGTGGGTGTACAGTGAGTGCCCTGCATCCAGCCCTGCTTCCAGCCCTGCCCTCAGCTCTGCAACCAGCCCTGTGTGGGCAGCTGCCATTGCTAATGGGGAAGTAAAATTAGGTGGTTCTGTGGGCAGGGAAGGCGTGGAGACTTAGACTGTTCTTTACCTGTAAATCCCTGCTTGGTGAAACTGTCCCATCACCAGATAAATGCAAACCCCTGGCCCTTCTCCTGGAGCTCTTTCTGTGATAGACACCAGCCTGATTTTGAGGCAGGGATCTCCACAGCAGCAAGTACTGGATGTTGCACTGCTGGGAAGCAAGACTGGAGCCAGCCCAGCCCAGGCACTGGCAAGGCAGCACCCGGGGCTGGGCTGGGTTCCCTACACTGTGCTCACACAGCTCTGCAGTCCACAGGGTCAGCTCTACCAAAAATAACTGGAAAGAATTATAATTTAGAAGGTATTTACTCTTCTTCTGAAGACTTTCTAGGATTTTTCAGGCAAATGAACTTAATGTCATGAACTCTTAAAAGTCTTTAAAAGAAGAGGCTGTATTTGCTGCACATGTGCTACTCCATCTGCATAGTCACAGGAGCTGCTTCTGGACTGGCAGTTCTAAAAAACAAATATCTCTCTTCCTGTCTAGGCAAAATCTGTGTCCAGACTGGATGCAAAGTAGACCCTGTTTTGCTGGACTCATTGTTCAGTTCAATATTAAAGCTGGCAGCAATAAGGGTTTTTTTAACTACATGATATGTTTCCTTCTTGTGTGTCCTTCCTTTTCTTTACCTTCCTCATTTCTCTGTTATACTTCTGTCAAAAATCTGCTGTTTTTCAAATGAATGAAGAGCCCTCTTGATAAGGAACCTTTTACTCTGCTCGTGATGCTTCTCACCTGACCGGAGCAGGGAGAGCCAAGAAGAGCCATCTTTTGAGTACCTCCAAGAAATGTCAGGCTGGAGGAAGTGTCTGGCACTTGTAAGCTGGCAGGTATTTGAGGTCTTTATTCATCAAACATGTTGCTGTGCTTTTGAAAATCAACCCTTTTCCCTCAGACTTTTAGGCTTTACTTTTTAATAGTTTTGTTTTATCCCAGGCACAGATATCAATTAATTTGGATTTGGCACTTAAATCTGGCCTGTGAATGTTCACCCCTTCTTCACAATCATGGCCATGTTCTTTCTGGGGACTGGCAACAAAATGATATATTTAAAATGTGTTTTATAAAATGATGCATGCCATTAAATATAATATTACATAGATTGTGCCATTCAAAAGATTATTTTTATGAAATCCAGCACAGCACAGCAAGCACTGAACGTGGTCATGATCCAAAGTCTGTGAAGTTTGGCTCCCATTTCCATCACTGACTGTCATGTCTGTTTGAGATTCAGCTCTGATCTCCACACAATGCCAAGTGAATATCATCATTTATATTTCGGGTTTTACAAAAGCAGAATTTAATAAATAAAACAAATTATTCCTGTGAAAGGAATCATGTTTAAATTCCTTAGAGCTGGAAGCAGTGATGATGACAGTGGAGTACACTTGGACGGGCTGTGTGATTTGTTCTCAGTATGTGATGCTATGTGTGAACTGAGCACTGTTAGTGGGGAACACCTTGTAGCCCTTCATTTACCCTCCCTTTGAGTAAATTCATCTCAGTTGAAGCAACCTTTATGTAAAAACTATGTTCAGGGTAGAATGGAGTTAAAATGTGAAAGGAGTGTATTAAATACTGTAATAGAGAAATCTAAGTTATAAAACTTGTGACTATTGTCTATGTGGTTCTTTTATAGTGCAGTAGAAAAGGATAGTTTAGGCACTTCCTCTTGACACGTTAATGATGTAAGGCTCTTGCAGGTCAAAAGAACTATCCCATTTAATTTTTAACTGATTGTAAAATTATCAGTTTCTGGAAGGGGGAGCAGTTATGGTAAAGCAAGATGTTTGAATTGCTTAATCACCTCTGAAAAATGGGTGTGGACTAATGTGTAATTAGTAATTTTTGAAATGTCTTTTCTCAAAACAACAAACAAGACTTCCCATTGTGGTAAACTTAAATACAGTATGTATTCATAAAACCACATTTACACTTTGCAACAAGAGGAGAAACAGAAATTGGTGTTTGATCTTGCCTCTACTTCTTGTTGACCCTAATCATTGTGATTAAAATTTAATGGAAAGTGTGCAGTACTATCAGTGATAATTACTATGTGAAAAACCCTCTTCTCCAGCCTAACTGTGGAAAGATTTAGAGGTCAGCTTTTACATCTGGAGTTCTGTAAATTTACCAAGAATTACAGCTATAAGACTCTCCTGACATTATTTACTGTGTTCTTTGAGCTAAACAGAAGTGCAAATAAATGGATTTTCCTCTCTCTGCAGATTGTTTGGAGAAAACACTATTTTCTAGTTAGCAGGGAGTTTTGCTGTTTCTGAAAAAGAACTGTAACCAACAGGAGAGTAAAAGATGGTATTTTTAACACAGAGTTACTGAGCAGTGTCTTTTGGTTTTCTACACAAAACTGTTATTTTTTCCCCTTCTCATCAGAGCAGTTCAAAGTGGGTATGATAATTATTTGAGCTATGGCTGAACACCCAGTGGTTCCAGGCACATATTGCTCATCAACCTCACCTTGCCCAATTCCTGTGGGATGAACAGAGAGGGCAGAAGTATCATCATCACCTTACAGGGGAATTAGGCTGTTTAATCACTCAGTGTCTTGCTGGAGATCCTCAGAATGCTTGTGGCAGAGTGGAAATTC
This sequence comes from Edolisoma coerulescens, assembly GCA_013397115.1. Lineage (NCBI taxonomy): Eukaryota > Metazoa > Chordata > Aves > Passeriformes > Campephagidae > Edolisoma > Edolisoma coerulescens. The sequence goes on from VWZW01006255.1 coordinate 929,732, forward strand.
GGTATCCTTACTCCCTCAGCCCCAGAGCAGTGCTATCTGCAAAGCACTGTGGCCTGAGAATCAGCACTTTCTAATCAAATTATTATAAATAGAGCAAACGTTTTATACAGTAAGATAAAAAGCAGCTAAATTCCAATACTCACCAGGCTGATAATGTTAAAAATAGGCGCAAGTTTCCAAGTATGGAGTAATACCTGATCTACTGGACAAAACCCTTCCTTGAAAATCTGTCACTTCAATCAAAAGCAAATCAAAGTGCCCAGTGTGCTGCTGAAAAGGCGTGTGTGAGCTACAGAACCAAAGAGCTTGACTCTTCATTGCCTTAATGTCACCACTCACACCTCTAGCTGGACGAGGCACAATGTCCTGGCAGAGCAAAAATTGGAGGCAATTAATACCTAATGCAAATATGTATAAATAGCTAGAAGATGGGAGCTACTATTTTTCAAGTATTCCTCACATTTCTACATGTTTGTCCTGAACTGGAGCAAATAGTTGGCCTCTTTTGTGAAGGGAAAGGTTTGGAAAAGACAGGCCTAGAATGTGACTGGGTTGATTTGCAAGGTGATAGTTTAAATCCTATACATGTCGTGGTAAATGTAACATATGATTATCTGTTTATGCATGCTGTGTTATTAGGACACTAGTGAAAACTAAGGAATATGTTCACTGTTAGAAAGACATCACTGAATGATTGAAGCAACTTACGTGATCGGAATGATTCTGTCACTGTATGAATACTATTACTGATAATTTCTCTTTTAGTGTTCCAGTGCATGTGAAATATTTGTTTAAATAGAAGGTGACTGGCATAAAAATACAAATCTGAATAATCATCTTGGATCTATAACATCTTTTTTGAAGGTGGTTTTTACTTTCCTGACTCCTATGAATAGCTTAACAAGTATCTGTGCTCTATCACCATCTGAAATACAAAAGCCAAATTGTCAGTATATAAGACTGGTGTTTAAAATTTTTTCCCAAACCTGTGAATCTAGATCAGTTTGCAATTTTCAGACACTCCACCAGTTTGGAGCGTTTGCATTGGATCCAGAACTTTGGTTTTGATCCAAATTTCATAGCATAAAATCCTTCAGAGAGTCAGTTTCACACATGGAGCCTGCATGTGGAAGTCTCTCCGTAGAGGAGCTGGCAGAGCTCCTGGGTGGATAGGCTGTGGCAGGAGCTGCCAGCTCTGTACTGGCCCACACGGGAGCTCCCCTCTCACCTGCCAGAGCTCTGGGTTGCTGTCACTGGGGGAAATGACAGTGCTGCTGTCCTTTTTCTCTCTGCCCCTCCACTCACTACATGTCACAGAGGGTGGAGGGCTGAGAGAAACATTGGGACTGCATAAGAAAGGTGGGGAGTGCTGCTGGGGCAGGGAGGGGGATGACACTAACTGGTGGGGCTAACTGCCTGCGTGGAGTTATTGTCTTTCACAATTAATGAACGTCTTGAAGACCTAGTTATTTCTGCTAATTTTGGTTTTTAATAGTGCAAAGGACATCTCTGTATGATTATTTATGATTTAGCAGTCTACTTTAGGTGGCTGCTTTTTTTTGTTTAAATGTTGGCCAGCCCATGCTGTCATCCCTGCTTGTAAACCATTATCTCAGTGCTCTCAGACAGCCAGCCCAGGCCAGGGTGTGCCTTTGGCAATCTGGTTTCATGGCTTTCAGATGTTATCTGTTTTCACTGCACATTTTGGGTGCTGGATTGTTTATCCAGACATTGACTGTTTTTCAAAAAAAGTAAAAAGTAGTTCCTAGGCAACATTAATGAATGGTAAGAACATGTTAGTTTGTTCATAATTGAGATGACCTTAGCTTGTTTACCGTGATGTTTAGTTTTTCACAAGGGGCTGGCTTAGCTTATTGACAGTGAATTGTGTAAATATGAGGATGAGAACAACAAACCACCAGAGGAACACACACTAATGGTTATTAGGATTTTTTTTATTATTATTTGAAGTGGTTTTATTGAATAGGTTATACTGTGAAGCTTTTAACACAAAAGAGTAACATTTAGAATGTTTTGCTCTTTAGAAAACATGAATTATGTAAGGTGAATGACAGTTTCCTAAAGCCTTTCTTAGTGCATCTACAAAGAAACATAAAAATGTATAGGTATGTAAACATATCTGTATAAACTTACCTGTGTTCTCTGTACACTTAAACATGTGTAAAAAAGCATGTTGTGTATTATAACTGCCATACAAACATTTTTTTCTCTGAAGTACAGTTTTGCATTTTTGTGGTTATCTTCTATTAACAGGAGCTTGGACTACTAGGCTTATGAGGGAAACTCTGGTCATAATGACTGATGTCCTTAATTTTCTCCTCTGAAAAGGTCAGGATCACCCTGTCAGATGGTGCAGTCAGCAGTCATTAGATATTGAAGTAATCTAATGCATGGTGTCAATGTGTTGAAACGTTGCTAAAATCAAAATACGAAGAGGGATATATAAATCCTTTTAAAAAAGTACTGAATGAAATATATGTGCTTCCCATAGGTAGCCAGGGAGTGAGGCTGTATTTATGAACGCATTTAATCAGTAAACTTAATTTTTGGAAGAGTCTGGGAAACAGACTATTTTGCTGCCATTCCCGGTTAATATTCATTCCACAGTATGTTCTCCTGACCTGTCAGCAAGCATTTGGATATGTTTTCTGAAGGAAGAGCTGACACAGCCCAGCTGGAACAGTGCTGTAGCACTGAAGGAATGTAGAGTGCTTTGAATAATCGGTGAAGAACATACTTATTACCTCCCTGTTGTGGCATGTTAACTCTAAAACATAAGCAAATGTAAATCTTAGGGAGTAGACACTGCCCTATAAGCCTCTCTTTGGAAGTGCCAGGTATGTGTCTTTGTTCATATTTCAACAAACTGTTTATAGGTATCAAGATTCCACATGCTTTTTAGGAACTGCTATTTTTTTTTGCAGTGTTTGAGCCTTAACTTTGTGCACAGGACTATAACCACAAGAGATTTACTTCAGCAGTAGGGCAAGTCGACTGGAAACAATGTCTGTTCTGGTTTAATTATATTAAGCCAAAAGAAGAGAATACATACAGGAAAGTGCAGCTTTGTGATATAATAACTCTTTATCAATTTACAGAATCAGCAACATTCTTGGTAATTTGCCTTGTATCTGAGCAATGTGAGATGGCAGAGTATACTTTGTTTTGATGGGGTTTTTTTAGAGCCAAATACAGTGTTCTTTCTCTCATAGAACTTACATTTTTAGTTTTCCTGTTTATTTCTACAGGCCTGTTAAAAAAAAAAAAAAGGCAGTTCTAATATGGAGTGAAATGGTACTAGGAAGAAAAACTAGGCTTTTGCTTACCTGGAAGTTATAACTGTAGTGAGCTCTCCAGAACTGCACGTGGAGAAGCAGATAACAAGAGTTATCTGACACACCTGGCAGGTCTCACTTTCACTGCAAGCTTGGGTAGGTCACAGGATCCAGAATATAAGAAAGTCACAAAGATGGGAGGAGGAACATTTGTTGCCTTACTGGGCATTGTGTACAATGGGTTTCAAACTATGAAATGATGCTTTGCAATCCAGGGTGGGAGTCTGCTTCTCCATACAGGACTACCAGCAGCACCCAAGGAGAGGTTTTCATAGCTGGGGAAAGACTCTTGTCACCTTCTCCTGTGCTCATTGTGCTGTGTCTGAAGCAGGATGAAACAGGAATGGTAGTGCTGGCTGTAGGTTGCTCCAGAAGCTGGAGTCTCGCAGTGGTCAGCCTCTGGACATTAGGACAACATTGCTCCAGGGCAAGGCATTCCTTAAACTTTCATCTGTAGGCATCTTGATTAGGAGGCCTTCTGCAACCAGCTTGCTACTTTGTCTCTTGGAAAGGATGTTCCACCTTTTAGCAGTGATCTCCTCCCTTCTCTTTTGTCTCCTTTTCCCTCTCCTTTTATCTGTGTTTGTCTGCTTTTTTTCCTCTTGATGTTGCTGCCTTTGCACCTGTAACCATTTCTTCACTGAGGGAGATCTTACAGAATTTGTCTGTTCTCGGTGTGTTGTTTTGGTATCTCTCCTGCTTGTGTGCTCTGGATAAAGTAAAAGCATAGAGTTTGTTTATTTGTTTGTTTTTAAGAGCTATTTGGAAAGATCATTAGCATTGTAGAAAAGCCTACAATAATCAGGAAATGAAGGAGAAGGAAGAGCAGCAACTTACAAGCAGATACTTTGTCTGATTGTTTGCATTCTCAATTTAAAAAACCTCTTGTTCTTATTTTATTTTATTATTATAGTACCCTAGTATCCTAAAGCAGCATTAAGGTCTGTGACTCTTAAATTACTTTTTGAAGTGCTCAGCATTTTCTTCTGTATTATTGCTGAGAAAAGAGCATACCTGAATCCCAAAGCCTAATATAGGGTGGTTCAGGTTGAAAATTGGTAGCAAATATCAGTGTCAGGCATTTGTCTCCAGATATATTAAATTAAGATAAATGAAAAGAAAATGGCTTGTAGTTTTTTAGCTTGGTGGTAATATCCTTTCTTGGGGATACAGTCTCTCTGCTATAAAGAGGTCACAGAGGTAACATCTGTAAAATAAAGTGACAAAAGTATTATTAAGCATTTTTTCCCTGTTTTTAGTGATAGGTGTCTATAGCTTGTTAGTAGTAAAAGCAAGAGGTCATCAAAGTACAGCAGGATGTTATAATAGGAACTCATAGTTGAGAGTTTAGGACATCTTTTTGCTCATTGAGTCAGAACAGACAGTCCTGATCCAGAGGTTCAGCAAATCAGAAATTATTATTATGTTTTGTTCTCTCCTCGACCATTTTTTTTCTTTTAACTTTGCTGGGAACTCAATGCTTACAATATTCTAGCCCCAGTATCTCCAAGATTCATTTTGAGTCTTCCTTGCAAGTATTTGGGATTTGTTTGTTTGATTGATTTTGTTTTGTTTGGCTTTATTTTGGTGGAGTTGTTGTATTATTTTGTGCTTTTTTAATTACATTCCTTTATCTCCTAAAGTATGGCTTAGAAGAAAGCAATCTGCTTTGAGGGAAGCCCTTAATTCTGTTTAGGTTAAGGGAAAGTGGTTATCATGAGAGTTAATTGGCCTTACTAGTGAAAGTTATAAGTCAGAATGGAAGTGCTGCTGCAGGCAAAACTGAATTCAGTAGAATAAAATTGGCAGAAACAAATAGCAGCAGGATTTTATTTAAAACATTATTTTATTTAAAAAGTGGTGGAATTGGTTAAGAATAAAACATAAATGGAAAAAGAACTCATCCTAAACCCAGAACATTTCTAGAAAGGATATCTGCATGTCCAGACACCCAAATTCTGTTAATGTGTAATTCTCAGGCCTTTAAATGCAAAGGTTATATGAACATTCCATGTTCCTTTTTCTTATAACATGATTCCGTGGAAAAAAGGTGTGAACCACTATCTGATGTATTTCATGTTTTCTCTCTGGGATGCCAGAATTGCTGCCCAGAGCTCACAGATTTTTTAATTCATTTTTGTTCATTTTAAATGCTGCTTTATGGAGAATGTGGGAAGTTCCTGAACTTATTTTTTTTTTTTATGTGTTCAGCTTACCAGTTTGCAGGCAACCATTTGGATTAGAGATACATTATGCTAGAAATACACATTTAACCCAATGGGGTAAGTGTGAACGAAGAGCTGAGATGGCTCAGTTAGCACATCCAGAAGGCAATTCACATGGCAGTTTTTGTCTGAAGATTTTCACGAGGTGAATAAATGCTTACAAATCCAGAGTTCTGCTCAAATACAATGAGAGGACATGGAAATGGCAACTGAGGAACAAGAGTATTTGAAATGCATGAAAGGTTACAGGAAGGGTTTGGAAGATGTTACCTAGGGGGAGTCAACAGCCTGCCCCTGGAGAGGGCAGGCTCACTCTTCCAACCCTATGGCTACGTGAACAGACAAACAAAACTCAACAGTTTCCAAGAGCCGTGGGCAGGATTTGTCTGCTTTTTGAATCTGACTACTGAAACCCTCACCTGGGGGAGGTGAATGTGCAAGTTCTGTCATTAATTAGCTTGAACTGGGGCATTTGTGAAGGCTGGTGAGTCCTGTCAAACTTCACGAAGAGTCCCAGCTGGTGGAACGTCTGGATGAATGATTTTCTTTTACAAGTGATAAAAGAGTGAGTTCTGGAAGCTTAAAATGTAGCAGAGCAAATTGGTTCGTATTGTTTTGTTGAATAAGGAATGGAAATGATAGGACCCGGTGAAGTACCTGATGTAGCTGTGCAAAGGTGAGAGAGGGAGCTAAGTTGCAATGAGCTCAGCAAGGTGCATCCACAGGCCTTGCTTTAGGAGAATGACTGAAAGGAAAACAAGAGAGGAACTTGCTGGGGGCTTATTCTGATAGTGAAAATAAGAGGAAGTAGAAATTAGTCATAAATAGGATTCATTAAAGAGAGTAATTGTTGCAGAGAAATGGAAGGACCACTTCAGGGTTAAATTCTCAGGCTCATGAGAGGCTTGAATGGGCAGAACTCCAGCTGGATGATTAGGAGCTACAGCTGCAGAACTTGGGTGATAGAGAGAAGCAATGACTTTGAGGTCAAGCAGTTGAAAAGAAGCAGGCTTTATAAGAGGTGAGGATGAAATGCCTGTTCAAGAGTGGGCGAATAAATAAGTTAAAAAGATAGGTGGCGGATGGAAATATAAACACGCATCTGACTTTGAAGAGTTTTGATACTGCTTGTAGGATGTGTGAAAAACCATTCCCTCAGCAAGGCACACAGTCATTGAGTTTTGTGGCTCACCTGCAGAAATGTAATGAAACTTTTTCCTTAAATACAATCAATACAAGAGAAACACTCAGATGATGCATAAGCACTTGGAGAAAAAAATGGGTGTGGTGATGCAGCCAAGAAATGTGGAAATTAATGAAGTCTATTGTGGTCACTAAAGTAGTTGTTTTTAGAAGTAATTGCTGTAAAAATTTAATGTGCCTGGAAACTTAAAATGTAGCTAGTGATTAAGAATATAAATTGCAATTGTATTTCCAAAAAGTAGCATAAAAAGAATGGCAAAAACCAATTTTCTATGGTGGTTCAGAAATTGATGTGCGTTTGAAAGACAGTGATGTCAGGAAAAGGACTGGTAACTTCTCAGGAGCCCTGAGAATGCAGTAGGTAGGTGGTAGGAAAATGCATTTTCTATCAGCCTTTTTAGGTGGCTTGTACTCTACTTGTGTAGTGTTAACCAGATGAATGAGGTCTTGGGATGTGGGAATATAGAAAGTACAATTTGCTATCAAGTCCAGACCCTGCTATCAGAGGCAGCAGGGTTGTATGTTTTCACAAAAACTAATTGTACTCATTTGTAATAAGGGCCTGGAGTTGCCATACTGATGATTTGTGTTGTAAAATGCTTTCATAGAATGGTTTTGTTTGGAAGGAACCTTAAAGATCACCTAGTTCCACCCCTAGCCATGGGACACCTGTCACTAGCCCAGGTTGCTTGGACCTCCCATGAAACCTGTCTCCGAGCACTTGCAGAGATGGGGCAGCCACAACGTCTCTGGGCAGCCTGTTCTAGTGCTTTATACAGTAGCATTCTTCCCTACAGCAATACCTACTACTGGTTTGTGTTCAGAGTTTAGAAGAGAGGCCTTGGTCAGTGTTTGTAGGTTTGTATTCTCTGTTTGAATTTAGGAGCTGTATAAAGTCACAATGACTGCTGTGCTCTCTGTGTGCTGAAGTTGGTTGCTGCCAGCTTGGAGCAAAATATCACCACTGCTGCTATAGCAGTGTAACTATTCTATCAATTGCTGTCCTGTTCTGCTTTCTAAAATTTATCAACAATTTGGACAGGTCCAGGAATTGTCATTTCCTTCCCGCCCCTATTTTTAAGCTTCTCATCTGTTTTAGAGCCTGCTTTTCTCTGTGTGGTAATGATAGTCATCCACACTAGGTGGGTACGAGAGCATGGATCACAATGTTCAGCTGGTCTTCAGTGTGTCAGGATCCCTTATGTGCTACAAACAGATTCTAAAGTAAACCAGAGCTGATACATTACACTTTGTTTCCAAGCAAGTCTGCTCTACAGTGATTACTGGAAAGCCCTGAACAAGTCAGGGTTTAGTCAACAGAAATTTTTCCAAAACATTTGCGATGTGAGGCTTGCCATAAGCCAGAGACTACTGCAACCAGTGCTTCCTTTCATTTTGGACAAATCTAAACACACTTGTTTTGCTGACTAACATCTACACACTCAAGTTTATCTTCCTTGTATTCTCTCACATTGGTAATTGTCATGTAATCACCCATGCTTTGCTTGCCTGTCTCCCTGTTTCCCCTCATATATACATGGAATAAAATGTGTCTTCTAGTCTTCAGACTGTTATCTTTTTTTTTTCACTTTATTAAAAAAAACGAACCCCAAAACCCAAAAGCTTAACTTTTCTGTTAATTAAAGTTCTCTAGTTGGTCTACACATAAACTTGAGGTTGGTTTTATCCCTAGATGACATGATTTTGATACTGCTCCTGAAACCTTTTTGAGTTCCCCTTTTTAAATTTGTACATGAGAGCTCGATAACTGCTTGCTCAAGACAGACAAGGTGCGTATTTTGTGTGAGGTCTTATCCACGGACATTAACAAAAAAGTTTCCTTTAGCTTTGGATTACAGAAATCCTTGTGTCCTGAAAGGTAACATAAACAATTACAATGGATACAGCAATGGCTCACAGAAATCATGTAAACTAATGTGGAAGGTGATGTTAGCAGTGTGATTAGCTACTGTGATCCGTTATCAGCCGTTATTTCAGCAATGGTAAGTGGCAGATTAAATTCTCAGTGGAATTTTCCTTTCTTTATCCAGGCAGTGCTAGCAGCGTGTTTGTCCTCTCTCTAAATTTCAATGAATATGTCACAGTTCTTAGCAACAAAACTGTGATCTTTTGTCAAATTTTATGCTATGTAATGTTTCTATTAGAAAGGAGTATGGAAATTGGTACAAGAATCCCACTCCCATTCTTCCTAAAGAAATCTGCAATCAGTGATAAAAACTGTTTTCCTACTCTTACTTTGTCTGTATCTAAGATATTGGAGCACTTTACAGATGTTAATTAGACTTTAAAACGCATTGGAAAGTAGGAAAAAAATTGTTAGATTCTCTTCACAAACATATCAAGTTCTGAGTGGAAAAACAATATCTGTTTTAATGCTAATTGTGATGCTATGAAACAGTCTGAAGGAGGAAATCACACATGTAGTGACAGCCAAAATGTTTGAGAAAATTAGGAAGGAAAGCAGTAATTAATTGGAAAAAAATTGCTTGGAGCCTGTAGCTAACAAACTTAAATTTCAGAGAAAATACCACGAATTTCATAATGGTTATATGCAGAACTACTCTTCAAAATTTTTCCTTGTACCAGCAATAATTTGGATATGTTAACAAATTGTTTTATAAATCGAGTCTGAGATGTAATTATAAATATGGTATCTGGCAACAGCAACCTAATGCTGCCTTGTAGCACTTTTGAAAGCAAACAACTGCCACATTAAAAAAAAACCAGGAGCAAGATTAATCCATGCTGTTCCTACAAAGTCAAATGTTCTGTTGGCTTAAGGCAAAATCCTTCTTTTCTGTCACTGTGCAGTGTGCTGGTGGCTGATCAGGAGGTGCAGGAGATGAGGGTTAAATGTTATACATTGCACACTTTAATGCTAATCCTAAAAGAAGCAATCAATGCACTGTCTGCTTTCACCTCAGCATCTGTTTCCTCTCTTTGGGGCCGCAGCCGAGGTGGTGAGAGCCTGGAAAGGTGCAGTGCTCACACCTCCCGTGCAGCAGTGGGAGTGCAGCACCGAGTGCACTCCCCCGGCTGGGGCCCCAGGTCACTCATAACCTGCTCCACACTCCGCAATCGATGGATTTGTTTCAGTTTCTGGGAGCTGTGGGACAGGTCTCCAGTGTTCAAAACCAATATTAGCTGATTTTTTCCTTTCATTTTTAATACATTGAGATAGATTAAAATGTCATTATTACCTTCCCTGTAAATTAAATTGTATTTCCAAAAGGTCTTAATCCTTGCTGGAAGCTTTCTGGAATAACACTATTGGTTGAATGTTAATGGTACTTAAAATCCGTGCAATTAATATATTTATGGCCTTAGAATGATAGATATTGTCCATAAAGTCTGAAATTGTGGGAGTGTTATATACACTTAGTCAGTGTTTAACTGCATACATTTTAATAAGATTTTAAATGTCTATTTTGTGTTTTTATTTCAAATAGCAATAACATTACAATTGTGTACAAAGGGGATTTATAAACTTTAAAAAAAGCCCAACCTACATAAATTTCATGATGTGCACTAATGCTTATTATCCTAATTACAGTGGTCCCTTTTGAGGCAAGCTTTGGTGTAAAATAATTAATTTTGATGCCTGCAGCCTAACATGTGTAAGTTGCTTCTGCCAGTTGTCTTATTGTAGAGCCCACAAGGGTGGAAACTGATACTTAAATATATTTTGTTATTCTAATCAGTCTTTTCATAGATTTATAAGCCTTATCTGCCTTTGGGGGATCAGAGCATACAGTGTTATAAAAGGTTAATATGTTCCCAGGAAAAAAGAAAAGTAAGAGTTCCCTAAAGCATATAGGAATACAGAATTGGATTAATTTTAAATCAAGTTGACTAGAACATGTTAGCATTTTCTAGTGTATGACTATCTTCTTTTCCCAAGATGAGGTTACTGGTGTTACATTTGGCTAACTTTTGTGCATTTGCTCTAACACAGGTTAGAAGTCGATCTTGGAAAGGCATTATCAATTTGAAAAAGGCTTCAAGGCAGTCCCAGTGATTGTGATTGATGGGGATAGTAGATGGTTAAATCTACTTGAATATTGGAAGCAGCTTTTAAATAAAGACAGCCCACTGGGAGTTAGTGAGGTGCTGAGTGCTGGTAGCTTCTGCCTGCCCTGCATTTGTGAAAAATACCAAGCACTGGAGGTGAAGGTTTAGGTGGGAAGAGGTAAGACAGCCCAGTTATGTAGGCTTCTTTTCGCTGGTGTTGTGGTTTATTTGGTTTTAGTGTCATTTGGCTCCCAGTGACACAGGAGGTTACAAATGGGTACAGGTTCAGTACTGAGCCCCTTTCAGCCTGCTGATATACTGAGAATAATGAAATTAAAGCAGATGGCAGAAATGTTGGTATTGACCCACTACTTTGTCTTTGTTGAGACTGCTCCACAGTCCTTGGTACCTCCAGCCAGAGATCTGACTGACAACCTGTTGTCCAAGACCTTTGAACAGCAGAAAAGAGGCTCTGCCCTTCCTTAGTAAGGCAACGTGGCCCACTGTGATTAGCCTTGCCTTAGGGAGCTCACACTTAGCTCAGTGCTGGCAAGTAAGAGAAAAACATTGTCTAACACTGGCAGGAAGAGCAACAAAACAAGGGAGAAGAAAGAAAATGAGAGATAATGTTTTAACCATTTATAGAAATGGTTTTGAAGGAGATTGTGTTGGGCACACACATATTCTTAAAGGCAGTTTCTGTCAGAGAACTGTGTATTTCTTGTCTGTTTTTTAGTAAGAACATAGGCATTGTGACTTTTAAAAAATATTTCTATAATTGGATTTGGCTCATCTGTAAAGATGAGATCCATTCTAAATTTTTTATCTGAGAGGGACTAGAGACATTGGGATCTCGTTCTCAGAATATGTACTTTCTCTTACACCTTTACACATTATGAATCTTGGACAGAATAAGAGCTGGAGTATCTATCTAGATATTTTAGTCTTGTTTTATTTGTTGTCCTTTTTGTTTCTTTTTTTTCATTCTTAGAGAGTGCAATATTCCTGGAAAACCCTATTTTCCTTTGCCTAGACCAGCAGCATTCTAAATCTATGTGAAATTAATAATGTGTACAAAATGAGATTATTACTAGAAGCCACTCAGGAGGAAAAGCTACAAAAGCTAAATGAGAGTTTAAAGGCAAGGGGTTTGTTTATAGCTTTGGTGTCAGACTTGGGTAAGTCTTCTGGCTCTTTGGAGAGGTTTTGCTCTTTTGTATGCTCAGGGTTTAAGAGCCATGTGGTACCAAGCTGTACAATTTCTGACGTTCTGCTTGAGGACCTCCCCTCACTGCTGCCTCCTGGAGTGGGCGGTGCTAATTCTACAGAGGCCGTAGCTATCTTTGACCTGAAATGAAGCAATTAATTTCTTACTGTTGCACACTTATTTTCATCCATGAAAAGATATGAAGTGAAATTGCTTTATCTTTTGTTCTAAAGCAAAATATGAAGGTTTTTGTTCTAAAAATTCAAAGTAGCTAGCAGTGCCAGATGAGTCAGCTATGTGGAAGATCACCAACCCTTTGGAGCCTTCACGTGGCTAATAGAGAAATGATGCTTTTTTTTTCCCCCCAATACTACTAAATGTCAATAGAGAAATGCTATTGGAATGTCAGTTAAAGGTGGGGTTTTTTTCACTCCTCAGGATAAAATCGATATTATATTAATGACTTTATATGAACGGCCAGGTACTGAAGTTACTGGCTTTGACTGTTCCTCCCAAATTTAAGGTTTCAGATTAGATAATGCAAAAAGACACCTTCCATTAATAGAAGGTGATATTTCTAATAGAAATGTCACTCATCTAACACCTTCAAGTTGTTTCTGTGTTGCTGGCACACAGCTGACTTTGAGTGAGCAGCTTTTTATCTAATGTTGCTCATCAGTGAGGGCTGTAAAAATTGAAAACAGAACTGCAGATGCCCATATGGCCATCTCTTCCAAAGCATGTGTGTAAATGGCCTCTGAACAGAATAAAGCACAAGGTCCGGTACTTCCTGTCACTTTTTGTTATAACTGTGAAATTGAGCAAGATATGGTATCGTGCAGGAGAGGGAGAGACAGGATTTACTGCAGTGGTGAAAGCACAAACCCAATAACTAGTTCATCCTTTTGGTAAATTCTGAAGTGTTGCAAGTGTGAGATGTTTGATGAAAATCTTGTTCCCAGTTGTCTTGTGATCAGTTTTTGGTGTTTTGGTCAAAGTAAACTTCATATCCTAGTTCAGTATCAAGAAAATGCTCATCTGTTTTAGTTAACACTTTGAAGAGATGCATTTGAGGCTGGCTGGAGTATGGTCTTGCCCTGTCTTGTTATGTATGTGAAAAAATTCCCAAATGTGGCAAAATGCACACTTGTGTATTTTACAGCAAGTGATAAGAAAATTCCTTGTCAGTATCCTTCTTGTTTCTGACCTGCTATGTATTTGTCAGTTTGCTAATTAAAATGGGTAAAGGACACACAGATCTCTGGTTTTAATTATGGTGTTTATTGGATAACACATTGCAGATTCCTCTTATTCACAAGTGTTTTGTGAAAACATATGTTGTATTGTTCTTTTTCTGTGTTAATGTAGTGCAGTGGTCACAGCCACAGTGTTTGCCAAGGTGGTCAGTGGCAGCACCAGCAAAGGGCGAAATAAGAGATCCAGTGGGACTGGATCCACTTCTACAAGTGCTACCAAATTCAGAGGGAGTAATACTGATAAGTGAGAGCTTGACTAAAGATTAGAAATGCACAGACAGTGGTTTCTGTGTTCTGTTCTTCAGCCTCAGAAAATTAATACTTGACCTCAGTAGCTGAACGAATGTGATTCTTTACAGTGAATCTGTCTCCTGTGCCGAATGTGGGTTTGGATGCACTATGAAACTGAATCACTTCTGTCTAAGGGGGCATGTCACAGGCTATTGCTAAATCTTTTGCTAATGTGTCCTGATGGAATGATGAAATCAGTTTTAGGCAAAAATACTTCTCACTTATGGAACAAATTTTTGGAAGATGCACCTTTCACAATGTTCTCTTGAAAATCTATTCCATATGGAATTTCTCAATATTTCATTATTTTGCAGTCCCTTGCACAGACAACATCTTGCAATTTATGAATGTTCTTTAATGTTAGTTACCGTGCATGGGTGTTAATTTTGGATACATACATGTGTATTTTTTTAATCCTGTCCTTTTTGTAGCTGCTGTGATGACTCATTTCTCTCTGATGGCTTATTAGTTTTGATAATAAGTTTTCTGCAAATAAAAGACAAAATGTTTTTAAAATACAGGACTGAGTACATTGTGTTAGCAAACAGCCATGTGTTTGTTGCCTTCTAAACTGAAAACTTCACTCCAGGTCACCTGAGTTGTTCTGAGCCTTGCAATTACTTTCAGTGTTTTGTTGAAGGTCCCTGCCTCTTTCTGGACTCCTGCACTCCAGCTGCAGTCTGTGTTCCGTGACTCCTTTGGTTAATTATCTCTCTGTCCTACCTTGTCTCATCATAACTTTGCGCTTAACCTTGGTCTTCCTCCTTCAGTAACAATGCAATCTCATCCTTTTGCCAGTGGACCTTTAACTTGTCTGGCTCAAAAACAGACACACAAAGCAAAATCTGACCACTGTGAGTCCTGGCTTTGCCTTAGCTAACATGGCCTAGGCAGCCTTACATACCTTGGAGTTCAAGGCAGAATTTGCCATTCAGTTTAGCACCAAGGGGGCTGCAGAAAAATGTATAGGCTTGGTTTCTGGCAGAACTGCATAACATAGATGTTCCCACTTTGGATCTCTTTGACTTTGGCCTTTTAATCAGTTTTACTCAGGGAGTTAGATTCTCTTTTATCCAGAAATCATAGAAATATACCATAAATAGAATTTATCTACATTTCATTCTTTCTCTTGTGATGCTTTTGTCCTGTTTTTCTATGGATTTCATACTTTTTCTATTTGCATCATGAAATACTGTTGTATCTCTAGGCTAGAACTGTGCAGTGTTTACTGTTCTATATGGAGAAGATCCTGACCTGAAAAGACACTTGATTTTCTTTGGCTGTGTTTGCTGTTAGAAATTAGCTTTCAGAAAATCAGTGTGTTACATGAGATTCTAGAAAAATAACAAGCATCTTCCTGACTGAATCTTGGCACATCTTGTGAGCTATATAATACTTTTTTTTGTTTTTGTTAGCCTATACACATTTTTCTGCATTGACTGAGGGATGGTTGCCCTGAAGAATAGGTGATGCAAATACAACACAATGCGTATATAAGTACTGTCAATAAGTACTAGTTTTCCTGAGTGTTAGCTTTAAAAATGGTTAAAATATGGCCCTTGGCTTCAAAGTGGAACAGGCTGATTGTGGGAAAATTGTTTTTAAGATTTTACCTCCTTTAAAAAATATTAAAAAAAAAACTTCAAAGAACAGTTTGCCTGTCAACATTCTCTGTATGTTCCTTTCTTCCCGTGCAAACCCTCAGGAGCATGCAATGGAAAGAAATAATATTTGTTCCTTTCTTAAGAATGCGTTCGATCTCCCTGAAATACAGTGGATGAGTGGCAGTTTATTATTATTTTTCCCTGCTGTTATTTCCCTGAGAATTAATGAAGAATAAAGCCAACATTTTATAGCTAAAGAATAGGATGTCCACATTTTCAAAGCGTGATTCTTATCAACTATTCTTGTGTTCACGAGAATTTAGAAATGCCTGAATACTATATAGGATTATGGTATCCCAAGATGTCAAAAATCATGTTGCATCTTGAAAACTGTTCTTGGAAAGTAGAAAGAGTATAGCTTTAAAAAAATATACAAACCACTTTTGTCTGCCATTTAAGCATTGCCTAGTTAAATACAGAGTTGTTTTTTCTGCATATTTTATTAATGTTACTGCTGAAGAGTGCGTGACATTTTTACTATTTTCTAGTAAATAAATAATAATTTTGGGTTTTAATTTATTGTTTTTATGAGTGAGGAATATGGCACTGCTCTATGTGTAAACAAATACTGACTTTGCATGAAATTCCAAATGTGTGCATGGCTAACAAGAAAAATATTTTGGCAAGCTGACCCTTCAGAATCTTCCAGGTTGTTTATCTGCTGATAAGTATGCATCATTCCGTTTTTATTTTTTGTTTCCTGTAATTCCAACAGAAAGTAAAACCTTGTGAGCTAACAAATTCCTTTCCTTGAGTTATCATTCAAACACAAACCCTGTTGTTATTGGTGTTTTCCTTCAAGACATGTACTATTTTAAATTAAAGAACAGGCGATGATACAGAGCTGTAGCCAGCTGCTCTCTGCCTGATGAGTCAGGTAACTCCCCAGTGATTTTTCTAGGCATTGTGAATCATATCCATTTTGGTGCATTGTGTGCTCCACCTCTGGCACCTTGTGCATCATTTTCCTTCTCACAAGAGCTGGGGCTCAGTGGTATCTGAGTAAGGAGTCCTTGAGAAAGAGACACAACCCCTTCACTGAGCAGTCCCAGTGATGCCACACACTGACAGAAGGTCTATATGAAGCTCATACCCAAACTGAGCAGGGCAGCACAGCCCCTGTTGTGTACCAGGGTGTGTCCTGGTGTGATGAACTGTCCTGGTGCCTGTCCTGTCCCGAGGTGTTAGTTTCCACAGAGCAGGCATGAATGCAAAGTGTGTCTGGAGGAAAGCATGGTTCCTCCTAAGAGAGCTCGGTTGCGTCTGTGGATTAGTATTCCTCTACAGTGTCTCCTGAATTATTTTCAGGAGAAGCTCATCAGAGAGAAGGGATAACAGAAACGTCAAAAAAATTTTCGTGACATTTGCTCCCCTTCTATGCTGGGTGTGTCTTTTGGGCTTTCTTGCAGTAGTTTTTATATGTATGTCTTGTTCTCTCAGGCTCCCTTAGAAGCTCTTGGTGGTTTCTCTGTTGTAGTCACCCCAGCTTTGCTGCATTGCTATATTCCCTTGTCAGCAATGACAGCAGCTTCTAGCTGATAAAAGAAAAAAAGTTCTATTTTAAAACTTTTTGTTTGTTTACTTGCTAAAATAGAGTAAATTATACTGTTGCTCTAAAGGAGACAAGAAAGCACCTCAGACCTCCATTTCAGTACCTAGAAACAGCAAGGAATAATTTATTATTACATCAGCTCTAAGGATTAATCATGCCACTCTGGTAGTGACACAGATCAATACTGTTTCTCCACCTGGGTATGGAAATTGCTGTTGCAGGTTGGAATTCCTGCTCCCTGGTTTCCTGTAACCCAAAGTGATGCATCTTGTGCACACGGTGTCTGTCCTGGGGCTCGCTGGAGCTGTGACGCATTTCTGTGCTGGTCGGGAAATGAGTCTCATTACCTCTGAGGACAGCGTGTTGTCATTGCTGTCACATACACATGCTGTCCTGCCAAACAGCTGTTAGGAATGTGAGATTCATGTTCTGCTGCATTTATTTCACACTTCACACATTTGTTCTCGCATCCAAAGTATTACATGGTGCTGTGTCTAATCATATTTCCATTTGCAAAGGAGATTTGCAGAACATCTCAGTGTGAATGATTTAGATTAGCAATAAAATAATTTAGTGTATTTGAGGAGGCTGATAAAGTGGATTCATGCTATACTAACAGACTCAATCCTAAATTAATAAAGTTTCATACCTCTTGACAATCTGTTGAAAAACAACTGTTAATGCAAATGTTTAAGTGAGTTGTGTATATATTTCATTTTAAACAGGCCTACATAAAAACCTTCTTACATACCTTTGATACACTGATTTCTAATGTGACCTGACAGCTACCATTTTTATAAACAGCTACTGTGTATATAAATAAGATTAAAAATAATAAAAGATGATAAATATAACTGGGAAAAGCCGATTTACTTTCAATTGCAAATCTTCATAAATACCAGAGCCTGGAGTCTGTTCTACTACATGCTGTGCTAGAATCTGATTTGTCTGATTTATTTAATGAATTGCTGAATAATTCAGTTCTAAAATTGAGGAGACACTGTACCAGTAATGCTTCAGAACCTAAAAGCTTTTGTAATACAACAGTGTTAAACATATTGCAAAATAGGTTCCAAACAGAAAAATCTTGTAATTGGACATTATTTAGGAGTATAACTGGATATATTTATTGTGTAATCTGCCTTCATTTGTGTAAACAGCTCTATTGGTAAATAAGGACTTAACTCCATTTAACACCCATAAAATTACTTATTACTTTGAAGCTGAGCACATTAATTCCTTTCCAGTATGGTAAAAGAGGAGATTGTCTTTTGATTCTTTTTTCTTATTACAAAGGACTCAAAGAGCACCTTCCTGTTAATCAGAGTTGAATAGCAAAAGGAAAGTAATGGAGAGAGACCAAGAGACCTCCAAAATGGATTAAATGAACTTTCTTTAAAAATTCTAGTGAGTGTCTTCTGTGGCTCTGCTCTGTTTTCCAGCATGGTGGGTGTGAGAGAGCAGGGTTGCTGTCCTGAGAGAGCAGCAGAGGAGAGCAATCCTTCCTTTCTGAGTAACCCCCCTGCAGCTCTGCTGGCTGCTCCCACTGGCAGCATGGCTCTGCCTTTCCAAGGGCGCAGCTGCTGCAGGGAGGCAGCTGTAAAAGGCTGCCAAATCTGACACTGCGGGTCACATTCTTCCTGCTTTATTGTTTCTGGGGACCTAGATCGTGGGACCTGTATTTGACCCTGTTGTGCTGTGTGTGAGCTGCTGCCCAAGTTAACTTTAGGTGGTACAAGTTTGGCCAAAGTCAGAACGTAGCAAATGACCTGCTTTGCTAGGTACTCACTATGTGAGCAGCTGTGGAGCCAGTGCTAGAGTTCTTTTTTGTAGCAGAACCCCATGAGGTTTACAAAAGCGACCTGTACTTTCCCCAATACTAGCCAAATAAAGAGTAGGATAATAGTAACAGGTAGCTTGTCTCACCATTTCTAGACTAATGCCACCATCTCACTCGTGAGATTACGTAGAAGGAAAGAAATAAGTGATTTTTATTTTTTTTAAGTCTTCTAGATATAGCAAACCTCATTCCTTCAACTGCAAGTCCTAGTCACTTAGTGAATGAAAGGAATGACTATTTTTTTTAAATTCCTAATTTACCAATCTAATAATAAAATAATAATTGCCTTTTATCACTCTGAACAAAATTCTCAGTTTTAACTGGAACAGCCCCGTGGATTTCCCTTTATCCATTTTTTCCATTCAGTTACCAGATATTTCTTAACCTGTCTGTGTTGTGACCACAGTGCCTTGACTGACTCTTAGAGCACATGGGGAGGGAGCTCTACGTGACTGTGTGAGTGGACAAAAAGGCAGGAGATAAAGCTGCAGGGCGAGCAGCACAGGTAATGCCTACATGATTTTAAACTTGCAGCTGGCCGTTAAAAGTCCGGAAAGAGGTCTTTGAGCCATCATTTACAGTTCCCTAAAATTGCCGTGTCAGTGTGTGGTGGTCAAAAAAGCCATCAAAATATTGGGCAGCCTTGGGAATGTTATTGAGAGGGAGGCAGAGGCCACTGCCCGCATCTGCTAGGATGTTAAAGTGAATAGTCAGAGATGTGTCCTCTGGCATTCCTAATCGAGGTAAGTTGTAGATACTGGGCAAAGCAGAGGGGCTCTAGAGGGTGTGCTTATGTGCTCTTCCCAATAGTTTCTCTCAGTGCTGCCATGTGGAGTATATTTGCAATGTATGCACAGGGGCCTGGTCCCATTCCTCACATAATCAGTTTAAATCTTTTGTCTTGAGTGGACATATTGGAGCAATCCCTCAGCTGTCAGGTAGAATAACTTCGGAGCTGTTTTGTCCACATTTGAAGATAAGAGTTCATACAAACAAACCAAGGTTAATATGTTGCCTCTTAGTGTATTTCCCACAGTAAGACGGAAACATATCCTTAAGAGGAGGTGCTTTTTATATTTAAGAAAAATGGTTAAGTGCTTTTCTGTATCATCATTAACATTCCCCTTGGATAAAATCCAGTGATGAACAACTTCCTGATGGAAGAGGTCATGGCTTTTCCCTCTCCCATAAGTATTAAATGTCAGTAATATGTTTGAGAGTAGTGATGCAGATAAGGATTTAGAGTCATGGGGCCAGTGGCATTAAAAGAGTAATGTAAATTGTCTATGTTTAAAAGAGGTACAAAGCATATTTATTATTAGGAGCAGGGCAGAAAATTAAAATTCTTTGAATTTCTTGTTGTACCTACAGTACTCCAAGCCTGGCAGAGCTTCTACCCATGTATGGGAATGTGTTAGTGGAACTCTGTTTGTGCTGTGCAACTGTGCAGAGCAGTGGCGTTATCAGACACAAGATGCTAAGGGGGAACGAAAACCTTGAGCAATTTTCTTGTTATTTGAAAGTCGCAGAGGTTTAACCAATTTAAAGTCCTCATGGATGTCCCATACTGATGGGTGGAATCTGTGCTGTGGCTGGCAAGACCCTGCAGCTGGTGCGTGTGCACTGCCTTACACACATAATGTGCTAATAGAATCACAGAATTGTTAACCTTCCTCACATTCCACACTTGTTTCCAGCAGTGTTATTTACTTGAGCTACAGTGTGGCTGGACATTTTCATTTAGATAAAGAACTCATTTATTGTTGTGCTTGTATAGTAAAGCAAAGTACTTCTTTTTTTTGGTGAGGATTACCCAAAAATAGTGCCTTTTCTGATCTTTTTTTCTTGGTTGGTATCAGGGAACTTTGATTCATTGAGGGAGAGCTGTTAATTTGTACACTGAAGACAGCCTGATAGGATTTTTTTGCTTGCAATATTACTGTGAACATTGTCAGCGTTTAATTAAGAGTTTAAATTAAAAAAAAATATTTCTAAGTGAAACATATGACATTTATTAAAGCCTTTAAAGGGAAGACTTTGGTCTCAGATGACACCATAAAGTTAAAGTGATGCTTGTTTCTTTGACAATCTGTCAGACTAGTGTGGTCATTTCCCCTTGGCGTCAGACCTAAACTGTTATGAGATTTAAGTTTAAATGTGTGAAAAATGAAGAAATGAATGGATGATTCAGGACTCTTGTTACCTTTGTCTGGGGCAGAAGAAAAATAGCTTTCAAGATAAGTATCTGGATCAATTATTAAATTCAGTAAGGGAGATGAGATTTTATTTCAGAAAGTGTCCAAATTCAATTCAGAAGCTGATGTTTTAAGGCTTTCTTCTCTAGCCCACAACACAATAAAGCTGGTGTTTCCAGGGAAAACCATTTAGCTCCTGAATGGATATATGGGGTAAATTATTCTTATTTTGTGTGATTAATATCAGGCATTTAGGAGACATATAAATTTGTCCTACTGATAGATTGTAATAGGCACATTTGAAACATTTAAACCTTTTTTAGTGAAATATCCCCAAGCTAAACTGGGGCCAGACAGCTACAGAAGAGCAGGGACTTGGGACTTAGGCCACTGACTTGAAGAGGATCAAGATTTTGGTCCAGTTGACTGTAAGTACCAAATGAATTAGAAAGCTGCTGAGGGCTGCTCTCGAGTGTTCTGGAGTACAGACCAGGAGCTGGATGTTTGTTTCCTGTGACTCTTTTTGGATGGTTGCAACATTGCCATGTTTTGGTGTGCTCTGGTGTGCTGCTGATTTTGCATGATGATTGCCTGTCTGAAACCAAAACATCTTGGAAGATTTTAATTAGAACTTTGTATTGAATCCTGAGAGAATCTGTTTTCATAATATTTTTTTAAGAAAGGAAGACATATTTCAGGGAACTTTTATGTTTGAGGCCCTGTGCTTCAGAGCAGGAGCTTCCTGTGTGAAACACGGTCTTAGTCAAGTTTTGCATGTGCTGTTTTGTGGAAAAAAGAAAAAGCAACTTCTCCTTTCCTAACTCCTTATGCCTGACACCTGGCCTTTCTGTGTTGGGCCTGAAGGCAAGGAGTGTGTGCTCTGATGCTTTTGGGAGGAGAGCAGGGAGGCTGTGGGTTTCATCAGTCAGCAGCGTGAGTGGTGGGGGTTTGGGTGTAGATCTGCAAATTCCAGGTCTTGTCTCTGTGAATTTTGTGTTCTCTGTTCTGTGATGCAGGAACTGATTTTTCTCCTTATGCATGCATCTGAAAGCTGGTGATGATGATAAAAAAAAAAATTTGGTTGATGGATTTTCTGGGAAAAAGTTGTTGTTGTAAGTTGTTTCTAACAAATGTTGTTTAAAAAATGGATCCAACCACTCTTATCTGTTATTTGGACTGTTTTTTTAAAGTCAGCCTAATAAATGTCTGGAAGCAGAGAGGCAGCTAGGTGTTTTACCTTCACTTTGCTAGCATAAGGCATGGTTTAAAGTTTCCCCTCTTTCTGGGAATATACGCAGAAATAAAACTTCTCAAATGCTTGGTTCTGTAAACATTCCATTGGCCAAAATCCATGTAACTAAAGGAGAGCCCTAGCTGGCCTCCTATTTGGAAGGCAAAGTGGTTTACGTATGTGAAAGTTGTGTTCCAGCCCTGGGAAGATGAGACGCATCCTCACTGTACAAGGAGGTGCTCTCTGTTCTGCAGTCCTGTGGTCCTCATGATCTGTACTCAATAGTGAACAGCCAATGTAATTTCCTGGCTAAGAGGTCTTTTAAGAGGTGCTTGCATGTGCTAAAGTAGTTTCTACAGAGCTTTAAACAACTTAATTGTGGAGGGGCCTTTGAACATACATGTCTGACTTCATCAGTACTGAATCATTAGAGCTACTTGCCTTGATACATATCTTTATGCAGTGATCTGCCTTTTTTACTAAACTGTTCTAAATTAAAGACAGTGTAGAAATGGTATAAAAGGATATATCTGGCCTTTTATGGAAGGGTTCTTGCTTCACATGTAGTCCTTGTTGCTGTGCAATAAAATCAAATAGTAAATTCTAAAATCCATAAAGTCAACTGAAACGTTTTAAAGATGAAATTGCATCTGGTTCTCTTAGGCTTTGTGCTTTACTGTCTTGTATTACCAACCTAAATCTATTTGTGTGAGTTTTGCTTTTAGTGACAGAACTATAAAATAACCTGAGAGGTATCCATGGAAGTGTCATAAAGAGTTTATGACGTTCATAAGGAGACTGTCACTGCCACCCCAGTCTTTCATTTAAGAGCAGTCTGCTTTGCAGACTGGGAGTAATGCACAATAATCCTAAATGGGTCTTCAAGATGGAGTTCTTATGAAGTCGTGTGGCATGGTTGTAATTTTGATGTGTCCAGCCAGCTCCTCCACTGAGCATGGAGGCAGGAGGGAGTTTGGCACTGAATTGCTTGGGCCTCTTCAAGTGCTTCTTTCAGAAGTTTTGTCAAGTTATTTGGAACAGGATCCTTTTACTATTAAGCAATACCTAATTTTTATAGTGGAGTTGTAACACTTGGAGAAAGGGAGAGGCATAAACATTTAAAAAAAAAAAAAGTAGGCAACCAATAGAAATGACCCCGAAAGTACCTGACAAGTTTTTTTTGCATTGCTAAATTTATCTTAATTAAATATACTGAAATATGTAAAGTGGATGGAAGGATTTCATTATTTCTATACAGATGATGTCTTTCCAAATGTGTATTCCACTGACCTGGCCAGCTTTAAAATAACGTGTTTTCCTTCTTGGCACAAGAGATCTCTTAGTTATTTAGAAAAGATAATCTTAGTGAGCTACATTCTCTATAACTACAGCCAACATTTTTCTTTTTATGATGAGTTGATGGTGGCCTTCTGTGAGCACTTGTATTTTTTTTCAGATAGTTTCTTTTTTCTCTATGGGCAATTTCTACAGATTTTATGTTATTTAGATGATCTATTTTAGTGGAAGAGGTCATGCCCACCCAGGACTATCACAGGGCAGTAATTAGGACAATCTTGAACCACGGCAGAGAGACGCAACCTGAAGCTTGAGCTCCCAGTGAGGTACAAATCCTTTCTCACATGCATGGTTGCAGCTGGTATCATACTTGTGAAGGCATTTTTCTCTTCGGAGACATCATGTGCAAACCAAAATGCATTTGTTAATGCATTGAAGTGTGGGTCAATGAGCTCACGAACTCTTTTGGCATACGATATTTAAAAAAATTATTGTTGGACAAAATTTAGCAAACCAGAATCAAATTAATGGTTTCTATGTGGCTTCTATGGAGTGTATTTGGTCTGAGCACAAAGGAGTGTTCTCTTCTATGTGTATTTGGAGGTTTTAGTGCTCAGACTTCACCCAAACTTTGTGAAAGTTAAGTCTGACTTCCTTTGAAGTAATAGAAAGTCTCCTTCCTTTCCTCAAAAACTAGAGGAACCTAAAGAGTTAATAATTTAGCTCCTTACTTGAATTCAGTCAGAATGCTTTAGTGTTCCAGTATAGCTTTTCTTTTTTCTTTTTTTTTTTTTTTTAAATCTTTAGCGAGTTGAAATAAACTTTGGTTCTCATTCTGGAAAGTTTCACTATCCTCACTAGTAGGGGCAAGTGCATGCAGGTTATTTTAGGAGTAAAAACATTAGGAGGCTGTAGTGTCTGTGCCAATGCTCTCAACTCTGGTCATTTAGCAAACATGCAGATTTCAGCTAAGCTAAAACCTGGGAGTCGTTCTGTATTTTTTTTAGATGTGATGTTTTAATTTTTGCTTCTTACAGACCATATGTAATCTCTTGTTCAGCTCCATGGAACTTTAAGTATGTTTTGCCAATCTTAATCTGATTCAACCCTCTTATTGGTTTAAATTAGGAAAATCAGGATATATTTCATCAGATGGAGTGATGTGAAAGGATGGCTGGACTCTCAGGTCCACTGCTGTACTATTAAATAAAAAACCCTTTTAGACCATGAAAGACAAAAATTGATATTTAGTTCCTTCATATGTTTAGAATAATGGAGACTGTATAGACCAGTTGCTGCTTCTAACCCCCCTCAAGGCTGGCTAAAATGAAATCATAAGCATCGATTCGTGAGGGGGAAAATGTAGTGTGGAAAAAAATATCAGCATTGCCAGCAGTCTTGCTGTCTCCTGGCAACATGGAAACATGAATGGTGGCAGGCATGTATACCTGTGTAGACACTGAGCTCTATATACTCTCTATATAGTTTGTCAATTTTCTGTTCTTGGGTCACTTTCTAATGTGATGCCCATTTTCATTGTAAGAATTGAGTAAATACTTTAAATGAAAATAAACTGTTTACCACCAGCCATCCTGCCCTGAATCAATACAAACAATAAAAAGTCTGCAATGTATGTGTGATATCTCTTTAGTGGATTCTCTTCTGCATATGAACACTTTCTGAGCAATAAAACTGATGAAGCTTGGCCTCCCTCCCTTATCTCACATGGTGCTACATTTCTGCCTCTGGACAGGACACACCAGAGCTGTCCATGTGCAGTCTGACCTGCCAGCTTCTCCCGGGCTTGCTGCTTCTTTTGACAGCTTACAGAGTCTTGGGAAGCCCTGACTCTTGGCTGCTGCACATGAAATTAGTGGCTTTAGGGGCACGTAGGACGGAAACTGTCTTGTATGGAGCTATGATCTATGCCATGGTGGAGCTGTGGACTTTGTCTTACTTGTTCTGGTTTGAATGACTTGTATATTCATGTTTTATCATGAAATTTGGACAGACAAAAATTAATACGTTGTTCCTTCTATAATGCCAGTGAATTTTAGAGAAACTGAGATGAAGCAACAGACAGTGCCAGAAACAAAAGTAGACCATGGATTTTCCAGTTTCCAGTCCTCCACCTGCTAAGTCATGGATAATCATACCATCAGTTGAACTGCTAGAGCTGAAGTAAAAACAGGCTTTAATATTCAGTGGAACCTCATTCTTCAGTTAAAATGCATTCTATAAAACCCAAGCAAAAATTTGGTTCCTACTAGCCCAATTTATGTTAGTTAAAAGAATAAGAATCCAGAATAAAAAGAACAAATGTTTATGCTCAATCTGTAGGCAAAAAATAGAAAGTTCTGAATCTACTCCCTTTTTACAATTTTAAAATATTTTTCTATTAATGGACCTTCTTTGTTTTGAAAGTGCCTTTTTTTTCCTCCCAGGAGAGTTTTTTTAACATGGGAAAACTGAAAAAATTCTTTAAATAAAATACATGATAATTTCAAAGGAGCCTGGTCAAGACAGTAAAAATAAATGGGGAGTTACGATTTAGATTTATTATAGAGTTGTGGAGGGGGAAGCCATCTGTGTTATCTGATTTAAGCATAAACACAGCAAGCATGTCCAAATACAAGATACATAAACAGTTCTAAGTATGCTAAATATTGTTGTGGTTTAGTGCATATAAACAGGAAATCCTATAGAAAAGTCAAACCATGGTTTAAAATTTTTACAATCTGTAACAAAGGGATTGAACTCTTCCTTCACTGCTGATTGATCGTGAATGATACCAGGCTCAAATTGCTTTTCTATTAATTTAGTTAGTATTTCTTCTGTGCACTCAGGATAAAAATCTCAAACAAAGCTGGTATGAAGCTAAGAGAAAGTTCGTATGGAGGAATCAAACAGAAATATATTATATTATAATATTATGATGATTTTTGCATAAAAAGAACGCTTTATATCAGAAAGATATAATTCTTACTATTTAGGAGCACAATGTTATCTGTTCCTCTTGCATAATTTCTTTTTACAAAGATAAAAATGTTGGATGGTGCTGGCGCAATATCAGTTCTATTAGTTCTGATGTGCCACATGTGGGCATGTTTGGATACTAAAATATAAAGGATGTAAATAGGCATACACAGACCACTGACTCCTACTCTGGCTGTCTGTGGAGTGAAGGGATGGAGGAAGGGTGTTTACGTCTTCTGCTCAGGATTGAATAAAGTAACAGGCAGATTACTTCAGAATCAGAGGCTGACCACAGCAATCTGTAGTGAACTGCCAAAATCCACTCCAGACTTGTGAATGAAATCACTGTTTTTCATTTCATTTGTACTCTTGAAAGTAGCTGAGAACATTACAGTAGCCAAGTGGTAAACTCTGGGTAAAGAAAGCATCACACAGCTTCCCTTTGTTCCAATTTCTGTTCGGTAAGTACTAATGATATAAGGCAGCCTGCAGTTGCGCTCTTAAAATGTTTTCTTCAGCACTTTTTTTTTTTTTATTTCATGTGCAGTTGACAGTAGAAATGTTCTTGCTAACTTCTCTGCAGTACAGTTCACTCAGTTTGCTTCTAAATCCAGATGTGGAATTGTGGTCACTGCACTAATGAACTCCATGTTTATGCCAAATTGAGGATATCTGTGAACTCTGACATACAATATAGAAAGATATGCCTTTGGACAAATATGCCTTGGTAAAGTGCAATGCCTTTTCCTTGATGTGGAATGAAATAATATTTCCCATTTTTGTACCTTGCATTCTTTGGAAAGTGGCCACTGAAATAACTTATATGAAGCTCTATCTCCTTATTATAGAACACTCTAGAAACAGTGTAGAAAGTTAATATTCAGAATGTTACTTGTGCCATTAGGTGGTGCTTTCAAGCTTCTCTAGCATGAAGAAGAAAGCAAAGGAGTGTTGAGCTTTATGCACGACGTGCTTTTGAAGGGCTGAGTAGGGTGCAGTAATGAAGCCCAGCTGTGTTGGAACGGCGTGCAACCCAGGGGTTCTGGGAGAAGGAGGTGGGTGAGGCTGAGCTTTGGCTTGTGAAAAGTTTGATGGAGGAAGTCACATGTGGTCTGTATGCTGTAAGTCTAGAAGATGATTCTGAGCCAAAGGAGTTAATGACGATAGTGCTGGTTTATATTAGCTGAAGGTCTGGCTGACTGCACGTTGACTTTGGATGTGCCCTAATGCCTTTAGCTCTCTCATTTTGCTGTAGATTGCCTGCTATGCTGCCATATTTGTTTAGAATGAGGTTAAACTCTTTTTCACAAGAAATCCACACTTCCGGTTATAAGGAAGGATTTTTGAAGTGTGTACGTGTTTTTGGGGAATGGGTAGGATTATTCTGGGGTCCTGTTTTGTTGGGATTGGTCTTAATCGGGCCAACTTCCACCTCCTCAGAAGCTCTTTGCTCTTGAGGAAAAGAAATAAAAAGTTGAATCTGAGCTTGTCAGTGCAATTGGGTGGCTGATGTTATTTACCTGGGTCACTTTCCCAACAGCACTACTTGGGCATTGATGAGAAGTGAAGATAATTTACATAGGTTGCATATGGTGTACTTAAATCTTCATCATTGTTTTAAAGGGTGAGCTGGGGACTGGAAAAATGGTTTAGGTGCTTGGGTGTTCCAGATATGAGTATGAAGATGTCTTTGAGCTCCTTGTGAAGGTGGTGTCTTTCTGCCTGGTAGGTCTTCTGAGGTACCTGCTTGGGCACTATTTTCTTTGCTGCATCTATGATACACAAATGATGGGTGGCTGGAGCACCTGCTGAGCCCCCATCAGCCCCCTGCATGGAATAGGGGGCCAAAGCCCCCTCTCATGTTTCTCTTACTGTTTGTGTTAACCACATGCATGGAGAAGGTGTCCAGTGCTGAAAATGTTCTTGGGGCACATCTTAATTGGTGGTGAAAATGTAGCCATTTGGATCTAAGTAAAAATACGTATGGACAGAGTAATCTATACGCGTCAGTTTTGGGGATTATGGTTGCCTCTGGAGAACTGTTTGAAACCACTGTCAGAGGCAGAACACTTGTGTTGTTGAATTACAGCGGCAGTCCAATATGGCAGGTCCAGTTTTATGTAATGTTACTTTTATGGTAGCTAGATCTCAACCTTCTCCCAGTCTATGACTAGATTTTCTTTACAGTAATTTTGTGGCTAAAATTTACTATTAATTGATTCCTTTTTCTGCTGTTCACCTTCACATACTTTTGTTTTCATTAATGTTCCACTTTCAGTATAGCTAGTGGCCCTGTTAAGCACCTGCTCCTTGGTGTACAGAAAGGTTGTGGTGACAAAATCCCACACTGTTACAATGACCAATATTCACAAGTAACATCCATTTTAATGCACTGTCGTGAGTTTCTTTAGCTACAGAAGTCTGTGCTTGTACATATTTTATTTTCTTTTTCTGTTTTTGTGGAAATCTTACCACTGGTATTTCTTCTAATGGCTTTTGAGTGCTACTGGTGCCATTTTTCTTTTTCATGGTGAGATCTGACTTATGCGGTTAATACTGCAGAATAAAACTATCTTATTCTTAAATGTAAGTTTAAATAAGATTGCTATTCATTTGTTCTGGGTTATTTTTAATCCAATATCCAACTTTCTATTTCTGTGGTTGCTTCTCAAACTGTTTTTCTGGTATTTGTGGCTGGGATCCCGGGGGATATACAAGAAGTCGTTACGCTTACGGTACTTTATTTATTAAGTGCTTAAACTATTTTTTGGTTACATTTTTACACCAGTATTTATATTAAAATAGTACTGAAATAATGTATCCACCATTGAAATCCTTTTTTTCAAGATACTGTAAACATATAGCTGGAAAAACACGCTGTGGAACTCCTCAGAAATACACCCCATTGCGGGAATTAGGCCCACAGAGAACAGGAATGATGAAATCCTGCTCCAGTATTATAGATGAGGAAATGGAATCTAGAATAAGTCTTGAGTATAATAAAGCATGAATGAACTAGAAATACTTATGTATTTTCATCATGAGTTGATAGGATTTTCTTATTTAATGGGTGTGTTAGATTTTAATGAGATTCCATTTGTCGTGAAAGTCTGCTGTGGTGTACAGTATTCTAGAAAGCTGGATAATAACAGCAACAGCTTGCCAGTATTTTTTAAAATAGTGAAACAGTGACGTTTGGAGCTCTGTAAAATTTTATTAATAGTAAGAGAAAATATAAGAAGGAATTTTAGAAGGTCTTTGAAAGAGAAGATAGAGGGCATAAGCTTTGGTAACTGTTAGTTAGGGGCTGGAAGAAATAATGGCAAGTTATTAGTTATGATGATAAGTGCTAAAAAATGTATACACCACGTAAGGAACATTTTAAAATCTGTTAACAGTGAATCATTATGAAAAACATTGGTTGGAGGGTACTTCTTATTTCCTAAAGGATTAACTCAGAAAAAATTACTTTTTCTCATTTTTTTTATGAATGACTTTGGCATAAGCAATGGGATGATGTTGATGAAATCTGTTTATGACAAAAATTTAGGAGGAACCATAAAGATTGTTATTTTGCATTGTAAAAGAAAGAACTGGCCAGGCTTGGAGACCAAAGTAATAGAGAATCAATAATGCAAACCCTTGGTCTGGGCACTTGGGAATTAAGGCATCTCTTCCAGAGGCTCACGGCTGGAAGTAGTCAGGGAGAAAGAGGATCTGGGTGCATTGATTGTGCACTTTTCCTACACAGAAAGTGTATTGAGCCATCAGTGGGACATGGCCATGGAAAAAATGAAATGTGTATTTAACAACGTGCTCCCGAAGGGTGAGTCCTGATACTCATGTTCAGACAGTTGAGGGATCTCTCTGGGCATGTTGTGAGCAATCCTAATCACTCACAATCAAAAGATCAGGATCCAAACTGGAATGTCCAGCCAGGATCGTTAGAGGAATGGAAACTCCCTGTACAAGAGGAGATGGAAACACACTTATTCAATGTCACAAAAGAAAAGCTGAAGAGGATGTTGTGGTTGCTTACATCAGGAAGGAGAGGGGGGTTTTTTGTGCTTAGTTTATTATTGACCAAATGGTACCAAATAGGCTTGCATAAATTTACAACTATTTGTATTTAAAAATTATTTTCCATTAGAAAACGTGAGAGTTTTGGAATTACCTAGTTATTTTTGGGTTTTTTAAAATTCTTTTTAAATCAGGAGAGATTGAAACATGTGTGTCAGTGTTAAGTGTAATCCCTTTCTCTTTAGCTAGTGCATGGTAGAAAGCTGTATTTTTGAGACAACAAGAAAATAATGATTTTCTAGGTCTAATCCCAAGCTCCCAGTAGTTAGTAGACAATACTTTTGAAGTGGTAATTGCTTGAACACCTTTTGTATGCTGAGGCTTCAGCTTCAGATTGATGGTCCAAGACAGCTCATTTACCAGATCCTTAATAGTGCAGTACAAAGTGTTCTGGGAAGGGAAATGAAAATTATTCAGCCATACTGAAATAAATATTTAAAAGTATTCAGAATTCTATTCACTAATAGATATAGTTTCAGCTTTTGATTTCTGAGGAGTTCCTCACCTCAGCTGTATCATTCCTTTTATGTGAACACCAGACCCATTGCAGATCCCCTGATCCAGCTGCCTCTGTGGACTCAGCTGCTACTTTGAAACCCTGTATTGCTGTGGTTATGATCTTATTTTTAGGCTTCAGTAGTATATGTGGAGAAAATAATGACTTAGTTCAGTATGATTTGACAAAAACAGCTCCCTGTTTCAGAATATCCCCGTTGTGGTAAGCTCTCTTGATATTTTTGGCAAACTGCCATCCAGGTTTGCATGACTACTAGGAGTGGGGTCTAGGAGAGAAAGGAAAAGAAAATGTTAATTTAGATTAGAAAACAGGGCATTTTCTGCCTTTTGCTTTCCATTTATTCACTGCTGACCAAGCCTCACTAGCTTGTGAAGTTCAAAACACTTTCAAAATATAGAGGGGTAAATGCAGAGTGCTCTGTGCATCATGTTACATGTGTCATTGGCATGGTCTTTATGCAAACTTATGTACATAGAAGAATTTTCATTAGCAAAAGAATGTGACACAGTATGTATGTGTAGAATTTTAAAATGAGATTTTAATCACAGAACTAATCAGCAGCATACAGAACACATTTTGAAAATTGTTTGAGTTTTCCTTGACATATTAAGATCTCTCTCTTTTGGAAATCATACAGTCAAGGTCCCAAATCAATGCAACTTGGGTTATCTAGGCAGCCTGTGTATTTCAAACCTGAGTCATGAAGTTTGAAACCATTTTCATCCAGCTCAGAGGGGTACTCTGCCTTTCCTTTCCCCGCCCTCCCCAGGAGAAACCACCCCCTTCAAACTGTGCAGCCTTAACAATGATAGGTGGTTTTTTTTCCTTGGGAATCTCATTGTTGGGATGATGCTTATGCCTTTTAGTTTAGCAGGAGTTTAACTGGCTTTGAAAGACCTTGGACTGGGGCTGTAAAGCTAAAATTTTTGATCCCACAAATAACTGTATTCTTTGTGTCATTGAGGTATTTTATTTGATGGTTTTGTTTTTCCTATGATCACTTCTCTTTTAACTGGAGATTGATAAGACAGCTGGCTTCATTTTGTCAGCTGAGGAACTTCTAAATATATTGTTGGGGATTGCATAGAGGAAAAAAAAAAAATTAAACTTGCAGGTAAGATAGTGTTCTGTTTTGTTGTCTGTGCTGTGGGCAGTAACATCTGCCTATCAGAAAGGGCAATACCAGCAACTTACACAACTGCAGCTGTCAAGGTGTTATCCTAGTGCAGATCATAAGTATCTTTGCCAAGATAAAATAAATTTTATAACCGTTAAAACCTAAACAGGAAGTTCAGCCTCAGAACCAACAACATTATGTTCTGTTTCTGGTTACCACAGTGCTGATCTCTACCAGAAGCAATGCACTGCAAACTAACATGGAAAGGTTATTATATCCTGACTCCTAGATTTCAGATGTGACCCTTGATAGGTTTTTCAGTTTCCTCTTCTTATTTATTACTAGGAGCCCAGATTTCTATGTAATTTGATCAGTATGAATCTTTAACATATGTGACATTCTTCTTTTCCCATGGTTAATATAACAGATGTAAGCCCTGTTTCTTTTCTCTGCAGCATTATTTTACTGTATTGTTGAAAACTAAAAATGTCATGAAGATTTAATTTTTATGCTAACGGATATGGGACCAGAAAAATTA
The DNA here is from genome assembly GCA_013397115.1 of Edolisoma coerulescens. Lineage (NCBI taxonomy): Eukaryota > Metazoa > Chordata > Aves > Passeriformes > Campephagidae > Edolisoma > Edolisoma coerulescens. The sequence goes on from VWZW01006255.1 coordinate 962,308, forward strand.
TGTCTTAATTACCATTTACAGTTAGGTTGATTTCTTTGAAATTAGAAAACAATACAGACTTCTTGGCTATGCGCATCAACATATGAATAGAGAGGGCGGTGCACTGAACACATGACACTTGTGTGTCCTACAGAAGGAATGCAAAGAGAAAAACAATCTCCTGCTATTTCGTTGTTGAAAAGATATAATTCCATTTGCTGTACCATTTCCTCTTAGATGCATCCTCATCTTTGTTGGGTGATACACTGGTGGGACTACAGAGCTGACTGTCCACTCCATACTATTTTCCACACACAGTCAAAAGGAAAGGGAATTGTTAGACAAAAATTTATAGCTTGTATGTCAATGGGTGCTATTTTTCATAGGACTTCAAAACTGCCAAATTGGTGCTATGTGCCTACCAAGTGAGATAAATGACAACAGTAGGAGATACTTCTCAACATAAAACACTTGTAGGAAAAATTCAGTCTGAATTTTACTTAAAATCAAGGAGGGTCTTGTTATCAATGTACATTCTGTACTTGTTAGGGCATAAGTTTGTTTCACAGTTAAGTAGTATATATGTTATTGCCTCTTGAGGGTTAACCACTGTGAGTATAATAGACTTGCTTTGCTAAGACTGTATTGAAAATAAGGATTAAATCACTTTATCTTCTTCTTTTGTAAATATACAGTATAACAAGTTGTAATGTCACTGTAAGTGAAGCATTTCTGGCTCGTATTTGCCCTTTATCTCATTATAATGATGTCAGAGATTCAATGTAAATATCCTTCTGTTCTGCCCAGCAACCCATACTTTAATTTGGTGTAATCAGAAAATAATAACCTCTGTAAAACAGCCTGTCAGGAAGAAATAATAGGGCTGTTAGACATTTGGCAAAACTCCATTGCATACTGCAGAGATACAATATCCCAGTTTTGCAGGACGTTTGTCAAGACACTTGGTTGCTGTAATGTGCTGGGATGATCTTCCTATCATCAGATAGCACCTGACAGAAGACCATGAGCAGCCAACTCTTCACAATTTAATGAGCAAATCTGGAGCAGTAATCCCATCAGGAAGGGCATGTAGTGTAGCTCTGATTACTGTATTTGTCACCAGTGCTGTACTGAGAGTTTTCATGTGGTTCCCTCTTTCTTTTTTTCCCTCCTGAGTCATTATTTTTCATGGCGTTAACTGTGAATTAACCAGACTCTGTGGAGGAGAAAACTTTAAAGCATATCTGGATCTTTCAGTTATTTTTTTCGTATTTAAAAACTAGAATATATATTTCTCTGAGCAGGTTTTTTCTTCTTTATTTGCAGTACTTCATGAACACCAAATAGACTTTAAAGTGGTTGTTGGAAGAAGGTAAAAACTTCTTTTAGCTGTGCTGTAGTGACTGGCAGCGATTCAATTTGTTGCAGTAGGAGGACTTTTAGTACCTCCAATATACAGACACGTGTAAATGTCTTGCATATGGAACACCATGTGTGGAGAAGTGTGCTATGGCCTTCTGTGCACTCCTGAACACAGTTCTATAGGACTTGTAAATAGAAACTGGAGGGGAAAGGGAAGTCTATTTAAAATGTTCAGTAGAGGAAAGACAACTGAAGGAAAAAAAACCTTATAAATGCAAGCAAAAGCCGTTCATTTAGTTATACTCAAGGGCCAAATAAATGGAAAATGGGATATTATTTTTCAAAAGATAGTTCAAGACCACTGTAAAACCTCTTTTTCAGTGAAAAGCTGTTTGAATTGTAAGCTTTCCAAAATGGAGAAAAGTTGACATTTGGGGAGAAAGGAAAAAAGGCAAACTAGTTTTTTGACTTAGAAGGAAAATATTCTTCATAGCACGTATAATGTTGAGAGTTCTGTGAATAAAAATGATGTCTTTGCTATTGGACATGACTTTTTGCCTTTTTTCTTTAAAGTGCATCCTATAATAAGTTCATAAGAGCTGTCATGAAATGTTTGAACCCTGAGAGATAAGATTTTTTTTTTTAATGTTTTCTTTTTAAAATTTCATTTCCAGAGTAGTCAAGATTTTCAGGTGATTTAAAATTGGGATCGTTTGTAACTCAGTTGTGTATCTTGTGCTGTTGAAGATTTGTCCCATGGAGTGGGGTCTTGGGAAGTGCTGCTTTTTCTGCTTGTGGCAGGAGAGCAAGAAAAATCAACTCTATCCATCTCTTTGATCCTGTGGTGAGAGCAGCACAGTGTGAGCTCTCTAACCTTACAGCACGGAACTCAGTCTTTGTCTGCTTGCCTAAAGGACTGCACTGTTGGTTGCAGAAATGTAAACTCTACTTGATGCTGTTATTTTGGATATCAGCACTGAACTGATTTCCCCGGTTTGATGAAAGAGCTGTAAGTGCTCTTAGGTTGGATGTTAAGCTTCAGCTCTCTGGATGGTTGGTGTATGAAGAAGACAGAACCTTTTTGTTCTTGAACAGCATTTTTGGGAGTCACATGTAGTAGAAGTTAACACAGATTTTGAGGACTGTAAAAGATGTGAAAGAAGACAGAAGTGATCAGTGTATGAACACTAATGCTGAGATAAAATCTAGGTCTTGCAATTCCTCTTGGGAAAAGCAAGCTGGAGCACTGGATGGGTCCCATAGTGCTTGCAGCTTCCCTTACTTCATGGAATTACATGCATCTCCTTCTTGTTGTCATTGGCTTGCTTGGCTTTAGAGTGATCATATCAACAACGTGCCCCTCATTCCAGTCTCTCTTCTTTGCTAGAAGTTGGGTAATTGCCTTTGCAGTATTGTGAGAGCGTTGTTCCCACGCAGTCCGTGTTCTCTTCCAGCTCTGCAGTGCCTCTGTGTTGTCTGAGATTGATGTGTGGAGATGCTTGTTAGTTCAGTCAGCCCTCACTGGTAAGGGCAAAGCTGATCAGAGAACTGATTCTGTCTGATCCAGACAGAAAATTTAACTCTGAGGAAAATGTGAAAGAAATATTAAAAGCTTGACAGGGCTCTGTTGGTTTTCTCACCTTGTCCTTAATGTTAATTTAAAGGTATTTGATTGAATTTTCTATCTATAAATTATTTCATTAGCAGAAAGATTTTTCTGTTTGTGTGTACTTTATGTAAAAATCAGGGTACAGGATTTTTCTTGTAGTACTTACAAAAGTCATTCAATTGGAGAAGGTAAATGCATGGAATTTGCCAATCTGAGAAAGTAATGCATGTTCCAGTTTATATATGTGTGTATCTATCCGTCTATCTCTATATGAAATAAGTTATTAGTGTTATTACAAATGTACATTTTTGTTTGAATTTTTCAACTGAGTTATTAGAATTCTACTACATGCTTATGGACTGTTTTGAATAAAAAAAAATGCATTTGGGGGAAAGAAATGTAAAGTATCCATTTAGACTTACTCATAGTAATAATATCCTCCTACAGAGTCACCTTACAAAGAATAACTGCAATGCATTTTTGTCTCGTTAATTTGGTGAATTATAAATAAGCACTGGCTGTGGAGTAACATATACTATGTGTTATATTAATATCTGTTATTTTGAAATTACAAATAATTTTAAAACAAGGACCATCTGAGCTGTTTCAGATGCATTATTTGTTAGTTTATCAATCTGTAGATCCTACGATTTGTTTTTTTCCCTGGTATTTTGCCCTTGTACTGTTGCTGCCCCATCCTGCCTTTTTTAGTGGAGTTATTGGAATAGTGTACTTTATTTCCATGGTTAGAACGGCCTTCTTCTTGCTTAGTTACAAAGCCGTATTCGTGCAAGCAGCTTTCTCACTTGCCTTGTAAACCTCAGTCAACTGTGAAAACTTCAATAACCTTTGGGTATAAAAGGGAAGTATGATCTAGTAAAAACCCTAAACATGGTATATCGAAGTATTAATAGGAGTTATGATGTTTGGAAAGTGGCAGAATTGCCAACTATATTCTTTTGTAAATTAAGATGGAGGTGCTAATTTTGAGAGCACAGTATGTATTTAACTAAAAAAGGATGATTTCTGTATTGAGCTGGTTTTTGCTTCTGCATCGGACCCTACCCTTTGTTATAAAACCAGACTTAAAAAAATAGATGTGAAGTATACAATTCACTTAAAAAAATTTACTTGATCTGAAGACCAACCCTCACTGGTTTTGAAAGATGATTCTCAGACGCAGATTAATTTTCTTAATGAATACCTTAGCTAAAACCAAGCTCTTTTACTATGGATATTAATGTTCTTGTTCAAATAAAACAAAATAGATGAACTGAGATATTTTTTTCACAATCCTAGAAATAACTTACTGCATTTCATGTTTGTCTGTAATCTATATAACACAAATGTGAGACCTACAGTCTCTGCTATTACAATGCCAAAGGCTGGATCTGTGTCCTTACTGGTTACATTACTATAATGTGTTGATAATTGATTCTGAGAGAATTTGAACTGAAGGACCTCTGCCAAAATTCACCTTGTGCCTTTCTTCATGGAAGTAAGAGAAGATCAATAGAAGGTAATGGCAGATTTTGATAAAACTAAGGCCCATGGGCCAAGTTTTTTTATCCACTATATATTACCGAATGCTGAATTAGTATTTTATAATGAAAAAAAAAATATGGACAAAAAAACCCCCCATATATATAGCAAAATTTAGAATGTTCAGTGTCTTCTCAAGTTGGGAGTGAAGATGACCATCACTTCCAAGGAAAAGTGGGCAAAAAATCCAGATGCATTTGTGTTGTCTAGCTAAAGTGTGATGTTCTCCAGCTTCAATTTTCTGTGTCTGAAAGACTGAAAACCTTCTACAAACTTTCTGGTACATTTGTGGTTGCCTTGGTTGCTTTTAAACTGAAGGGTGAGATATTTTGTGTAACAGGACAGCAATGTGTGTATGTAAAATCAGGTGATAGTGTGAGATCAGAAGATAGGAAATGAGTGAATCCTGTGTGAGACTTCTGAGAGTGAGGCCCCACTGGGAGATGCAGAGATTTTGCAGTTTGGTCACTGCCTCTCCTGCAGAACAACCCCAGGCAAGCTGTGTTGGCAAGTGGGGAGATGCTGCAGTTGTGTGCTGCCAGGTTGTGCAGGGTGTCAGGAGGTGAACAGCTTTTTGGCTGCTCTGCAGTTCCCTGTGAATGGACAGCTTTCAGGAGGAATTGCTGGCCAATCTGCAAGACAGAGAGGAATACACCTCGGTGACTGGCCAGATGATCTCTGTGCACTTCCAGGGGGTGATGGACTCTTTCAGTGGACTATGGATTTGAGAGCATGCCAAGAAAAATAGTCACATATTTTGGTTCGTTGGTTGGTTTCTTGGGGTTTTAGGGGTTTGGGGTGGGGTTTTTTTGTTTGTCATTGGTTTTGTTTGCAGGGGTTTTTTTTGCGGCTGAATTTCAATAAATGAAATTTATATAAAAGGGGCAAGAAGGGGAGGCTTTATTTGGTCATATGCCCATGATCAGTCTGGCCTGCAAATAATCCCCTTTTCCTCCTCCCTCCCTCCCTCTGTTCTGGCTCCAAGGCATCCTTATGGAGCCAAGTTACATATTTCACATGGAAAACAAAATATCATATGGAACTGAACTGTAGCTACCCTTGGCCCATTTCTTAATCATAAGTTTTAATGATGTCTGTGAAAGTAATGTTTTTAAAACTGATTTCCTCCTTGCCCCATATCTGTTTATATGAGGTTAGATTTACTAAGAGATTGTCATACAATATGTAGTTTCACCATTAGTTTATTTGTGATTTTTGGGCATTTCATTCAAAGGTGTTTAGTGACATGTATATCCAGTGAAAGATAAAAGATGTACAAGAATTGCAAGGACTATCATACTATTTTAACAGATCATTTTATTTTCAAATTGCTAACAAGGGATCCTGACTTGAGAGTCAGCAATCAATAGGAAAAAAATGCAAGTAATTTTCTATATCTTGTTTGATGTATCTATTTTGAAATTACTTGACTAATTTCTCTCTAAACCCACACTACTGAATGGGTAAGGATGTCTTTTTATTGTGGCTCAGTTCATCTGCAGAATCGGGAATTAAGCTTGAAAATGGAAAATACCTTGCAGATGATGGTGTGTTACCCTTGCACTGAGCTGATTCACAGGTACTGCTGGCTGATGTAGGAACTTGTTGAGCCCTCTAAAGAAGTAAAAGGAAAGGAAAAAAATGCCAGCATTGCTTTTCTTCCTTTAGATTTGTAAAATCAAACTTTTTACAAAGAAACACCATGTGAAGGTTTCTAATGTCTGGTAAGTGTAGCATAGCTTAGGGAGCTTTTTGTACACTTCCTGTGATGACAGGATGAAGTTCATCTTGATGCCTGCCTCCAATAGGGGAGTTCTTATTAAATGTGCTTCTCAGAATTGAAGATGCATCTGTGTACAGGACCACTTTCAACTTCTCAATTCTCAAATTCTTTTCCTACCCCTGTTCTCTGAAAACATTGGATGTAAGTGTTGAGTATATTTTAGAATTATTGTATCCAATAACTGAAGTGAAAAACTTTGTCCAGAGCATGATGCTATGTTACAGCCATCCTTTGCTGGACCCATGCACATACACACTACCAGAACAGCCACACCACACCCATAACATTTCTTAGAAAAACAAGGGATTTTCTTAGCCATTTGTGTCTCTTATTTTTCTAAGGCTTTCACAATAGCCAGATGGCTGAGTTTTGTAGAAAATAAATAATCTTTCAGAAATGCACACACTAAATAAATAAATTATTAAATTAAAAATATTTGTTGTGAAGGATTTAATTCTTAAAAAAATAGTGGCACACATACATACCACTGCTTCATTTCAGATGCTTATATGTATCATGCAACATGTTTTTGTACTGTTTTTAATAGCAAGCACAGCTTTTGTTTCTGAAGATCTTTGGAGTGAGAGTCTTTTAATCTGTAGAACACTTAAAAAATAAAAGGACAAAACTTGTTTCTATAATATTATCAGTGGGGTGAAGGAGGGAAGCTCCATGGAAGATGGGATATTATGGATACATCTTTATGAATCTATCAAAATGAAAGTAGTAAATAAATTTATTATATTTGAGTCCTTTCTAATAACTCATTAGGGATTTAGATTATCTTATAGAAGAAAAGAAGAATCCTCTGTTAGGAATGGGTTCCTGGAAGCTGGTTTTCTTTGAAAAGAGTTATACCACTGTGGGTGCATTTATTTTTTTTTAAAAATATCCAAAGAACAACTAATGAGGTAAACTGTGTACTGATGCTTGTTAAACCATTGTGGGGAATTTTACTAGCTGTGAATTACCACCTCACTTCATAGCTCGCTTAACACTTCTAACTGTAGACTAATTAAAATGTCAATCAGCTCTGAAAAGAAGCAAAATTGCATCTTTATTTGATTTGCTGCTGGGAAGGTTAAATGATGGAGCACATCTGACATGCAGGGTCTGCACAACTGGAGAGTGCAGCCCACCCACAACTTCATGCAAATGGTTGTAGTTGGAGGATGGCATCTGATGGGTTGGTGTGTGCTGAGCTGCATCTTGCACTAAAAAACACAAGACTGGGGGTGAGGGGAACTCTAAAAGGATCTGTACTGGCTTAGAAGGCTTTAGCCATGTTTTGTGCATGAAGTTGTGCACTATGACTTGGCAGAGTGAAATATTGCTGCTGTTTTCACACTGGGCCCAAACTGTAGATATTTGAAAGTAGGGGGGCAAATAGGACTTGAAGGAAAGGCCATTTTTTTTCAATTTTGTAAACCTTTTTTCGTGAATAAGATTTCGGCTGTGGTCTGAACACAAAGTTCTGTTGTTTCAACAAAACCCCCAATTCTGGTAACTTCATGACATTAGATTGTTGAAATGAATTCTTAAAATAACTCCTGATACTTTTTTTATCTCTCTGAAATTGATTATTAGTAAAGCAGTTTGTTTTTCTTGAAGATTAGTATGTTGTTATTCTATCTATCCATTCCTTGCTCTGACTGATCATGTAAATGAAATGGTATGAGTGCTGACTTATGGGGGCAGTGCTGGTCCCAGCCACGAATGGGGGCTTTTAAAGCCAGACACTTGGATGGACAGATTTTGTTACTGTTGGGAGATGCAATGTTCTTTTTTATTCTTAGCCTGTGATCATTACTAAAGCTGACTGTTGCCCACAGTTGTCTGTTGCTTATCCTTTGAGTTGTGGAATCTGCTATGCCTCTGGGGTACCAGGCAAGGGCTGGTAAATTTATGGGACTTTGTTTCTTTGTGTGAATGTCCTGTTCTGGTCTTGAGGACCATTTTGAGATTGCACGTCTGCACATATTAGATTTTTATTTTGTAGCATGATGTACCCATAGCCTTCTAAAATGTAATTTATAACACAAAGAAGAACTTTGGTCTTCTGAACAAGTCCTTTCTTGTTAAAAGCATGTCATATACTACATTGTTATAATTCGGACCAACTAATAAGGTCATCATTTTGTTTTCATTACTTCTTTTAAGTCTAGAGCTGAGTTAATCACATACAGTAATACTTTTATATAATTGACTGATATCATAATTTATTTTTAATAACTTTGTATGAAAAACTTAGATATTACCAGACACTGAAAGTGATCACATCTACTGGGGTAAGTGTTTTCTTTCTGTACTACAGTTGTGGTTTCTGTTAGGTGACACTCTTCTATTTAATGCTGACAAATTGTAGTTTCTTAGCATTACACTGCAGGACCCTCTTGGATAAACAAGAATGCGAATTTCATAGAGTCTAAACTTAGCCTTTTCCTGATAGTGATACATAGCACTGATTGGCTCCTTCTGAAGTCTGTTGTGTAGCAGACATAACTGAGCATTTTTCAAATGGGTACTTGATATGTGGAAGGTAGTAAGATAGATTGTGCTGTGATTTCCTATTTGGATTAGGTAAAAAGGAACATGACTTGTCTTCTTGAAACAAGGATATCCATGAGTTATGTGATTTATTCACACCTATTCCTCCCCAAATGCAAAGGAGACATGTCGTTCAGTGTTGTCCTCTTAAAGAAGTCACTGTGATTGCCTGTCACTAATCTCATAACTTACTTTCTTTTGAATTTAGTATCTATCACTTGAAAAACAAAACAATAAATTCCATATGCCTATCTGTTTCGGTTTCCAAATGTCAGCATAGCAATCCAGTATTAGAAGTAGGTTGCCAGTGCAAAATGTGAGCATTGATGACATTATTTGATGCATCTAATTTTGTAAGTGCATAAAAGTGGCCATACAGAATCATCCCACTGTCTGTCTTGTGCTGGTGTGCTGCCTCTGTGCCCAGGAGAGGAGGCTTTGTCAGAGAAGGCAAGTGAGAACATGGTTAGTGCATGGTGACTGCCAGCTTCAGGCTGGTTTAGATGCCTCATTATCAAACCAGATATGGAAACTGTTGCCTCCCAGTGTGCAGCTCAGATGGGGTATCGTTTCAAAAGTTCCCATCAGTAACAGAGGGGTATAATTTAAAGTCATCTCCATCATTTAAATATAACAAAAGACCTGAATAAATAATGACTGAATGTAGTCAGATATAATCATTAATAAACAATTTGAATTTTTATTCATTATCATTTTATTAGAAAAGTCAGGTAGAAATTTGGGCATGAGGACTGACTGCATGAGCTGAGTATGTTTAGTGTTTAAACAGCCCTTTTTGGTCTTTTTGAGGTTAAATAATCCTTGTTTCAAAATTTATGTGGTCATCACTCACGTTCCAGGAAGACAGCATCTTTGTGCCAAGACTGTAATTCAGACTTCTCCAAAATTTATATGAATTATGAGAGGCAAGTGAAAAGAATAAAGCAGGAAAAAATAAGGATCATATTTCAATGTGAATTTCAAGAGCAGTGTTTCCAAAAAATTCTATGCTTAATACTAACAAGATTGAAGCTTTGAGTGCTTGACATGTGGAAATATATTTCAATATTTTTCTTTATTTAGCTCTTCAAATGTAATGTTTTGCCTCTGTGAGCAAGTAGAATGAAGGAAATACTTGTAATTATTAATGTTACTTAGGTTTCTGTTTCTTTTTTTTATTATAAAGTACACTCAGATATGTCAGGGATTACTGGACTCTGCTGTGCTAGAAAAACGGAACGTGCTGTGTTATTTGGATGTAGATGAAGTGTTTATTTAATTGCACTGTGATAATAGATGGTTGCTAGAGCCTGTAGCTCTATACAACAGAACTGGATTCTGTAATGTCATAGACAATTATCCAGCTTGACTGAGGTTTTCATGTGACAAAAGGGAAGAATAAACAGCCTGTGTTTAAATTGAGTTAGAAGGCAGAGTGAATTATGAATGGATACTTTTCTACAAAAGGCTTGGCTGACAGAGCAAGCAATTAAGCCTTACGATTATTGAAGCAAACTTCATAGAAGAAGATTGGTGGGGTACAAGTGGTTGTGTTGCCTTTACTCTTCTTTTGGTGCAAATAGAAAATTACTTTTGAGAAGCGGGATTCAAGTAGCTAATAAATACTAGGATACTGTATCTCTTGCTGGGGTTAAAATTTTCAAAAGATGGACAATGTCTGTAGAAGAGCTGGAAGGATTTGTGGGCTGGTGAAATGCTATTGTGTTGAGGGCTATCAGAGTCAATCCAAATTTTTCACAGGACAATGATACAAAGCGGCAAATTTTTAATACAAAGGTAGAAGCAACATCAAAAGGCTTTCTAAATCACGTGGAGAAATTCAGAGCTGTGCTTGGAAGCTGGATACTGAAAAATTCAATGGAGAATAAAGGAAGAGTGTCTTTTCTAAAACAAACAAGAGAACACCGCAGTGTTCATAGGAACCGGCAGGCAGCGAAAATGGTGTGCTCTTGCTTTGTGTCTTCAGACAGTGTGTATTGCTTTGAGATGCACCAGCAGAAAACACAAACAACGGCAGCAGGACAAGAGGGTAGGATGCACAATGTCACAGAGACCCTCGAGGGGCCTTGCTGCCTGAGAAGATTGGTGGGAATTTGTTAGTACATGGTACTGGGAATAAGCAGTTAGTGACCTGTAGGAAGTATCTCCCTGGGGAGCAGATAACTTCCATTGCCTGTGGATCACAGCTTTTGCCTCTGCATTTAGTTTGAGTTGATGTGCTTGTAAGAGGCACGCATTTATCCTGGCAGTTAGGTAGAAGAGAGCAGGCTCTTTGGAAGGGAGCATCATGTTTTCAGTCTTAGATGGAAAACCTTGATCAGTAAGGTTACTCTGAACCCAAGAGGGCTTTCAGAAAGGCATTTCTGAGAGTTTTTTTGCACTAGTTCGCAGTGGCAGTGCTCTTTCGTTGGTTTCACGTGATGAAATTCACACTTTTGTTTTCACAGATGTGAATTTGGGAATGTTTTTTCTGTCAAGTGGCGTAACTGACTTAGAAGCAGGGAGATGCTATTTCACTTCTTTTTAATAAGAGACTCCAATGCTTAGTGATTGTATATGGAAACGGAGTGACTCTGTTCTTGTTGAAGGTTACTAACAAAAAACTGGCAAGAGGAGAATCATTAATTTTTAAAGATGAATTATATTAGTGAGATAAAGGGGAAAAAAGGGAGATCAAGCTTTGGAAGTACTTAGGACCCTATAGAATTGGACTTTGACTTTATATAAACATAATTATTATTTGTGAAGAGAATGTTGACTATTTCCTCCCTTTTTCAATTATTTCAATCAATCTACAAGAATATGCCGTGGTTAAAACCCTTCTATAGTTAAGAAATGCTGAGGAGCTCAGACTTCAGGCTGAAAAGAGGCCAAATGTGGGGTCAGGCAGGGGGAGACAGGTATAATTAGTGCTGGAACCTGTGGCAGCAAAGCACAACATCATGCAGTGAATTGCCAGGGTAGAAATGAAATTCTTCAGCAAAAGTTGCCAAGTCTAATGTCTTTTTTGTGTTAACGAGGGAAAACTAATGGTTCCCACAGCAAAATCAAGTGTTTCAGAAGGATTAACACCTCTAGTAACACTAGACTCTAGTAACATTTTACTNGTGTTCACATATGCTTTTTTAACTTCAGGTTACAATGTTGACAGGCTGTGAATACTTTTAATCTTGGCATATGACAATGTTTTGAAACACAGTTCCTTAGAGAAAGACTCAAGCACAGCCTTATGAAACACATAAGTTTGTAGTTTCAGCCATTTACTTTAAGGGACTGTGTGCAGCCTGTCCTCTTCTTGAAGATCAGAGATTTATTTTCCTGTATAAGGGACACCTGTATAAGTAAGGGAAAACCTTAAGCTAAATAATGAAATTATTTCAAAGCCAAATTCTCCATTAACAGAGATGTTCTTTATTTGCTTTTACAGTTAGCTCTTTGCTTGTAATAAATTAATGTGTGCATTTTTGTTAGAAGGTTTTCAGAGCTGTTTTATATGGCATTATTCCTGCTGTCTAAAAATAATTATTCATGGTCCTCTAGCACAAGTACTCTGTTGAGTAAAATTTGCAGAGTCCTCCTTCCCTTCAAAGGACTGTGTTTGCGTAGTGTTGTTTTAAGTAGCTCTAGCTTTGTATTCATCAGAGCCCCATAAACATAATGGGAATTCACATTTTTGTAGAGCCAATCCACAAGCCTGCTATGTCTGCCAAAATTACTCTCAGTGAAAAGTAGTTACGTGCTCTAGAGACGTAAATGGTTATCACAAATATGTAATTGGAAACAGTTCAGCATTTACATTCATTTCAATTCCTTGTCAAAATTTAGAGACATGAAGGGAAATTAAAAAAAAGATGAATAATGTTAACTATATTACATATGATTTTCAGAGACTTCAAAAACCTTCTGAAATCCAATTCTCATCATGATGCATTCTGCCCTTGAACAATTTCACATACGGAAAAATATCTATTAATCAATGCAAAAAGCAGCTGTCATGCCATGAAACAACTTCTTGTATAATTGAAAATATGTGGTTGGCAAATGCTCTTATATGAATTTGAAAGTTGATTTGGAGTTTCTCTTAGGAGTAATTTAGTTACCTTTAAGTATGCTGGCAGTGAAATGAAATGTCTGCCCTAAATGAAAAATAAAGTTTTTGGGTGTGGAAGGAGAGTTACTAGATTACTTAAACTTGTATGTGCAATTCTTGTACAATAAATATTTGGACCTTAGCTATAAAACTCAGAAGAAAAATATGCACTTGGGTTATAGAATGGGTAAATAATGGTTGCTTGTAACACTGAGCCTGTTCAATCCGTGTAATTAGAGCAAGTCAGGCAGAAACACAATTATCAGCTGTGAAATGCTATTGTACTACTCAATTTCTCCTTTTACACTTGAGATGGGACATGACACCTTACTTGAATACATCTTGATGTTGGTGTCCAATTTTAAAGCAGACGCAAGCCTGTCTTCATCTTACCAAACGGTGCTGAAGGGTTTTAGAGTAGGTGGCAGCATCCCCCTGTGGGGGAGGAGCTCACACTGACCGTGCTGCTCAGGGCATTGATTGGCGTCACAGGTTAAGTTCACTGGTGGTCAACATCCTTGTGACACCTTCACTGGTCAGGCTTTTTCTCTAGATTTCTTAGCAGCTCTTGGCATTGTGGGATATCAAATATTCATGGTGTTATGGATGTGCTGGTGGATCTTGGAGTCTGCCTGCTGTGGTCAACCCTTCCTCACAAGCAGGCTTTGATGCTGGTGCCCTGTGTATTAGGAGCTGTCACACAGAGTCTCTTTTTTTTTTTTTCATCCTGGTCAGCCTGTGAGGCAGGAAGGGTGAGGGGTGGAGGGAGAAATGGGCTGGGCTCCAGTGCTGCAAATGACATGAAATGGTACAGATACACCAAAATATCTTTGGAAGACATGGCATGTAGTTCAGCATTGGGCTCAAATTTAATCCACAGGAAATGGTGATGAGATTAGTATGCTAGGTTACTATACTATATTCATGATATCTCATTAGAAATAAATAATTTTCTACTATCAATCTGAAAATGTTTTCCATCCTAACGCCACTTGTGTCAGCAACAGTAAATGTTGTGTTAGAGTGCAAGTAATCTATAGTATCACTGATTTTTATATCAAGGCTGTTTATGTTTACCAAAACAGACTCCAAACTGGCATAATTTTTTGTATCTGTCTATGTTTTTCCAAACTCCTTTTTTTGTGAAAGTTCATATGAAAGTTTGCAGTTAGTGTCTTGCAATGTGTTGACTTCTGTGTTTGAAGATATTTGCTGTATGCTATTTTAGTCTAATGCTGCATTTTCCCACAGCAGCAAAACCCTTATATGTCTAAATTATAACATTTAATGACTTTTTTGGCTTTCCTGTTTGCAGTGGTCAATTGCCATGACAGCAGCATTGTGCAGGATTATAAAATGTGTGTACATGCCTCTGGGATACGCTTTGACCTGCTGGGTCAGAACTGAAGACTGGCTCTGCTTAAGAGCTCTTGTCTTCTCTGTAACAAGCTTAAAATTCTAAAATGCTAGCCTAAATGTTTAATGTGCAGAGAAAGAGTCATGAGTGTGTGTAAGCAGGGAACATTCAGGGGAAAAGTTATCAATATCAGAAAAAATTTAAGTGAAAAGGGGAAACTCCTTATCTTTTCCTTAAGGCAGCTGGAAAAGAGACGCTTTGACATGATCTGCCAACAAGGGCACGTGCAAAAAAGTGTTGTTTCCTGGGTTTTGTGGGTTTGCTTTTGTAATGTAAGCAATTTTCTAAAACCACATAACAACAAAAAGGAATTGAAGTAAGTACAGCAATTATTAAAAGAAAATGTAGTCACTATAGGAACTTGAACCCTGTCTAGTTAGGAATACTCTTGGTAAGCTGGTGCTGAAAATCAAGGAAAGGCGAGGGGAAAAACTGAGAAGGTGTGGGCTAGGAATGTTCATGGATCTGACCCATGAAATGTACTACCCTCAGATCTATGATGCTATCTTCCACCATTGCATCAAGTCTAAACGTAAGCTGATAAACTAAATTGTTTAAAGCATAAAGTGTTGTTAGCAGCAAATGAAAATGAATAAATACATCTAATGCTTCTGTGGTTTGTGGCAGAAAGCGTCTTGCAGCAGCAGCAGCTCCAATACTTCAGTATCACATGGCAAAATCCTCTGAAATTTGAGGAAACAACTGGACGTTGGCTGTGCTGTGTGAAGGTAAGGTGGACATTTTGGAGAAATAGAAATATACCGTCCTATTTTTGTGAGATCCCTCAAGACCTCTCACTTTGGTTTGATTTTTCAGACAGAACACCTGATGTTTCTGCATTACAGTACTTCAGAGTAGCCTTGCCTTCTCCAAAGAGCTTCAGGGCCTTAGAGAGAAGCAGTAGTTTCTCTTTGAAATGCTGCCAACAGAGAAATGCTATTGGTAACTTTTCAAAAAGAGATGAACTCCTCTTCAAGGTTAGCTATGTTATTCCTCAGCAATGATAGGAGAGAATACCTTGAAAATAGTGGAGATCACCTGCAGAGGTGTTGCTTGCCAGGTTATAAATGCTATTTGTTAATTGTGGAGTGGGACAGCCCGTGACAGAAACACCACCAAAGATCAGAGCCATGTTGTGCTAATTGTTGATGAAATAGACTCAGGTTCAGAGCTTTCCACTACAGGAGTTTGGCTTTTTCCCAGTCCTATGGAAATGGTTGGGGTATATCTGTTCCTGATCTTCAGTACCTAGCAATGGAAATAGCATTGCCTGAATGTGTTCTCCTGGCAGAATTCAGTTTCTTTTTTGAGCATTAGCATGCAGTTATAGTTACTTATTTAAACTCAAAATAGACAGTGAAGCATTTTTCATAATCACTTCTAAGATCCTGAGCTATGAATGTGTCCTTATATCTTTCAGATGAATAATAATAGATATTAATCTTAGTGGAAAAAATACTTTCATCCCAGATCCTGTGAATATCGAAGTAGCATCTCCAAAGCTGTTCTGATGTTTGAGAAGCCTAATCATTTAATATTTGATTTTGCTATCACACATACTGTTTCATATCTATTAACTTTGATTTATATCTTCAAGCCAGGGGTCATATAGGGCATTGACTTTATTTTTTTCCTTGAAGGAAAACACTACTAAAAAACTTAAAGGAAAAAAAAATTGAGAATTTATTTTTCTGCCTTTTTCTAGAATGAGTGTGAATCTGTCATGTATAACAATGAGGTCCCAGCAATTAGTTATTAATTTTTGTGGTTTGAGGTCTACTGAGTACCAGTCAGAGTTCCATTGGGATACGCCTGCTTCAGTTTGTAACCAAGAGGAGTTTCCCCAGCACAACCATACATCTAATCATAAGATTTTATAAAAAGTGTTATGAAGGGCAGAGGGAATGGAGCATACAAGGAGAGTTAAAACATCGTGGTGCTTCCTTCCAATCTGGCTGTGCTCAGGCACACGTTACTTAATTTGATGCGTTTCTTCCAACGCAATGTTCCTGCCAAGTTACTGATAACCAAATTCTGTGTGTGTGTGCTGGGGGTGGTTGCAGCACACATGCCATGGTTTTTCCTCATCGCGTTTCTTGGGGAAGGGCTGCTTCTCAACTCTTCATGCCTATTCTTCAAACCACGTCAAGGTGAATGTACAGGGGAAGGTGAATCCACTCTCCAGTGCAGTTCATGACAGGGTATTGTCATCTTTTTGAAATTCCCTTCCAAAGTGTGTACAGCTTGGTTTATATATTTATTTATTTATTTATTTATTTACATTTCATGCAGATATCCAAAGAAGCATGACAGTGGGTCTGCCTTCTTTCTGTCAGTACAGTTCTTTTCAAGCTGCATTGCATAATCAGTTTTAAAGCAGAACTCCCCTCAGAATCAGTGGGGTATTCTACTTAAAATCAATGTCACAGGATAGTTCTATGTATTTGCATACATTAATTATATAATTGAATTGTGCATCTTAATAATTAAATGATTACATGCCTAAAATGTGTAATTACAACTACTTATGCTAAGTGCATGACCAAAAGCATGAAATTAGAGTGTGTAATTACAGTATATACAGTATTTGAACAAGTGTGATTTAGCTTTTTATGTACTAAATATAACTGTAAAATAAATAACAAGTTCCACACTTTACATAATATTCTCTCTAAAGATTATTACAAGGAAGCTGGTAACAAAAAAGCCAAAAAATGCTTCACTTTTTTGTTTATGTGGAACACATGTGTCTTGACTTTTATCCTACATAGTCTGCCAAGGCAAAACTTGATACCTGCCATAAGACAGTGACCCCAAAGAGTGATCTTAAATAAAGTAGCCATGCAAAATTAATAATAAATCTATCATTATCTTCACATATAGTACATTTTTAAAAATTGTTTCATGAATTTTTTTCTATTTGTCATGTGTTCTGATGCTGAAAGTTAGGGGTGCTAGGATTATATGAAATGGCAGTAGCATCAAGGTAAAATGAGTCTTCTCATTGCAGATGAGCTGAAACTAATTGTCTAGATCAAATAAAGTCAGTATTTCATACCCATTTATCTTAGGTAGAGGCTAAGACTGTGCAATGAAAGATGGATTTAAGTGGTCTGTCTTGCCAAAATAACATGATATCTGCCCTGATGATTTAGAGGTGCTGGAGGTCGTGCCTGACAATTCCCTTAAGCTTCTAGTGACTATTCATTTATTTTCAGATTGGGTTTCATTTGTAAGAAACCCTTATAACTGCTCACTCCATCCTGTCTTCCCCACTTCACATTGAGATACTGGTGCATTCACAGATTTGAGTCCCCAGAAAGTGCTTTACAGGCTGGGATTTTACCACTGTGGAGCATTTGGAAGTTGTAGAAGAGTTTTGTCCTCGGATTTTTGAAAGCTCAGTCACAAAGTCTAGCCTTGCTACCTGTCTGATCTATTGCAAGATGCCTTGCTGATTCTTCAGCTTGGCTTTGCAAGAGTTTTAAGATGAAGGCATAGATGATGTTTGGAGAAAGAGAGATGTAACAACTGGGGTGTTTTGTGGATCAATCAGCTTTTTTGGTACTGAAAATTTTCTGGGGAAATTGTAAAAGTAAGCTTTTTTTTTTTTTAAGAGGTTTTCTCGGAATACAGAGGGTCTCTTCTGAAGTACAAACTTTTTGTTACCTTGAGCAACTTTATTTTTCTATGCCTCAATTTTTGACATGCACAAAGATACGATATGCTTTGCTGCAATGCAGAGGTGTTGTAAGGACACTGGAGATTGCATAGCTCAGTAGGAGCTGTGTGAATACCTTTTACAGGTAGGGATGAAATAGGGGAGATTGCTAAGGGTGAAACAAGTGTTCCTTCTCTTTCTTCACACAATCGGAGGTGGCTGTCGTTCCTGTATGAAGCAGTAATAGTTTGTTGTGTTCTCTCTTCAGGCAGCTGCCACCAGCCTTACCTCCTGCTGTTGACCAAGACAGCCCCTCTCAGCAGGGACAGACCTTCCCAGGGAGAAAGGAAGAGGTCTGGAGCCCCCAAAATGGCAAAAATCAGTTAAATGAAAAAGACCCAAATTGGTCGTTTATTCACCAGGGCCATTGCTTTGCTGCAAGGAAAAGGTCACCAGGAAAACAGTGCCTGCTGTGCTTTAGATCTGATATGTTCCTTCATTTCTCAGCCCTGTGTGAGTGGGTCTATTTGTCTGCTGCCTTCTGATAGTGAGAATTGTTTCTGAAGAGTTATATAACAAACTTTCTGGTTTTATCCAAACCCAAGATAATGATAATTGAGTAGCAAACAGTAGAGCCACTCCAAGTCCCCCATCTTCAGAACTCAGTGATGTGGTTTATGTATAATGGTGGTAATGGTGAGCTTAGACATCAAAATGATTAGAAAACTGATTGTGGCATATTCAGAAAGGCAAATGCTTAACTTCAAATAGAATTTTAGGTTAAAAGATCTTCAGGCTGAAGATTCTTGAAGACTTTTTTCTCATTGTTGTCCTGAGAACTGATGTTTGCAGAGATGTGGCCTCCTAAGTAGGAGCTGTTCTCATAGCATCTGCTATAGTTCCTTGGCGACCCCAGGAAATGGTAAGCATGAGTTTTATGAAAGAGCTCATAACCAGCTTCAGCCAGTATTTCTGTGTTTACTTTGCTTTAGAGGCAGGGAAACAGAAGCACAGGAATGTTTAAAACATCATAGGGAGTTGGATTATTAATTCCTTGGACTTACTAGATTTTTTTATTTGACAAATTCGAATTTTTCCATTTGGAAAAAGTGTTTTCCTCAGGTATTATAGTGAGCCCCTTAGAAAACTAGGGGTAAATGTTTTTTAAACTTTATAGGAAAAGTGTTGGATGAAAATGTGGAGCTACTGTAAACACCACTGGTCTTGTCACCACACAGGTGTGTTTCAGGAGGTTTTTTTTACAAGATCCATAGTCACATTTTGTTTTCTGATAATATCCACCAAGTTTCTCCAGGAACTTATCACATATATGGAAATCATATGCCTTTGCATTTTTTGGGATAAGAAGCCTTGTTTAAGAGACTTTTAGTTAGTCTTAAAACCAGTGCTTGTTTTGAGTTGGCAAAGGTAAGGCAATATTGGGGTGGGGTTTTTCTGTTTAAAGAAATGAAGTTTACTTAATCACCCTCAAACTTTAAAAGAAAAATGCACTGCATGGATTAATGGCCACATGTGGGAGTCTTCTGACAAACTGGAAATTTTTGCGACAAGGCCTGAGCCTTGCAAACAGGTGCCAGAATTTAAAAAGGAAACTATTCTATAACTGAGACTCTTCACATTTCCACTGACTTGATAATACACTCTACACTTTCAGGAGCTTTTTCTAATTTGTTCCTATTCTGTATTCTAAAAACATTTGCTTATGAGAGTATCAGTTTCCAATTTCATGACAAACATGCACAGAGGCTTGTTTTTCTCCTTCTTTGGTATTTTTGTAAGTATTTCCATGGTGATATTTAAACCTTCTCTATCATTATTATTCCTGTCATTCTTATATTTACAAATAAGTACTAAACACTTTGTGGGGAATATGCTACAGTTTCCTGGCACAGAATTTCTCCTTCTACAGGTTGCTGAGATTGTTTACATACTTAATGCATAAAACCCCCACTGAAACATAGGTGTTGTAGGCTTGTAATAGAATCTCTGCTCCATTTACACTGTAACTTTGTAGAAGACCATGAGGTTCTTTCCCATCCTCAGTGAAGCTAACTTTTGACTAAGGCTACAAAATGTGAAAAATTTAATATTAAAAGTAAGAAATAAATTAAAATAAGAGCAATAAGCCAAACAAGAAGATGGAAAATGCACTTGCCATATGCTAAGCCTTGTAGAAGGTATCTGAGTGGATTAAGACACTTCTAATTACTTAACACTGGAAATCTCCGTCTCAGGTTTATTAAAAAAAAAAGAAAAGAAGATTTGGAAATTTTTATAACATTGAATTTATCCATTAATTAGGGTGTGAGCCATGTGGTCCAGTAGTTAAAGCCAAGGGCTTGGCAATAAGAAGATCAGAGTGTTCTAATTATGCAGTTTGGATAATTTTCCATTGTCTTTTGTTATTTGTTTGTTTTACTTGCATGTATGCAGTGGATGCTCTAAAATGTGAAAATCAGATTTAAACTTTGAACTATAATTCCACATGAAACCTCTCTATGGAGAGCTTATGTAAATTTTTTTGTATTTTTCATCATCCCTTTTTGGTTTTTTTTAGCCCTCACCTACTCTGGTATTTAAATTATAATGCATATAGAGAGACTTCTGTTCTCACCCTGCTGAACAGAGCTGATCTCTGTCTATGCACAGGAAGAAATATTCTTTGCCCTTATGGTTCTGAATTTCCCAATGACCTGTTACTTGCACACTTCATTTGGAGAATCCTACTTTCCTTGTGCATTTTAGTATGAACATCTCCACCAGTACTATTGGGAAGGAAAGACTTTGTCTTACTGCCTTGAATCTGGAGACTACGCAGTCTGTACCTCCTCCCTGTCTTGGTGTGCTCTCTCAACCCTATGGATCTCTTCTTTTCCACTGTGCTTGGAGGTGAGGAGAATATAAACTCCCTGTTGTCACAGCTGGCCAGAGGGTAAAAGGGAAGCAAGCATTTAGATAATGAACTTAAGACCTTCCACAGATTCAGATCTTCTCTCTTCCTGGCCTGCTTACTGGATCATGAGCTCTGTGTGTATTGCTGATGGCCCTCCTGAGCTGTATTAAGTTCTTATTGCTGCAGCCCCAAGAATGTTGCACATTTTCCTGTTACGATAAAGCATAAAGTTAATTCTGCTGTCTTTCTGTTGAGAGAAAAATTGATATTAGTGTGCTCAGAAGTGCATCGATACTGAGCCACTCCCTATGGTCTTGAACCTTGGTCACGTTTCACACGTTCTTTTTCAGCGTGAGGTAGGATTGCACAAGAGGACTTGTCTTTTTCCTGTTTTGAGAGGACATCCTGTTTGTGAAGACCCTTCTTCACGGAAATCAAAATTGATAATAAATTCTGCTGTGAATCAGAGGAGAACTTTTCCTGAGGTCAGTGACACTTCGGTTTCCTTGTTCAGGATGTGCTGATGAACAGAGCAGGAGGTGCCAATCCAGGGCAGCCAGAAGAAGAGGTGCAATAGACCAGAGTAATTTAAAAGCGTAAGTACTATGCTTGACATCAAGAGTTGTGTAACAACATTAATTATTATTATTATTACTATCATCAAATAATGCAGGTCAAATAATAGGTCAGAGAAGCAATATGTCCATAGACACTTTGTACAGAGTGCCACGGTTAGCTGGCTCCAAGAACACACAGTACTGTTCCAATTAATTGAGAGAATAGCTTGGTACTTCACAGGTTGGAGCAGCCAGATCATTCTAAAGCAGTGATTATCTTCCCTCCTACACAGAATGTTTAATTTCAAACTTAATTGTATCTACATTTCCGTTTCTAATTAATCCAGATATAGAAATGCTATAGTAACCGAACAGCGTGTCCTTTGAGGAAATAAAACATGGCACAATCCTGTGGCACCAGAGTAATCTGATTAAAGAGATGTTTATATAACACAGGTCTTTATAACTTAACTAATTTCCTATATGCTTACTATTCTTGTGGTGCGCTTCTAAGGAAGAGATGAGAAAATGTTTATCTTGCTCGTTTTATGCTTTGGGATTTCCACTGTCTCTAGTTTGCCATGAAATTTATGGAGGTGATGGAAAAGGTAGTCAGACACTTTGTAGCATATGCTTCTGCTCAGGGCAAGGATGCAGTTTCTAGTAGGAAATTTCCACCACTGGTGTCTGCTCAAGGGATTAGATGCAGTGATTTTCATATAGTTAACAAGGTGTGCCTGTGTAATCTGTATCCTGCAGTTCTGAGAGGGTTCCTGCAGATGGCTGGTATTCCTAAGGCCTGGATGACCCGTAACAGACTAAAAATTAGTTTGTCACCTGTGATTTTGCATGTACTGAGATAAAAGGCTGTGAGTACTCTGAGGTGGTGCAAAGGTTTCTAGGGATCGGAACCACACTGAAACCCAAAGAATCAGCAGAGTCCTGTATGTGACTGACCTCTGTCACTCGTGTGTCAATTTTGTTGCAAAAAAATTCAAAACCTGGGCAAAACATGTGGTTGAACTTTCTCTGAATGCCAATTTTTATCTGAAAGAAAACCTTCTGTAAAGAGCAAGTGGGATTAATTTGTTTTGTTCTGGTTTTTCATCTGAAAGTGCTGCACATACACTGATTTTGATGGATAGTAGAATGATTGATATTTTTGGAGCTGATTTGGATTCTAGCAATGAAGGCCTACCAGTGTTTTCCTAGGAGGGAAATGGAAAAACTGTAATACTTACACTTATTATTAGTAACACAAATATGAAACGAACCACAGTTGGATCTTTAATATTGGGTTGGAGTTAATCCAGTGTTTAGATTCTCATTGGTGGAAACTGAGAGTGCTGAAGAAACCTTGTTCATAAAATGTCTCAGAGAGATCCTCTTTTACCACTTGACACAAAACGAAGAAATAGATTTAGTTGGGGTTTTTAGCAGCCTCTGAGAAAAGAGCTTGTGTATCTCCTTGAAAGCCTGAAGTTCTGGTGACATCCAGCTGGTGGGCTGGATGAGAGAGACCAGCTGGAGAGAGAACTGGAGGATGCAACGGGAGATCTGCAGGCAGAGCTATGATAGAAAAATTGATAAATGCAAGGAGAAGTTTCATTTCATTCAGTAAAAAATCTTTGGGGGGGCAGAAAAAGAAATTACCTAAGTACTTATTTTAATTTCTGACATCTAAGTTCTGGTTTGGGGGGGAAAAATGCCTCTGAAAACTGATGGCAGTTCTCGAAAACAGTCACATAAGCTGTAACCCAGCCTTGGAGCTGTTTCCTAAGAAGAGAGCACCACCTTGTGTTAGTAAGTTAGTTAGTCAGCACCACCTTGTAACACCACCTGCGGACGTTGGCTTGCACAGATGAATTGAAGAATAAACATGTGCATTTTTCCTCTTGTAGTGGTCTTGTGCTTGTGCTATAGAAAACCAAGAAAGAAAAGATTGGAAGTGCAGTGGTTAAGAGCTGGATATGTTGTGTGAGGGTCAGAACGTACACAGCATGTGACAGAGTTCTGGGCTTATTCTGCAGAGATTCTTACACAGAACTCAGACTCTTATATGGAATTTGAGTTTGTGGGATCTGAGGCTCTTCAGAAAAACTTTTTCATTGAATAAAATGACAATATATGCAGTACCTGTTTTGAGAGTTAACAAACTGAGTGCAGATCTCTAATAAGCACTAATGAGCAGGACTACTGTCTTATGAGACTGTTGCTTGCTGCATAGAGACACAGCAATATCTCCCAGGGTCTAAGTGCTTTTCCATGTCTACATCAACTCAGATATATAGAATTTATCTCAAATCCATCCATAATAATTAGTACGATCATCTCTTCAGAAACACAAATACTCATTTCAGATTATTTTACCATAAATTTCTACTCAAGGTTTCTTTTCTTTTTTTTTTTTTTTCTCTTTGATTTCTAGTTCAGGTAGTGTATGCTGGGAGAACCTCTTTCATAGGTTGGCTGTTTGCAGTTAATATATATTATGATTTTGTGCTTTTGACAAGTAAAACTTCTAGATATTGGATTATTTGTCTTCTCATAAGTGTGAGGTAAATTTGAGACCCTTCTTTACTTAATGTATAAATAAGTTTCAGATTGTGTAACTCACAATTATAATATAGTGTAGAAGATTGTTTTGTGTCAAAGAAAAGTTTCAAATGGATCAGTAAACATGGGTTCTACACTGAGTTCTGCAATCATCTTCAGTGATATTAAGGAAAATAAGTAGGAGGGAATTTTGTGGCACTGAAGTCAAAAGCTGAGGAGTTGGAGCCACATTTCAGTATCTTTTAAATACCCTTTAAAAATGGAGGGTTTAAATGTATTGGGACGTATCAACTTGATTGATTGCATGATGAACTCTATAAGCATATGACCTGGCTTTAATAATTCTAATTTATTCCTTATTACCAAAAAATAAACAACAACAGCAACAAATTAATCTCTGCTGGCACAGAAATAATACAGATGTATTGCATATTATCTCAACCTTAGTGAACAGGCTAGGGAAGTGTTTCCAGAAATATGTTGTTAAGGCACTGAATAAAGGTGACACACATGAGAATTTAAACTTAGAAGAACTTTCTGGTTGCTTGAATATGGATGCATTTCATCAATCTTCAGTTAATCAATTTGGATGTAGGTGATGTTTTTGCATTGTTATTTAGGCTTCATTTCCTTTATACTTTTGAAGGAGACAGGGAAGGCTTCAAGATCTCATTTATTTCTTTTATACAAAGATAAATCAATTCTGTTTAATTTTTTTTTTTTTGTGTATGAAGCGGAATACTCGTACAGCCAAATTATCAGGATCAGTTGGTTTTTGGTTTATTTTTGGTGTCTCTCTGTGTGTGATGATGAATATTTCAGCAACTTCATTCACAATTTACCATGTGGCCTTAATCCATAACATTCTCATTTTGCACAGATAATTTTCACCTTTTGTGAAGCCCTTTTACACATGGACCTGTGTTCTGATTAGGAGATTTTTTCAAAGGAACTTAGCTCTTCCATCAGGGAAGTGAGCCTGAAGAAAAAGATCACCATATGATGGAGCCAGTGGAAAGCAAAAAAAAATAAATCTCTGCATTTCTAAGTTTGAATACAAATGCCGGACTCTAAACTGAAATTGGTTTGTAAGTGGAAAAAACAGAAAACCACAGAAAAATAGGACTTTGAAGAACTGAAAAAAGCAAAGAGGATTTCAACATATTTGTATTTAAAATATCCCATTATCAATTAAACAAATATATGTAGTGTGAATGAAAAACACACAGATCTACTTCCAAGAATTATGCTAGAGCTGTAGATATTTAAGCTCTAACATACTTTTCAAATACTTTAAAAGAGCAGCTAAGCTTCAAAATTAATTGTTTGATCTCAGAAGCAGAGGCATGATCTCTAACATGGTGCCCAGCAGTGAGTGCTGCCTGCACATGGAGTCTGGAGCTGTGCATGGTTCCGCAGCTCTTGCTTTGAGTATTTGCCCTGAACCATACAAACTAACCACAGTGGTTGTCAGTCTACATGTGTGTTCTCTGCTGTTCCCAGAATCCCAGCATGTGTTCCCAACATGTGTTCCCAGAATATCCCAGCTGTATACTATCAGTTCTGCTCTGAATCCTTTGTAATACATCAGATAAAGCCTGTTTTCCCACCATGGAGGCATGGTAGATTGATGCGTTTGGTGAAAAAGGATGGAGATTGCTGCAGGTTTGAATGAGAATTCTTGGTTGTGGTGCCTGACTCAAAGCTATCATGGCTGCATCTTTAAAAGTGCAGGAAATTAAAGTACTAAACAGCATCTCAGACAAGTGCATTTCAATTTCCTGTGCAAAGGTGTCAAGGATGCCTGTTTTCAGAGAAGTGGTTGAAGCGGGTAGAATTGAATTAGTAACACTGGTTTGGGTCAAAGACTTGTGAAGAGCCAAGGTGTAAGAACACATTTCAATTCCAATATTTTAGAATAATTTCAGACCAAAATTGGTTTTCATAAAAAGAGATCTAACTTTGCTTGTTTGCTTTAGTACTAGAGTACCTTTAGTGCTCTAGACTTTGATATTGTTGATAGAGAAAGATGAGAAAATGGAAGAATAATCTCGGTATAGAGGGAATCTTTCTTGTTTTCAAGAACTGCTTACAGGTTTACGCTGAGTGGCATAAAAATCCCACTATAACTGTGTACTATCTGGATGTTTGTTAGGATACTGAGACAGTATTCTGTTAGTAGGGAAACTAGAAGAGATGGATATAAAAGGTAATTATCTTTGAATAAGAGAACACCATGTGAGTGTACATAGCAAAAAAATACTGAACAAAGCTTTCCTGCCTTGGACTTAAAAGAAAATCCAAACCATAAACCCCTATCTTTATATATCTATGTACATGCATTGAAATCAAGACACTTTTTCTCTCAAGAAACAAAATAAGTTGGTCTATATTTCCTGATGTTTGTAATCAGCCATTCTCTCCAGTATGAGAAATGCGAATAGTGCACATGGAAGATAAACTTTTCCAGTTTGAGCCTTTGGATATTTATTGAAGGGTAAAAAAAGGTTTTTCATTACATAAACCTCTCTCAAGGTTCCTTTGCAAAAGGCTTCTCAGGTCTAAGATGACCAGAGTTGAAATGAGAGTGTAGGAAAGGTGGCTACAGTATTTCTGTGTCATGTAGGAGACAGGGATTCATTTTCTGTTCACTGGAGGAAAGCAGCATCGGGCGTGCTGACCTGCAGCCTCCCTGGGGATTGCCTCCTCTGCCTTCATATGTTCTTGCCTCCCACCCTGCTTTGCTCTGATGGAGCACCTGTTTCTTCAGCAAAAAGAACTGTGAAAACCCAGCATGGAGATAAAAATGTGTCAAGAAAAAAAGGTGAAATTTAAGGGGAGAAAAGTCTTCCCATGCACCTCTGTGTAGAATGTCTTCCAGTATTCAATTTTGTCATAAGTGAACCAGGAGAGTAAACAATGGGTAAGGCCTTCCTTGTCTGGAATTGTGTATCCGCTCTTCCTTGCGGAGACGTGCAAAACAAAACAGGAAACACTGAGCTTCTTCCCAGTGGTAACTGCCGCCTTTTTACAGTTGTCTCAGCACGTGTTCATGATATAGCACAACTAGGGAGATATCTGGAATTTCTGGGATTTATTTCTAATCAAAGCTGTGCACAGAGCTTAGTGAGTAAAGATGAGAAAAATTACATTGTCTGGTGAACAATAGAACACTTGGAAGAGTATCCCCTGGGGAAGCTCATGCTGACGGAGTGCGTTGCCTGGGCTGCTCCCCCAGCTTGGTGCACTTGGCATGTGGAGCTGTGAGGTTGGATCCCCCCACTACACTGCTCCATGGAGGGAAGAGCTGCTCCTGGTATCCCCAGGCTGAATTTGCTCTGCAGAGCATGGGAGGACCCAGCCGTGTTCCCCCAGGTCCCTTTGCTTACACATCCCTGCAGGGAGGGAGTTGCTGTGCCCCTCGGTGGCAGGTCAGGTTGGGCTCCTTGGTGGCTCTTCCAGGGCTGCTCAGGTTAGCTATCACTGCAGCATGTTTGGTCTTCCCATCCTTTATCCTATGCCCATTCTTACATTTTTGAATAAAGCAGTTTAATTTTGTGCTTCTTCTGCCTTCACTGCAGCCACTGCTCTGGCACTCATCTCATCTCTCTCAACCCTCAGAGTTTGCATTAAGCGTGATCCCCTTGTTGGCAGGGTTTCGGTACCAAGGGTCATTCATTCCAGGGGTTTTATCCAACTGGCTCCTTCTCAGAAAGATGACCTTCCCCGTTTTAGCAGTATTTGTTTCCTTATCTGTTGTTGCTTCGCAATGCTGATGCTTCATTTTAACTGCTGGTAGTATACCAGGGCTCCCAGTGAGTGTCCACCTGTTAGGGAATGGCAGTAAATCCACAATTTTGAGGTTATGTCAAAACCTGTATGAACACTGCATAGATATCTCAGTGTTATCTGGTTTAGTTTGTCCTGCTAACAAACAAGGATCTCTTTTGAATCTCCCAGCTAATTAGAATTTCCCACTTACTTTCAGCATTCTTCCTTCTTGTTCCTGTCTACTATTTTCCTTTGTTTTCTCTGCCTTTAACTTCCAGCCCTAGAAACAGAGATCAGACCTGTAGTGGATCTTTATTTCCTTCCACCAAGGCACAACAGATCCAGGTTTTATGACTTTAAAGTGCATCCTAACTTCTGAAAGTTGCTGGAGTAAACAGCACCTGCTGTATTTTCTGATGCAGGTGATGGGGATACGCTTCTTGAGAGTATCTGGTCTTGCCTACCATAGTATTTCAAGGAACAAAACCTGCTTGGTGCGGAAAAGTGGGTGTTATTCTGCACTCCAACAGTTCAACGCAAAAGCAGTTTATTAATGCTGTTTACAGTACTCACAGCCTTCCTGCATTTTAGGCTCTTGCCCCGCTCTGCGTAAGACTGCAACAGTTAAACAACTCAATGACCACCGTATTTTTTACCTCTGTAAAAATTTGAGAGTTTAGCTGAAAAGAGTATCTCTATTTGACTGTTTACTTGCCTGAAAGGTGGAGATTAATCCTTAAACATTTTCCTATGGTTCCTGTTAAAAATTTCGGGATAAATATGTTTTTATTCACTGCCTGCCTTCATAGGTTACACACATTTTTGTATGATTTCAAGAGACACATGAGAAACAATAATTTCGAAATTCATTACAATGCCAGGGTTTATACGCTCTCATTAAGCATTAATTGGTAGTTGATGGCTATTGCTATTTTTAACACCATTAGTTCATAGCAATGTAATTAGTGATGCTAAGTACAGGATCCACATTAATAGCATTACTAATTGTAAATCTGGAGATAGAAACACAAGATGACTGGTTAATTTCTAGGCAATATCTCATGATAATTGGTTATAGGACATTTGTGCTGAAGTAGAAAGGTAAATAATTTAAAATCTTTTCTTATAGTTTGCGCTGTACTTTGCAATACTAATACAGTCTATGTTGCACGCATTTTAGCCTTGTGAAATACAATGCCATTAGCATCTCACAGCTTCTGCAGCTATTAATTTCCATGCTTCTCAACTCTTTTATGTATACTAGCAACTGTGAATTAAAAAAAGGAGCAGAAGCAATAAACTAACAACTTTATGGACATTTTCCTTAAGAAACTTTGTTTTAACAAAACAGTGTTGTATGGGAAGAAAAAAGAGGAGATTTTAAATAGATTTTTAACTATATAATGTTTAGAGGGAAGATGCTTACCAATGCTGGTTTTTTTGGTTTTTGTTAATGAGATTTGTATTAGGCAACAAAAAATTAGGCCTTGTTCCGGGTATTAATAATACAGTGTTTGCAATATTTAAATTCTACTGATCTAGTTTTTAAGTAATTTTTGCTCTGGCAACTATGTGATAGGTCTTTAGATGTAAAAGTTTTTGTGTGCAGATATCCAGGCTGCTTCTCTGCTTCTCAGTGTCTCTGTACAGGCTCTCATGGAGCTCATATCCACAGTGTAACTGGGTACCTCCTAAATATTAAAAAATAAGTAGCAAATCAGCATGATCTTTTCAGCTCCCAGCAAGTAGGAGTACACGTCTTGATTAGATCCTGAGTTATATAAATAGTATAAGAACTGATATTAGAGACGGAATGGATGTGTGTGAAAGCGAGGCTGAAAAAATTAATGATGCATCTTTACAGCCTTACTGAGACCTCATTGATTTCCATGGAAACCTTTTCATTGACTTCAGTGGGTCTCTTTAGTCTGATGCTAGAAAGGGTGGCTGACAGATAGTGAGGTGCATGCTCTGGTCTCGGTTCCATTGTGCTCTCAGTGCTGCCTGCTGCTCAGCAAGGCTTTGCTTTCAGCGGGCTTTAACTGCTTCCTGATTGAGAGAGGCTTTAATTTGGAGCCATTTTCTGTGGTGAGGAAATGCTGATAGATGCTTCCTAAACCAGTGTCTCTAAGGTGGTGCTGCTACTGTAAGTACAGACATGCTATAGGTAAACCAAGGAATTGAAAATACAGGGAAAAGGTTAAGCTGTCAAGCTCTATCCAAGCAGTTTTTCCCAGAGGTATTTTTGCCCCTTCTGACAACATAGTGAAAACCGAGGAAAAAGATATAAAGCCGACCTCTGGAGTCTATTTTAAATAAGATTCTTTCCCCCAGCTGAAAATAATTTGCTTTTCTGTGAATGGCAGAAACATTCTGCATTTCTGGATTTGTTTTGTACCTTTCCCACACCTTTCCTTTCTTGTCTCACCTGATTTGGCAACTTACAACATGAAGTTCTGAGAAGAGGAGAGAAGCCATTTCATGGTGATTCAGCAGCAGAATTTCTGTCTCTGGTCATTAGAAAAATTGTTTGCTTTCTCTGAGCAACATTATTTTTTGGAGAGAAAATTTTGAAAATAAGAATAGCGAAGTAAAGTTCTTTTGTAAGCAGAGACAACAGAAAATGCTTCACTAGAGTTCCTGCTGCAGATGTGAACAGTATTGGAACTCTGGAAATCACAGTTGTTCTTGCTGTCACTTTTCTTACTTTATCTGTTTGTTTGTTGCAATCTGTTTAACAGGTGACTGTTGCTGATGTCACATGTCAGGAATTATGGAAATAAGTAACACTTGCCCTGTTGTTTGTTTCTGAAATCCTTGTGTGATAGCAAACTTAGGTCAAGAAAGTTCTTTTTTCCTCAGTGAAACTGTTCCACACTTGTATTCTGAGAACCAGCTCTTTTCCTCAGTCCATGTCCTTAAATGTATTGCTTTATAATTCCTTTCAGAGTGCAAAGCCTACAGGTACTGGAAGGAGAGCTGGTTTCCCTTACTGATCATATAAAGATTGTTAACCTTGCTTTCACTATGCTGACGGCAATCCCAG
Organism: Edolisoma coerulescens; assembly: GCA_013397115.1. Lineage (NCBI taxonomy): Eukaryota > Metazoa > Chordata > Aves > Passeriformes > Campephagidae > Edolisoma > Edolisoma coerulescens. The sequence goes on from VWZW01006255.1 coordinate 993,163, forward strand.
ATGACTTTCAGACACAGAGAGAATTAGCAGAAAATATTATTTTCTTTGTAAAATGAAGGTTTGGATCTGGATACACAGACACAGAAAGGAGCAAACCATCAGTGCCATTGCCATGGTCCTTAATTGGTCTGAACTGTTTGTTCTCTGGCAGCCAGGCACTGAGGCACTCGGGAGCTGGGAAAGCCCCACAGTCTCATCCCATTGTGGATGGTGAGGGGTTTTATGTCCTGAGTGTGAAAGCTGAACTCAGCTGTGTGGGACTGCAGCAGACTTCTCTCAGACTTATTTGGGTTCTAACACCTCTAGACAACAACATATATAACTGATACACATAGAAAATTGTAAAATACGTGTTTTGCATGTGTTTAGGATATCTGTTTCTGTAGAGCTTATTTATTTTTTTGTAATCTTTTTCTAGGTCTGTATTACAGGCAAAAATTGAAACAGTCATCTAAATGTTTCTTTGCTGATCTCACTTTGAGTTATTGACTGCTTGTGAAACGTTGCTTTATAGACTACAATATAAATGTCTATTCTTGATCTAATATAGACCTGTTTGGGTTTTTTGGTGTGAAGGAAGGATCAGAATGGAAAGTTATCTTTTTTCCATGATTTAAAAACCAGTTTGACAAGCATACTGGTGAAGTTTCTTTTACCTCTCTTTTTTGCTTTTCTGTTTTCCTCCATGTTTGGCTTTGCTCTTCTTAGGAGAGAAGAGTTTTAATAGGTTCTTATAAATTACTATTTGGAAAAACAAAACTATACTTTGAATTTCATGTTTTTCTGAAGGGATAAATTTAGATTGAATGCCTCCTCCTTCCCTGCCATATTGCATGGGAAGGTTCGTGCATGTGCTTGGGTTTGTACATGAGAGGAAGTTCTGGTGCAGCAGGGAAGCAGAAGAGTTTCTGCAGAAATCAGGTGACAGTGGAGCTGTCTGCTCAGAGATGCTGGGCCAAGGAAGTTCACCAGGCCTTGCTGAGCTGCTGGGTGGCTATAACATTAATGCACACAGATGTAGGTGGCTAGAAAACACATAGGCTGATATGTAAACTGATCATTTTTTTCAATGGGTGTGTTAGACACATTTAATCACTGTATCTGACTAAAAGAGAGTTTTCCTCAAGTTGAATCATAAGTTGAATGATTATTCTTGCCTTTGCTTCATAGAGAATAGCTGCACTCTCCAAAGATTAATTGGTTTATGAGATTTTTTTTTTTTGAGGAAAATAAAAGTTGATGCAGATCCCTTTTATTTTTAGTTACCATCTTCAATTAAACAGATGCATTCAGACACGTTCCGCTTTTTTGAGGCAGGCAAGGTGCTTGATTGGAGGCAGATCCGTGTAGAAAGCAGAGGATTTTTATTTTCTCAGGAAATTCTGCAGGTTTCAAATTGAATCCAATTTCTTTTAAAAACCAGCCCCTCTTGCCCGTGTCCCCGGCGCCGGCGGGCGCTCCGGGTGGGCTGCCCGGCAGGGCCGGCAGGGGCCGCTGCAAGGCCGCAGTTGGGAGCGCAGCGATCCCGATCCCCATCCCGATCCCGGTCCCCATCTCGATCCCGATCCCCATTCCCATCCCGATCCCGAGCCTGCGTTCAAGGTCCCGCCGGCTGAAACCCCGCAGCTGCTGGAGGCGGGCGGGCCCCAGCGCTGCTCCCTGGGCTGTGGCATCACGGACTGCTTTGCTACTCAGTCCTTTCTCTCTTTAGGTTCCGCAGCCCCGTTCCTTCCCGGTGATGGAGGCGGCTGCGCCGAGGATGGAGTGTCTCGCTGGGGGCTCTGGTGGTGCCATGGCTGGTGCCTGAGGAGACCCAGCGGCAGTGCCTTGCACTGGCCCTCCCAGCCCTGCTCTCCGGTCAAGTGGTCACTGTAGTCCTGAAGGATATTCCAGGGAAAACTAGGGTCAGAGGTATCCCTAGGTATGCAGTCTTTAAACACTTAACCTTTTATAAATTGCCTCTGTGGGGAAAATATCTACCTCGAACCTGGCTCTTCCAGGTAACAGATACTGGGTTAAATCACTCTGGAAATGCCTTAGTCCTCTTCAGAAGGAGCTGGAACAAGTTGGAGTGGACAAGTGAACAGCTCTAATTGATAACTTCACACAGCTGAAGCCAAGCGAGATAAATGCTCACCTTGGTGACCAGGTTGTGAGGTCTGTGGACAGCGGCTCCTCCTTTGGTAGCTGCAGAGTTTCCTGCGGGACCCTGATCCACGGCCAGGCTTCCTAAAGACTGTCAGGGTGCAAACAGCACTTAAATGACATGGGGATACATTTCTCAGTACACTGATATGAGTTTCTGCATTTTAATATTTCTACGTTGCAAACCAATCTAGAGAGCTTTTGGTTTCTCATGACACTTGTAGTCTGATCCTAGTTCTTCAAGTAGTTCACCATGGTATTTTGATTTATTCAAAGTTTTAGTACAGATTCCTAAATGAACTCCATTGCCTGATACTTGTGAAGTCTCTTGGATATCCTGATGATGAATAACAAAATTGTAAACTGTTCTTTTTAAAAATTATTATTGTTATTGATTCTCCTACAGGGTACTATCTTAATGAACAATTATCATTATTTTGTGATGCTTGTACATTCAACACATTTGCTTTATGTGCCAAAAGATAACATAAATATTCAATTAGGAATGAGAACACTTCAGCAATGTTTTGCTATTTCTGACCTTAACGCCTTTTCTTCTGTAATAACTTTTAATCTTACAACAAAGATACCAGCTTGATGCCTACTGAAGTAGAGGTTACTGTGAAGTGCTGTAGAAACCTGAATTGAAGGCTAATCCTTTGAGGAAGTCTGGCTTGGTTTAAAAAAAACCTAAAAGCCCCCTTGGCCCACAGCTTGTATTTTTTGGAGGGTAGGTTGTGGTGGTGGGGTTTTTGTCCGTGGTTTTTTTGGGATGCAATATGGTGCTTTCTAAGTAATATTGCCTTCACTATAGACAATATTGTAACAGGAGTAAAAGTAAATTAGTATTTAAAGATACACGTGCAGCAGTTATTGCCACCTAGTGTTCCCACACCTTTATGGCATCAAGCACAGTCACATTATGGGAACTGTCTTGCAGCTTTCATCCACTCTTCGTTTTGCTTAAGCAATGCTGATAAGATGGTTATGTTTACTTGGAATAGAAAAAATCATTTAAACTGAATGTTACTACATTTTTTTTCAGTGAGTAAGAGACTCTTGGTGAAACAGTAATTTCAGACCAAAAGATATAATCAGTTCATATGAATATATCCAAATTCAAGATAATGTGGGCAAGGATGATAGATGAACAGGTTATATTTTTGAGGACTTTATCTGAAAATATATTGCAGAAAATATATGCAAGAAGTACTGATACTTATCAAAGTAAATATTCCATAAGTGAATTAGTGAATTCTCTTAAGAGTTCCCGGGAGGGCTCTGCCATTAAATCAACTTTGAGAAGTCCAGTGGGACTAGAATAAGTGGTGAATTTTTTGGTGTATAGGAAAGAACTGTAAATGAGTTAATGAAGGACTTTTTCGGTCCCCAGTTTCAGGAAGTGTGCTTGTGCATAAGCATATGTGTTTTAATTATGGTGTTATTGTAAGACGCTATTTATATCTCAGTAGCACTTAGCAGTCCCAGTGAAGACCTGAGCTCTGGAGCGCAGGGTGTGAGGTGGGAGTCAGGAGGCTGAGGGTGTTGCTAATGAATCTTGGTCCTTGTTTGAGCTGTCACCAGTTGCTTCTAGAGCAGGAGGGGGAAGAACATTAACATAGTTTCCTGTTACTGATGTAGATTTGGGTAGAAAGTAACGCAGTGGTTTTTTCCTATGACAAAGGAAGCTTGTGTTTAGGAACCCAAACTAATCTCCTGGATCCAAGCCTCAAACCAAATGCAAAAGTCAATGCAGACCCATCTTAATTTTAATTAGTCAGACCCAAACTATCATGCAAATGTCAGTACTGCCTCAAAGATGTTTTAGTGAGTTGCATGTTCACTGACAAATTGAATTTGGGGAGTCCTGTGTATAGCATTATGTCTTAAATTATTCACAGTTCTTGAAGTCTTTATCTTTAAAGCCTGCCCTCTGGTATAGTCGCCGTATGGCTCAATTCACAGCTCTACCTGCACAGCTGTTAACGAGACCTGTGGTAGTACTAGATGTATATATAGTAACACTTATGCTAAAAATGGCCATAGGGGAGATAACTTCTGTGGCTACATTAAAGATCTTATGTGCCTCCTCTTTTCCTTATAAATCTCTTTATGATTTCTGTCTAGGATTTTATTGTATTTTATTACAGAATTAAATTTTTCAGTAGAACTTAGCTGGTATGTAGATAATAAAACAAGAACTCCTAAGGTTTTCTTAAGGAATATTGTTTTCTACCACATGGAATCTTTCTGTGATGGCCTTTTCTTATTCTATTGCACCTTCTCTTTTCCTCTGTTTTCCTCATCTTTAATTTTCATTTTTTTACCTCTGCAAGGATCAGTTTCTCCTGGTAGAGTGATATCCATCCTAATAGGGGTGCCCCTGAGAGTTAGCTCAGCTTTTGTGAGATTTTTGGTCATAGTTGTTTGTTGAGTTTTGGACTGTCAATTCCTATAGATAAGAAAGCCTTACAGCACAGTTTGAAGAAGCAGCTCTTTCTGCTCTGAAGCTCAGTGCAGTCAGTGTCGAACAGCTTGTTTAGATTGTGTCTGTGTGTCTGTTTATGGCTCTCATTTATTGACATATTGATAAATTTTCCCATCACAGATCTAGTGGAGTACCAGACAGAAAAATGAGACCTGCACAGCATATCTATAAGTGTCCTTTGCCTTGTGAAGCAAGATTGGAGGTATGAACACAAGGGCAGCTGGGGCTTGCAGCCCGCAAATGGGCTGTGCGTGTACGGTGTGGATGTCAGCAGCTGGAGGCACAGTTTTCCTGAAGCAGTCAATGGACACGTGAAGGTGGGAGATACATCAGCTTTAGCCCTGGCTTCCCTGGCCTGATCAGCTTAGGTTCAATGTTGTTATCACCCATCCTTCCTTCTGAGCCCTTCACCACCGTGGCCGTAGGTTGTTTTCAGCTTTGTTCATTCTGTCCCACAAGTCTTGTGCCAGCCCTCTCCAACAGGGGCTGGTCTGTGATGACGCCCGTGTGAGAAAATGTCATGCATTCGTAGTTTCTGGCAGCATTATGACCTGCCAAAGGTGGCTACTTATGTGACCCTAAAAATAGGGCCTGGACTGAAAGTCATCCTGGGAGAATCTAAAATCCTTGTGCTGTGCTGCAGGTCAAGTTTTAATTTTTCCAAAGCTTATAATCATCCCTTAGAAGCACTAAGAGGTTTTCACCCAGAGCAGGATTGCATGCATTGTTCAGGATGGAGAAAGGCTCTTGTCGTATTTTGATGTATCACAGCTGCTTCTTTGGGTTCTTTTTTCTGTAAGCCTGATTGTAGGCATGTAGTAAAAATAAATCCCCTTTTTGCCACACCTAATGAAATAAGCACATTTCTTGTGCTTTGTGGTATAGATTGATGAAATTATAGCCTTAAAAATGACAAGGTCTTGGCATATCTCCATTAATGTTCTTCTTGCATAAAGAAACACCAGTTACTCCCTTACAAATAATGAACATGGATTTCCAATACTGCTTTTGAGGTAGGCCATAGGCTAAACTGAGACAGAAACAAAACGCCTTGTTTCCATCTCTTCCAAATTCCTACTCGAGCACATCCTACTCAGGCATCCTACTTTAGCATCCGCTGTGCAACTCTCTTTGATATCCTAATTTCTGGAGTTCCATAGCTGTGATAATATGTTGAAACATTTCTAATAATATGGTAGGTACTAGGCTATCTCAACGTTCTGGTTCTTGCAACCAATGGAAAAAAAACCCCAAACACCGAAACCCAAAGGAAAACCACAGTGAGAAACACACCAGTATTGTACAGGGCTGTATTTTTGTCAACAAGAAGCATTAGTTTTTGTTTGAGGATTTTTTTTGCCTATGAAGAGCTAATTCTGCAGTGCTCAGCAGTTTCTCAGGCTGTTGATTTCAGAAAGAGTTAAGGGCACTTATGGTGCCCCAAAGTTAATAGAATAGTTAACAGAACAAATTAATTTGGAGGCAAATCTATACTTGTCTACTAAGCATCACATACCTATTTATGTGGCGTGAAACACTCTGGTTTGAGTTACCTTTTTTTTTTTAAGATCAGGTGTGCAGGCATACAAATATTTCATTAAGAAATAGGCTTTTAAAAAATAATAAAAATAGGTAACTCTAGATATTTAACCCATCATTCCTAGACAGTTGTAACTTACCAAGTTAAAAATAAACTGCCCATTTTGTGTACATTTGCCTGCACATATTTTGTTAAGATGGGAATAAATTCCTTCGTGTATACACCAGTGTCTTCTGTTTTCCTGCAGCAAGTACTTTCTTTGATTGATGTACTTGGAAGCGATCCTTATCCTCATTCATTTTAATTGAGAGTAATGAATTTAGAGCTTTTATATGCACAGATTGGCTCCATTCCATTTCTAACTTTCCTCACCTTTGCTAGGAACACAGCCTGCTCAGGGCTGCGTTGGAAGAGGTTCAGAACTTAGTGCAGCGTTCCTGGAGAGGACAGTATCCTGTGAGGAGTAGCCATCTGTTTATAGACAGGCTGATATTTCCTAACAGCTATGATTTTTGTAGGCAGGTTCTTCCTCCCCACCACTACCGAGGAATTGCTAATCAGGAAATAAACTTCTTCCCCTCCCTGATTTGCACAAGATAGAGCACAGTGCCCACAACAGTGGTTTGAGTTGCTTTGCATTCAGTGTGCTAATGGCATTTGGGGAAAACTTTAGAATAGATTAAAAACTTGTTTTTCTGCTGGTTATGTCCTTTAAAGTGGATGCTCTTGGCATGAAAGAGAACTGCTAGACTGCGGTCACTTACAAATGTGGAAACACTGAAATTGTCTAAGGTTAGAAGTATTTTAATTTCACATTTCCTTATGTTCACTCAAATTTCTTATTTGCAAGAGCCTTAGAAATAAGGGATGCAATTTTCCTGCTCCTTTTCAATTTTGAAGGTTACTCTAAAATGAACACCAAACCCCTCAGGTGTTTGTCTTTCTCAGTTACATGGAAACTTTCTCAGTTATATGAAAACTTTCCATTTTAGTGTATACCTGCCACGGGAGAAGTCCCACTGCCATGTGGCTGTTTATGCACACTGATGATGTAATGGCTTTTTACCTGTGGAGAATGTGAGGCAGCATAGGGATAAACTGGCAAGCACTGGCAGTACTGTGTTTGCAAGGAGCTGCCAAGCTCTTCCTGCCTTAGGGATCATCAGCAAGGGAATCGCTCCTTTTTGGCACACTTCACCAAGTGTGAAGTAATCAGTAAATTATTGGCATCAGACAAAGCAATTGGTGTGGCTGTGCTGATTTATCCCAGCTGAAGGTCACTTTGTTTCTGAAATGAGCAAAAATAAGATGATGAGTGATAGCCCCCTCTGCTTTAAAAATTGTTTTTGTCTTAACTCATTGTCTGGAAAGGGTGGCATAGGGATAGAATTGGTTGCAGTGACTGTCTGTTGCAGTGCCATGGACTTGCAGAAGACATACTGTGGTATGGAGGGTGCCTTCAGGGCAAATGCCTCTGCTTGTCCCTGTTTCAGCAAGGGTCTTGGCTGGTTTTGGAAGGCTTTTGTGTTTGTCCTTAAGAGAAATGTAGTGATTGTGCCTAATCACAGGTATTTGGGAATGGTTTTCCTGTGTGCCCCTACACTGCACCTCTAGCAGAGATCTGGGCTACGTGCCAGTCATCCCTCCATCATGGTGAGACAAACTGGGATCCAGCCTTCCCTCCTGGAGCTGGATTAGCACTGCCAGGCTATCAGTACTAATGAATTGTTTTGTCGGTAAAGGTATCAGGAATGATTCAGAGAATATAGAAGAAGCAGCTCTTTTGAGTAGGAAGGTATTTTTACAGAGTTGCTTTTCTGATCAAAACAGCATCTAAATGCTGGGTGAAGTTCCAGCAGCTGTGATAAAGCTGAATTGTTTATTCAATCCCAGAAACAGCACTGTCAAACCATTTATCATTATTCTTTAAAAACCTGGACAGTTGAGTCTTCATCAATACTTCTACTATTATTATTATTAATTCACATGTGGTTTCCTCATACATGGGACCACTCACACAGAAAGGTTGCTGGAGTTGCTTCTTTAAATTCCTAGATTGCATAAAAGGCAGAAGAGAGTTTGCTTCCATTCTGCAATATCTTCTGCACACTGCTGGTTTTCATACTTAAATTCACAGTTAACTGTAGGGCTGATTGTCTCCTTTGCGTCTGTGGGGGAAGGGAGATGTTTTGTCGCTGAGGCACAATACCTTCCATGCTTACTCTTGGGTTCCTGCTGCTTAAGCACACACCCCATGTTCCTTAAGGTACAATCTATCTCCAAATTAGTAGGAAAAAAACCCCTGAAGTTGAGCGAAGTACAATCAAGCCTCTTGGAAATTAGTTAAACACTTAGAAGGATGTGTTTAAAAGCAAACTTTCTGCAATCAACAAAGTACAGCTTTCATCATGTGTTCCTGGTCAGAGACTTCCTTTCCTCCTGATGGCCATTTAGCTTTTTTCTGGGCAAGCTATCTCACGTGAATTTCCCTCCTGTAAGTCTGTGCTTCAGCTGCGCTTTGATTTTGTTTACCCTGTCAAAGCTTACTGGCTTTTGTATGTAGCTGCCATTCAGCTAGTTCAGGTTTTGCAAATGCATATATGCAATGTTACATGCAATGTACAAATACATTCTTCAAAGAAGATGTCAAAACAAGTTTCAGCTCGTTTTCAGCAGTATCTAATTATAGATACATAATTAATGAGTCTGACATTTATCTTTCTTAACACAAAAGACCATATTACAAATAAAAGCATTTCCTACAGTACATGTAATTGCTCAAGCATTAGTTGAAGAGAAATGAGAATTTAGAGCATGGTATATTTGGAGGAAATAGAAGTATTTCTTGGCAAAGAAAATACAGGCTGTTACTGTGGTTGCTTACAACTGTTACCCCTTGATACCATAGAAGGAATTTCTGATATCCAGGTACTAAAAATAAATGTAGAAAGGATAAAAATTTCATTAATGTAAAGGCATCTTTCTCAGAAAGCATCTAGGTACTCTGTCTGCAGCTGTTCTAGATGCAAAAGGTGGTATTTTCTTTGTTGTCTACTCAGTACATTTGACATCAGGTACAGACAGCGTCAGTCTTTTTGTTGAAGATTATCCATTTATGCATTCCTTTATAACATTTCACATACTCAAAGCAACGTATTACTCTAGTTATTAATAAAGCTAATGGTATAGGGCAAACTCCTCCAAAAATCTTTATCGGCCATTTGTGTGAAAGAATGGCCATATTATGTGCCAATACACTTCACCTGCTTCAAGAGGTGAGTACTACTTCCCATATTTCCTACAGTGTAAAGCCATTTCATTTGGGACAGTAGGATTCTCCAAAGTCTTTCAAGTGTATTTCTGGATATGATTTTGACTTTCTTCCCTGGGAAATTAATCACAAGTAAACCACAATCAGCCTTCTGTCCTATAGCAGTACCTGGTCTCTGATGAGACAAATAGAGAGAGATATTTTGTGATTTACAAAAGGATGAATCAGTATGTCTATGGAGCCTTATGTTTTCTATGTATGTTTCTTTTCTTAAATACAAGCTGGTATACATAAAGTGCCAGTAACACAATATCTGCATTTTTTTTTTAATTCTGTGAAGAAGAAAGGGAATAATGAACTGAATAATATTTCAGTTGCTTAAGCTTTGAAGCTGATACTTCAGTGAAGTGCATGGGAGCCTGGGAGAGAAGTGAGTTCATATTTTTCTCTGCTATTATCTAGGCAAGGGCACTTCCCTAATTGAAATGGTCTCAGCTTATGAGGCAATGGATATATCTTAATGCTTTTGCTTATAGGAATCTAAATGTTTGTCCTTATTCCCTACTACTACTTGAGTGAGTCATAGGAAAAGCAGCTGGTGAACATTATTTGTCCTTTTGCAGTGACAGTGTGAAAGTTCAAGGTTCTCTATTCCACACTTGGTTAATTTAAATTAGTTTTTTTAATTGCTCTTCACATCCAAACATAGTAATAAGTAGGTGTATTATCTTTTTGGAACTTGGAATGACAATATATATTTTGGTTAGATTTAGGAACTTTGGTTGTATAAATTTGTGACTCACATTTGCAACTGATCTGCAGTTTGTAGTAATGGATATTTAAATCTAGTTATATAAAAAATGATACTGGGAGCAGGCTCTTGAGGATGTTTTCTTCTGTGAAAGTGAAGGGAAGAATGATTCAGCAGCCAGAAGAAACTACCTGTTCTTCACAGCAGAGCATGTATAATGACATTGTTTACATGAGATAACACTTGCTGAAGTGATACAGAAACTTATTCAGCCAGCATTTTGTCCTCTGTGTGTGTTTGCACGTTCCAGGTATATGGGCCTGAAGCTGTTTAAATAACATGCAAATTGGTCTGTTACATTGCAATGGTATGCAAAGTCGTGAGCATCCTTGAGGGTCTATTTGGGAACCTTTTGGGAGCATGTCCTTGCCCTGAAGAGCTGGCCATCTGAGCAGTTATAACAGGCAACAGGAACAAAAAAAGAAAAATGCAGAATTGAAACAGCTTTCCTGATTCTGAGCATGGATTGGCAGAGTAACACACCTTCCCTGAACTGTTGTTTAAGGAGAAGGGTCTAGACTCTCTCTCTTCACCTTGGCTTCCCATCTGGAGCTCAGATTTTAGTGTCCTGTTTCTTCAGCTGCTCTTATGAACTAAGCCCAAAAAATGTTGTGGCACGAAGGAATGTACATATGGCAGTCTGGAAGGAGCTCTGGAAAAGGAAACCAAGCAAAAATCTTCAGCTTGGACTTCAGTCTCTCCGGCTGACTCTGTGAGTCATCAGGAAAATAACAAGCACAAATTCTGTTCCCCTCATCGTCACCTCTGCATGTTGCTCCAGGTTTGGTTTCAAGCTTTTTGGTGTTTTCCCTCTGTCATCTTTTCATACTACAATACATCTAGTTTTCTTTCTAAGAGTTGCTATAAAGAAACAAATTTATCCATTTACTTTCAGCTGTAGGAATTATGGTATGGTTTGGTTTGGCTTGTTTGCAAGTGCAGATTTCCAGCTCTTCCTACAAAATAGCATTTTAGGTTTTACTTAGTCCTTCTCTATCTTTCCTTTCAGTTGTAGGTGGCTCCCTCTTTCTTTTTGATTCTGGATGAAGGCTTAGTTAAATGCCTGTTTAAGAACTGGTGAGTAATTTAAAGGATTTGGGGGAACATTCTGTGCTATTATATGCAAATACATGCCATGCATGGCTCCCTGTGTTATTAACCTGGCAGTCATTTCATGCATGACTCCCCATCTTATTAAGCTAGCAGTATGGAATATTTGATTTGCTAAACTGCTATGAACTGCTTAGTGTGCTAATACAGGAATGTAACTTTTAAATTTCTCTGGAATAACTATCTTTGGAACAGAGTCAGGAGTACAACAACATTATTTTGACAGCTGTGCTCAGTTTCTAAGGCCTATTTTAGAAAGGTTCACAGAACTGGTGGAGATGTACCTGTGATTTGAATAAGCCATAAAATGACTGAAAATGAAAGCCATTAGATTAATTAGGGCCCTTCAGAATTCTGCAGGCATTTTAAGCCCAGGTCTGTGGTGTACACTTAAGTGTTCAGTGTGCAGAGCTTGTGGGAGTTACCTACAGGTGTGTGCAGTTCTGGATCTAAAACTCTTCAACTTTTTGAAAACTGCTTGTATCCAAACTTTTCCTGCTTCCTGGGCTTTTGCTTCCACAGCAGCATCCACTGGCCATGGAATTTACTGGGGATGGTGGGGGAAGGAATGTATGTTTGTTGACTTGGTTCAATGCCAAATGGAGTAGGAATTATATATGCAGGATGTTGGATTCTTCCTTTAGTGTCCATTTCAGCTGGCATCTAATGTCATCCAGATAATTGCAAGCCACTCTGCCATCATTCAGCCAGCTGCATAAAACAAAACAAAGAGAAATTTAGGATTAAAAGGAAGGAATAGCAATTTAAAAGCCTTTTAAATGTTGTTTTCTCTCTTTCTCAATCAGTAATACTTCAAAGCCTTTAATTTACCCCACCCCTTATACCCCTTCAGCGACATACACATACACTCACGTTTGTATGACTTTGAGTGTAGCTGGCTTGACGATAATATGTGAGCACTGAGCTGCCCAAGAAAATGCCACAAGAAAGAAATGAGGTCAGATAATGACATCCAAAACCAGAGCAGAGGGAATCATTCAGCATCCTCTGGTAGTTTGATTGCGGCTAAGAGTGTGAATCAGCTCCGCTCTTATATCTCCTTTATGTTGAAAGTTCTCTTAGTACTTTGTGTGTGTGCTTTGGATTTGGAGCAGGCATCTGAATCACAAATGCAGCATAATGCCATACATACAGTATGGGTCATCAGAGGCTTATTTACCTAGAAGGATGGTGATTTCAGAGGGCTGTCTAAGTCTCCCTTGAAATGTGCCTGTGCTCTGTGGTACTTTTAGCATTGGCACAAGCTGTGAATATGCATTCAAGAGGGAGCTGTGTGGAAAGTGAGCCCGTTACATGTGGAGGAAGGAGGGTATGGAAGCACTGCTAGGACTGGCAGGGGAAGCGTGTGCACACAGCTGCCGTGTGCAGGGAGAGCTGCAGAGTGTGTGTGTGTGTCAGGGGATGTGCTGATGACTTGGCTTAGCTGAACATACAGAAAATATAGGCTCGGTAGCAGGTCCTATTCAGCACATTCAGTACCCTGCTCAGCAGAGACCATGAGGGCCTGGGAAACCAGCTCTCAATAGGCTGAGATGAGGAAGACTTGGCAAAACACACTTGACATGGCCAAGAGGCCAAGGGCAGATTGAGAAATAGTTCAGCTCCCTCCCACTTAAAAAAAAAAAAAACATCTCAGATTTTGGCAGGAAATTGGGTAAGTGCCATGTGTGAAGCAGGTCTGTCAGACAGTTAGTAGTCCTAAATGTAATAAATCTGTATGCATTTTAGAATAAGATCATTATATCTTATTAACTTTTTGTAAGATCCATCTGCTTATCTCCTGTCCTTCATTAAACTCATCAATTTTTCTTTCTGCAATAACTTTTTTCCCTGTTTTTATAGATGCCTGCCTGCCTTCTCACCCACCCTCCCTTCCTCTTGAGAGTAAAACTGATTTCTCATTTGCTTTAAAGGATCAATGTATTTTTTTTTTCTTTCTGTTTGCTATGGTGGCAAGTTATCTCTTCTTACAAGAACTCTTCATCCAAGTTGGACTCTGCTTACCTTGCTGATCACTTCTGCTCTCTTTTATTTTTGTTTGGATGATTAGGTCTCTGGTTTGCAAATGCTTTTTACTTCTCTCTTTGTGCAGCAGAGTCCATCATTTTTTCCTGTTTTTGGCTGACTTTGGCTGACCCTAGTCATGAGAGGAAATAACCTCTGCAAGAGAAGTGGGCAGCCAGACTATGAGAGATTTTTAGTCAGCCATTTGTGATTGAGCTAAGTGTCTTAATTCACAGGAAGAGAGTTTGTCTAAGTGTTTTGGAATCATTCAGTTCATAAAGAAGAAAATGAATGGTCCTGAGTAAAAGGGTTGCTATTTAGTCTTTGTCGGTCAGCTCTACACCCAAATATTGATTATTCAAGAAACCACACTGACTGTATAAACTAGGAAAAAAATCACCTAATTTACTTCTGTACACGGGTAAGTCAAGTGCTGCCAAGTGTTGGTAATTATCAAGGCAAATTCCATCACAATAAATGTATTCTGTTCATTTATCTGAGCAAATAAAATGGTACAAAACTACCATTGCAGGTACAATTCCTGTATAAAGAATACAGTCAAGTGTCTCGGTTGATAGCCTGATTTTTTTTTTCTGTGGGTAACTGAGGTGAAGAACAAAGTAGCTGAAGGTGAGTAGTATCCCTGACTAGAGGCACTGCTTACGCTAGGAAAATAGGGACACAGTATAAGATGGAGTGGTTGTGGGTAAGCAGACCAATGTAGAAGAAGCAGTATGAACCTAAGTGTGGAAAGCTTTGATGGCAAGCATTATAAATGCTTCTAGCATGGAACATATCCCCAACAACTGCAGTTTTACAGTGATGTTTTTTGTTACTATAATTTTTTTTTCTATTTCTGTGTGAATAGCTTACCCACACTTACTGGCTACTATGTTAACTAAGCATGACACAGAGCAGGTTCAGTCAGAAAACTTCTAATGGTGGGGCTGCTAATTCATCCGAGAAGTCCATGCAAATAGTTCAATTTGACAAATTTCTTTCTGGAAACATGTAAAGTTTCAGCCTGGTTTCCTGCTGGTTCACCCACGCAGCTCCCTGGAAGCATGCCAGCTACAAAGTGAGATGCACAGGATGTGGAGGTTGTTTGGCTGTTCTGCCAGGTGGGCTACCCTGGGTCTGGGGCTCCCGGATTTCCACGCTTCTGCCTGCGAGCCAGGGCAGGTGGGCAGCCAAAGGTGTGAGACAGCCCACCAGGAAGCCTGGGATGGAGCTGCAGTCACCTCCTCTTTTGGAGAGCATTTCTGAATTGATGAGCAGAATAAATTCATCTCAGGAGCAGCAAAATTCTCTTTGAATGCATTCTCCTTTCCTGCTTTAAAAGTGGAGGAGACAAGGGCAGGAAAACATACTGAAGGACGGAGAAGGAAGCGTTACACCTTTCAATTAATGTATTTTTCTTCTACATTTAACCAAAATTAAAGCCGAAGAAACATTTTTGAACAAAGCTGTGAAGCTCACTCTCATTGTACAGAATTGTAGGCCCAGAAGCCAAAGGAAAGTAAGATGAAGCTAAAGGTTTTTTCAGTCGTGAGAAGATTGCGTGGCTTCAGTTAAATGTGTCCTTTTCAATCAGGTCAGTTAATTCAGAGGAAGAATTGTCCTGGACATATTTTATTTGGTTTAAACCCTAATTTTGCCAACTCAAATCAAAGGCACGGGGATGGCAAGCCATCCAGTCTGAAACATGGAAATGTCTTCCCGGGAAGCCTCCTGCTGGTTTGTGATTAGCCGGTATGCAGTGGCCAGCCATCACCATCAGCAAGCAGCTGTCACACCCTTTGGCTGAACCGGGGCTGCTGCTGGCCATCCAGTGCAGTACACAGCTTGCTGTTTTATTCGCTTGCTTGCATTTGCTAGGTTTTGTGGACTGAATTATTCATACGGTAGCAATTGTCAAATGATCTGGGCCAGAGAAACTCATTTTCTTGCAGGACCTGACCTGATGTGGCAGCGAGCTGTTATGTACCACACCAGAACTAGCAGCTGCTGCTTTTTAGAGAGGCAGTGCTTCACTGATGTACCACTGGAAAGGCAGCTGCCAAGAGATGGCCCCGAATGTTTCAGAGGCAGCTGTTTGCCTGGAGAAGGTGCTGACATTGGTTTGCAGACACCAACCAAAGCTGATAACAAAAACAGAACCATGCCAAATGAATGAGGAGATGGGGACTGTCTTAATTCTGAGTTCTGTAGCAGATTTGACCTGTACTTTCCCATTTTCCTCTTTTCTGTTTATATGGACCACCAGTACTGGACTAAAGTTACAGGTATGTAAGGATGGGTTCCTCTCATTGAGTCTGGGTGCGACTGGGCACAACTGCAGTTTCCTCCTAACAGCAAAACACACAGCTGTCTAGAGCCTGCCCTTCACCTCAATTAGTGGCTGCTTTGCAAGTAATCAGAGAAGCTGTGACTGTGGGAATGCAGGTCGTGTTGCTAAGGAAGCCCTGCCTACTGTGCACGATAAAATATTCATGTGTACCAACACTGTCCACATATCACTGGAGACATGAAAACATTCAAAATCATATTCCTTTAACTTCTTCAGAGCTGCTGCTGCATTTCCTCTCCTCTTCCCCTCCCTACCGCCACAGATTTTCTCAGAAGTTTCTAAAACCGTGTCCAAGTGAAATATAGATTTTGCTCTGAAGCCAGTACTCTGTACTTTCTATGTTCAGACTTGGGTATTCAGTCATGCTCAAAATTGAAGCGAAGCTCCTGCTCATGGCAGGAAAACTTGGCCCCTTGGTTGTGGAGGCTTTATAGGCTGGAGAAAAGCTTCAGGGCCTGTAGACTCTTGCTAGTCTGATCTGTCCAGTAGGAGGCCTACAGGAGAAACCCAGAGCAGAGCTGGAATTTGCATTTGGGATCAAACGTAAGAGGAATGGTTCACCTAAACTGTGATACGTGTACCCTATCATTATTCCTGTAGAAGAAAACTCAGTGATACCAAATGGTCTCTTTAATCTAGCAGAGAAAGGAATAATGAAACTATGCTGCTAGAAACTGAAGGCAGGCATAATTGGTTTATACAGTGAGAGTAATTAATCACTGGAACTCAAGGAGGTTAAGATCCTCTATTGCTTGTAATCAGGCTGGAATGTCTTCTTATACCCCAGCCACAAGGAAGGGGCTTGAGATATAACTCATAGTGTTACATCTTTAGTCTGTGCTATGCTGGAAGCCCTGAACAACACGGTTCCTTACTGAACTAGGAATCTGTGAATAACTGCTCTTAATTTTTGCCTTTTTTTCTTCACTAGTGGTTGTTTTGAAAGTAAATGGGAGTGAAATCCTTCAGCTGAGTTTGACATCACAGACAAGATTTTAGTCTGTTAAAACTCTTACAATTTCTTCCTTTTTTTTTTTTAATTTAGTTAATTGCAGTATTGTTAAAAAATGAAATTTATCTTTTCTCCAAGAAAACGTTTTCTAGACTTGTGAGCCCATCTTACACATAATGAAATAAGAAGGCACAAGCCAGATGACAAAAACACCCTCCACAACATTCCCTCTCTCTCATTCATGAAGCACTATTTGCAGGTAATGTAATCTAAAACAAACGTAATGGTTTAGGTGCTGTTGCATTACATTCCTTATGATCAGAAGAAACTATAACCAACAATTCTTCTTTTCCTTCTATTGTAATAATAAATAAAAAACCATAGCAATTCCATTTAAAATAGCTTTAAGTGGCACTACAGATCAGACCAGTGAAGAATTGTTTGCCTTACAGATTATGAACTCATGAAGGATTTCTTGATTATCCCTTTTCTTGGTAATATCATATAATTAATTTAGCAACATTCTGAGTTTTAATAAAGATTTGTGTATTACTGTATTATACAAACAAGTTTCATTTTTCCAGGTCCGCATGTAGGAGAAGTGTTAGCAAAAATAAATATTCTAATCACTTTTGTCAAAACAAATTGCTAACAATGTCTTTACTATTCTGCATGTGAGAGCTACTTGTAATGTTCATTAATCTAACAGTTTATGATTTTGATTTCCAGATGGAGTGATTAGCATTTCTAAGCTTTTTATATTCAAACTGCAAAAATAAGCCTTTTTCAGGGGTCACTGGAGGCAAATAATTTAAGTCTAACACTTTGTCCAGTTAAACATGGTGGTTCCTAAGTAATTAATTTAACACATTTTTTTCTGATGCCTTTGTTTTGATTATAATTTGAAAAAAATTAATTATCATATGAAAAGGGAAGTCAACTGTTATTACCTCAAATAGCTACAAAGGTCACTTCTACATATATTTTAATATTTTCTTTTGTTTTCCAATATCCCTTTCTGATCAAGAATACCACACCTCACATACTGCAAAACTAGAATCATAGAATCTGTGATTGGGAGAAAATTTAATTTTTCTTGATTTTGTGTGTGAACAGAGGACCAACATATTGTGACTGATCCCAAAATGACATCATTTTTATCAATTTCAAGCACAGAGAGAAATGGGTGAAGCTGACTGTGCACTTGTATATTAAAATTGTGAGTATTAAGCAGGCCTAGTGGGTATCTCCTGGGACACCTGGTAGAAACTTACCTTAGCTTCATTCTTCTTAGCCTAATTCTTATGTATGTTTTCCTTCAAGTCATCTGCCAGAAGGAATAGTGACACCTCTGTGAGATATCTTGCTCTGCAAAACTCTAGTGGCTTCCCTTTCTCCTAAAAATAATATCAAGTTGTTCCTTTGGTTGTAAAAGCTTAGATCTTTTAGCTGCCTATATGCAAAAGTACTTGATTATTTTTTGTTATTTCAGAGTTTGTAAATTCCCAGCCTTATTCTGCCTAAAGAACTGGATGGTGATGCTGGCGACCACCTGCCTATTGCCATGTCAGTTGTCTGAGAAAAGAAATTCCTTCCTCACCCTAAAGAATTCCCTTGAAGAGGAAGTTGGGCTTGAAACCTCCTTGAGATACCAGCCACTGTCTGTTCTGCCATGAGAGATTTGTTTCTCTGAGATTTGCAGAAGTTTTCTGTAGTTTAAACTGAATTTAAGTGCTTCAAACTAAGTGACATATTATTACATCAAATCTGATACAAACACTTAACTGTTGCATCCTGACTAGTGCTGCACATGCTGTTAAAATCCAGATATTTTGGTATTTTGGCAGCCTGAGCAGCACTTTTTGATCTTGGTTGTAGCCTGGGGATGGACAACAAACCATTCTAGGCAAAATGCTCAGTGATGTTGCTGGGGCAGTGGGAATGCAAACCTTTCCCCTTTTGGGAGTCAGCAATAAATTTAGAAGCAAAGTTGCAGCAAGTGGTGAATTTCACAACTGGAATGCTACAGCCATACACTGTTGAAAGGGATGTAGCATTTTATTTTTCCTCTACAAAAGAGTTAGCTGTTCAAAATGGTAAAAAGTATGAAATTTACACAGCCCTTCGGATGCCCTGTAGTTTCCAAAGGAAGGATGCTGACTTGGTGGCTCAAGAGACAGACTGAGAAGGGGAAGAGTCTGCTGCTGCATATTTTATACAAAATTTTGAGTATCATTGTCCTTCTTTTCCCACATTTTTAAGTGCATTTAACTCCATTTTAATAGAAATCTAAGATTTCAGCGAGTTCATGTCAGAAAAGTGCTTATAGTCTTTCCTAGGTTGTTGAAAAATAGCTGACAGTACCTGAAAGCTTTTGAATGAGGACTGAGTAATGCTCCAAAGTACATAATGTAGAGAAGAAATGCAACAAGATAATGGGCTGGTAAAGAATGTGATTACTACCTCTTATGGATTAATAAATATTCACTGCCTATCAGTGGACTTATAGGCAGTTTTATCAGCATTAAATTTCTGCCGCAGAGAATCTGATCCCAGATCTTCACAATTTCTAAATTCAGCTTAAATGGAATAGTCAAATAGGCTGCTAAAACAGTGAAATCAATCTGGGAAGGAAGAATATTTTTCTTTTCAGTCTTCAGAAGAGCATGGCAGCAATCACTGTTTTGTTCACATGGGCAAAATTCTGGCATAAAGTTATTGATTTAAGTGGATTTGTACATGAAAAACACAGAAAGGTCAGAATCCATCCTAGCATAGTCTAGGCTGAAGGCTTACGTTTGCAAATCTATCCCACAGGCACAGATAACTGATCAGTTCATATTTTGCTTTGCACAAATTTTATTACTTAATTTTTATGTGCTTTCTCTTCCTCTTTATTGACTTTAATTAAGTTTTCCTTAGGATTTGCATGCCTGGCAAACTTTGACTACTTAAACAAGTAATTCTGTATACTCATTGCATTATACCAGCTCCACTTTTGGGCTGAAGTGTATATTTTCTTAAATCCTGTTGGAACTATTGCTATTCAGCATTATAATGATATACTAAGAATTGCTCTTGTAAAAATGAGGCAGCAGCTTTGTGTGGCCGATTTGAAGAACTACGTTCAAGATTTTAGAGCTATGAAAGGAGTATCTTTGAAGGGGAAAATTTGTAAATGGCATAAGAGCCAACACTGACTCCCCTCATGCTTTGCTTGAAAACTTTTAAGTTTTTAAACCATGGACTGGGTCACTCATATTGTAAGTTGCATAAGATGTATTGTTCTACATGCAAGCAGTGAAACAGCTAATGTGGCTAGTGCTTAAATTTAATTTATGTCATTTAGTGCTTTACGGTATAGGCATGATTTTGGAAATTTTTTGCTAAGTGATATCGATGGTGAAATTTTAGAAATCCTGGTAAAGCACTTAGTTGCTCTGTATTTTTAGTTTATTGAGGGAAATTTTAGCAACTTCTTTTTGAATTCTTGCAAGTTTAGGGATTTTTATATTTTGAAACCCTAAAAGCCCAGTGAAAAGTCAAATGAAATGAATAGAAAAACTGTTAATGTTATTAACTTTTCAGAGAGAACTCCAATGGGAATAAAGCCTGTGAAGAGCTATCTCTGAATTCTCACATTCTGTAAAATTAGCATTCTAAATTAAAAATGATGAAGACCACACCCTTCTGGCACAGCAGAGGAGCTTTATAGACAAAACGTTTGTTTATGTTTATCTGTGTTCACAATTATTCTGAAAAGTCCTAAGAAAGAGAATGAATGTTTTCCTGAGGAAAAATGTTTATAATGGAATTTTAAAATAAAAGCACAATTTATTCATTGTTAAGACCAAAGGGAAAATACTTTTTTTAGTGCATGGATATATATCTGATTTGGTTGTCTGGTTCTAACACAAGCAAATTCATTAAGTTGGGAGACAGGGAAGTAAAAATACATCTTTAATAAATATAGTTATTAATTTTGTGGAATTGAAATGAGAATTAAATACAGATGTTGATGCCTCTGTATGTACAGTTGCAGGTAATTGAGAATAAAGTTCTCAAAATTAGCTTTCTGTTGAATAAGGAGTAATTTTGTGATATAATGGCAGTTACTTTGAGTGCTTGGCTATTATTCGTGTAAGAAAAAGAAGTTTACTTTTTTATGCATTATTTAAAACCCCTTATGTTAATTACATTAGAGTTGTGGAGTTCAGCTGTTAAGTTCTAGAAAACGTTTTAATCTTTCCAGTCTAAATTTTTTAAAAATTCTGTTGTGGCTCTAAAAGTCTAGGTCCGTACTTCCAAAATATTTGCTCTGGTATCAATAACTGCTGTAAATTTCTGTTCACACGCATGAATGAATACAGTTGATCAGAAATCACTTGGTAATCATGAGGAGTAGTGCAGAAAAGGGGTAATGGATGTATGAAAACTGACAGTGACTTAAGCACCTCTTCAAGTGAATGGACACTTTTGGGAGTTACTTCTGTACTAGAGGAAGACCCATAAGAATTACTCATAATGGCAGAATCAAGCATATGTGTAAACGTTTGCAAAATTAGAAATATAATGATGAAAACTTAGAGTGTTATGGTAGCAATGGAACCCGAGTCTCTCTGCACAGGATGGCTTTGGCCAGAAGCTTCAATTCAGCTGGATGTGGCTTTGCTAGAGAATAAGTTAATTTTCACCATGGCTTTCTGTGTTGCATGTTTCCTTTTCGGGGTTACTCCTGACAATTATCAAGTAAACTAGTATTTTCATTCTACCCTGTTTTAGTCTTCCAAATTGTTAGTTCCAAACAGAGAAGTTCAGCAAGCTGCTGCTCTTGAGAATATTCTGGATACCTGTACATGTGCATGAAACCTTAAAGAGGAGTGAAGGGCTATGGATTGGAGGTGCAATCATCTGAGAGATTCGGGCAAGTAAGTAACTAAGTTTCTATGCAATTTCAGTTTCTGTAGTTAGGTGTTCTGTTTTATTTGGAAGTTGCAGACATAGGACCAACCACATTGTAATATTATTCAGAATTTGGGAGTTCTCAGATTAGAATGAATTTTTTAGAATAGAACTTTCTGAACTCAGGTGATAACAACAAATGACTGGAAAACCTCAGTTCATGGGAACTGCATTTTTTCAGAGATACAGTGGAACATGGGTGTTTTTACAAAGTTTTGTAGACAAAATATTCCTCAGCATAATCCTTTCCCATACGGTGTCAAATAATTTCATTGTATTTGATAGAGCTTCTACTGATTTATTCTTCTCTTAGAAAGGTGATCACTTGGTAAATATTTCCCTGAGCTTGAATCTAGTTAGTCTGCTTTAATATCTATTAAATATGTGTGTGGAAATGATACAGTATGAGATTAAAAGAAATCAAATAATAAAATTGCCTTCTTCCAAATCAGATAAATAGTAAATCCTATTGAAACAACTCACCGTTTTGGGATTGTCGTGGTCAGAATTGTAGAAAGAAACAAGATTAAAACAGTAGCTTGTTTCATGCTGGCCTGTGTCATTTATGGGGTTTTCATGAGATCTCCTGTCAGCTCACGTTAACCAGAAGTCATTGTTTCCATTGGAAACATTGACAACTAGAAGTGTTTGGTTGCAGTGGGCCTTGTTACTCATGTTTTGTTACCTTGTGATAATACTGTAATAGGTCATTACCGTTCTTGTTATGGAGAAAAGGATTTAGTTAGGTGATGCATAGTGGCTGTTTCAGTTGAAAATGTTTGCACCTTGAAGCTGCAATGCCTCATCACATCATTAAAGTACAGTTGTAGGAAGAGGGAGAGCATATTTCCTGGAAACAATCAGGGTGGAATGAAATATGTGTGTCTGTGAGTCAGTCTTTAATATGTTAATGGCAATATGAAAAATGGGCAGTTGCTGCTCCACTGATGGTGGTGAGGGGGACCCTGTCCTGCGCGGACCCCACCATTTTTATGGAGAGCATGAATTTTCTGTTCCTGCAGTATTTGACAAAACCGTGGAAGAGGCTGAGATGACAACAGTGACTTGAGTTTTGTTTATTTCCACCTCAGTATTTAACTATGCTTAAACACGTGCTTAATCTCTCTCTAGTTTTAAAACCATAGTTTAAAGAAATCTCTCATAAAGTGTCTGAATGAAACTACACACCAGAAAATCTCTTTAGAAAAGAGATTTTTAATGGAAACACTGCCACAAAATTTATTGCACTGGTTCTGAAATTGCGCTGTTATAATAAGGGTTAAGGCTCAACTGTTCACTCTCCAGCAGCAATAACTTTCTCATTGGAATCTGAAAATAAACCCCTATGAATAAAATGACACCAAAGACTTAAGTTGTTTTCTTGAGACAGCTAGCCTTTTTGTACAGAAGCTATTCTGAGGTCTGGTACTGTAGTTCTGCTGAAAAATTACACTGGCTTGCCAAATATCTTAATGACTTTTCTCTCAGCGGTTGGTAATGGTGAAATGTTATTCTAGTAACCATAATGTCTCTCATAAAACAATTGCATACAATATGTACTGTACTTCTATTTTAGTGAGCACTTCCATCGGGCTTGTACTGCCAGTAGCCATTTAACATTTCATAGCAAACTGCTCACCAGTCCTTCAAGTGTAATATTGCAGAAACAGTGAAGAAATGCGTGATTAAAAGCATTCACTGAGAGTGGACAATTTAGTTCTACCCTATCTTGCAAGATAAACCAGCCTTCACATTTGTAGGTGCTCATCATATAAATGACAGTTCTATGTGGTCATTTAATTTTACGATCTCAATTCTCGCATATATTGCTAACATAAATATAGCGTTCTCCTGCAGGGAGGTCTGCTGGGTATTATAAAATCAGTAAGACCTCAATGGGTTCAAATGGACATCTTTTATAATTATTGCTATAAAATTTCTTGACAATGCATTTTGTTGTCCAATGAGTAAAGAAAATGATTTTCTGAAAGACTGGGTTTTGACAAAGAGAGCAACAGAGCTTAGGGATTTGTTCCTGTGCTCAAGCATATTTAAATTACCTCCGTTACTCTTACCTTTTGGACAGAAGCCAATATCCTGGAATAACTTTTTTACAATGAAGCTCCAGTCAGTGTGTGGCTATATTTTCTGTTATATTCTGGTGTGGGGGGACAATGTAGGATATCTTGAGGGAAAAGATTAATTTGCTATTTAATGCAATTAAATTCTATTTGCCAAGCAATTCTTTTTACAAGCTCTTGAAGAGATTGGGGAATCTAAGAGAGGATGGGGGCAATAAATGTGTTCCCAGAAGGGGTTTTAAGGGAAGAAACAGACTTGTCCATGCTGGATTTCAGGACAGTTCTATTAGCTGCAAATCATCAGGAGGCACCCTGTTACGTCTTTCTTATAGTTCTCTAAAATTCTTCTCTTTCACCCATGTCTGGGAAGGAATTTCTATGTCACTTGATGACATTTACACAATAAAAAGATATTAAGTTTCCCTTGGAAGGCTGAATAGCAAAGTTTCCATGCTTGAATTTCCTTTGGAACACGGGCTTTGCCCGCAGAGTGCCTGGGTTGTGCAGTGGCAGTGCCCTGGGGACCACCAGCGGACAGTGGAGAACACAGCCTGCGTGCTGCCAGCCAGGGGCTGGAGTTAGGAGGCTCAGTACTGGTGTCTCTCTGGACACGGAAACACTCAGAAGTGATTCAGCTGCTTAGTGCCTCAATGCACTGGATATTCAGTTTCATAGAAAACATCTGTAGCAGTTCTTTTGGACTAGTAGTGAATTTTGCAGTCGTCAAAATAGAATGGCATCAGTACCTGTATGGATAGACTGTATCAGTGTCCTATTGCCCAGTTTCTAATTTGTATATATATTTTGAAATGTACATCATATGTTATAGAAGGAGAGGCAGCGTTTTTGTGGGTTGGTGACACTTCATGGATTTGATTGAAATTAGAGTGATTGATGTTAGCTTATGATTTAGTTCTTTTTGTCCAGCTTGGAACGAGCTGGTCTACTGTGCATGAGGGTTCTCTGCCACATTGTTTAACAACAAATGTACCTCTCACATATCAACAGCACTTTCTTAAAGGTGTGTGTGCATTCTTACATTGATTGGCCAGTGTCAGCAATGGTGGCATTCTGATCTCTAAACAGCCTTGTAGGTGCTGCAGTATCACAGAGACAGTGACAACAGAAATTTAAATGTGTGTTGGAGCAGGAAGTGCAAGAGCAATTTGCATTTACCCCAGAAGTTAATTGGCTGGATACCACATAATTATAGTAATGAAGTTGTAGGTTCACAGTTGATAAATAACTGCACAGTAACCTTTGATAAGTTTAAGTAGCAAATAAGTTGACTTGTTGCCACTGCTGTATTGGTTAGAAAAAAGGTGAAGGCAAAGGCAAAATAAACAGTATATTAATGTACGTGGGGGTTTTGGGTGTTGGCAGCACATGTTTTTGATATTTTTTTTCCTGTGCAGTTCTAAAGCCATTATATTAATTGTTTTTCTTACCTGGAATGAGAGCCAAGTGTCTTCAAATACATTTACCTTTGAAGTAATTAAAATAAAGTGTCTACTGACCATAGCAAATAAGCAAACATGCTCTGCATGAAAATAAGCAATGATAAGGAAAAAGACGTTATGCAAGAAAACAGTAAGGGAAAAGAAAAAAAGAGATTGTAGCTGCAGTTTCTTTACTGGAACCTTAGCAAACCTAATTGATTATTCTGAGCCATTGCACACATAAATATGTGTTAGCTGCTATAGCTTGGAGATATTTGTTGAGAAAATCAACAGATTTTTGTGTGAAGAGTTAAAGCCAGCTTCTTGCATCCATGTTCCAGGAAGAAATAATTTACAGGAATTCCAACCACTTTGGGAAGGTTCTCATTACATAAAAAGGTTTTCATGCTTCTTACAAGTATTACAGTTTACTCATGAAAAAATGAGCTTGGGTAAGTGGCCAAATTCCTGAATAGATACAAAATAGAAAGGATTAGATAAGTAATGGGGAACTAAGACCTGGAACTAGGTGACAAAATGTAAATAGTTTGACTGAGATCTAAGCAGATTTTTGTATTTCAAATGAGAAAGGTTCTTCTGCCCTTTAAAAGGGTACACTATGGGTATACAGATAAAAGCTTTCCAAATATTTAATGCTGAGATTAGAACACCTAGGTTCAGTCTTCAAACTACATAAATTGATTTTATTTTAAGGCAACAGCTCAGCCTGTGCTGCTTGGGTAAGTTGTTTGCTATACACAACACCCAGGATGGGAGTTCTCAAGCCCAGTTTGCTCAGAAAACCTCAGCTGTGCAGGCAGCAGCTTCCAGCAGTGAGCATGTGCTTCACTCTTTCCGACTGTGTTCTCCTACCTCTCATGCTGTGCCCAAGGGCACTGAGTGTCCTCCTCCTCCCCACTGTGAGATTCCCTGGTTTTAACTGAGAAAGATGTTTGGCCATTCTAAATATAGCTTGGTCAACCACTTGTGGTCAGCTGTAATATTCATGAATACTTATACAGGTTTCCACAATCCATCCTTCCTTTAGAAAATGTGAACAAAATTGCATATGCTGAATGTTTATAGATGTCACTAAATATGAAGCAATTTATGATTTTTTTTCAATTCACAGACAGAATTTCTTCAGCATTTGTCTGAACCCAAAATTCATGTAAGTGTAAAACAGAATTAACCAGCAGCCAAAATAGTAGATCAGTTTTCAGACCACATGGTACTTCTACCTTATGCCTTTTGCTTTTTTTTCTTTTTAAGATGTTTATGGCAATGCCTCTATGAACAAGCTTAATTTAAACGATGTGAAAACCTGCAACTGATTTTCCCTGTACAGAGGTAATCTCATTGGATACCATAGCAGCTTCCATAACAAGCCATTTACACTTTTCTGACAGTGCTGACAGTGCTTGGTACAAAAGTGGGGTTTGTTCCTTTCCTCTGAAGACAGAGGTCCAGCCTCCAGGGGAACAAAATACATTCTCCATGGATTTTTGAATTAATTTTAGTAATAATTTTATTTTTCATTTCAGTAAAGGTAATTCTGCAATTAATTTCTTCTATGAATCTCAGCTGTGGCAATTTGATTTTGGGTGCTGGGTCCCAAACCGGGGGGCCTTGGTTGCACAGCCTTTTAGTATTCTGGAGACTTTTTGATATTCAGTGAAAATTCCCAAAATATTGCTGGTCTGCCTTCCCAGTGTCAAACTCCAGTTAATATATACTAAATACTTCTTACTGTTGGCTTAATCCTGCTTTGGTGTTATTTCACAGTAAAGGATCTCCTTTTAGAGTAGTGTCTGCTCTCACATCTTTGACTTGTCAGCACTCAATACTCGTCCCTCCCTGCAATTTATTCCTGTTGCTGCAGTGCGTACATATGGCAGCTCCCATGGTCAGCAGCGTGGAGAGAAAATCAGGTTGGACAGTCCATAGGGTAGTACAGCATCAATCTTTAGTGGTGTGTTGTTCTTGAATCTGTTAAAGTGCAGGCAGTAACAGGGAGTTTTGGAAAGCCTAATGATTCTTTAGATTTAGAAAATGTGCATGGGGGACTATGGCTGAAACTCTCTGAAGTCAGCAGACAGACTCCAGTGGATTTTGAAGGGCTCAGATTGGTCCCACAGGGCATTCTGGTGATTTTCTGCATACACACTGCTTTTCAAGTGACTTGCCTTTTGGGTCTCCTGGGACATAAAATATTCCCAAAATACTGAAACATCCTAGCAGAGGAAAAGTAACCATTTCTTATTACATTTCTTTGACTTTTTTTTAAATTTGATGCGACTTCTTAAATAATGTTGGCAATAATAAAGAGGCAGGCATTCTTCTAAAATGTCATAAAAATAATGTATCAAGTGCATAAAGTAATCTATAATACAATGACAACATTTTTCATGCGAACTTTTATATGTGAAGAAAATGAAGTGCCTTTATATTGAGTTTATCTTCAAGTTTAAATTAAACCCACAGAAGAAAAATCAAAAGAAAAGAGGTCCAGTCAGGTTCCACAGGAGTTCTGGATATGTCTCACTTGTATAATGGATCTTAAGCCTGCCTAAGCTTATGAAATACTCAGGACTCAAGCCTCAGACTTCTGCAGTACAACTTGGAGTAATTGTACTGAAGTCAATGGCCCATATCTTGCCATCAGTTCTTAAATAGAACTTCTAGTGAATTTCTATAAAGACTTTTGCTTAAAAGTCAACAGCACAGAATGGTTCAGGGAAATTACAAAGCTGCAAGCAAAAGTGTTAGTTTATTTTTCCTTTTCTTTTCAGAATACCTTGTGTTAGGTTCTATAAAATAAGATTATTACCTTGCACCGATTCAAATCAGTATGGCATCAGAATTGGATCTTGGGGCTCTCAGTAACATGCCTGAGCTTCACTGACAGCGAAATTAAATTACTTTTAATTAACACAGATTGAGAGCATGTGAGAGATATATCCCAGTGTTTCTTTCCAAAAAATCTTCTTTTTTGACAGAATGAAGCTAAGCCACATTGCTGCCAGTGCAGCCTTTATATTCATTATAAATTTCAAGCTCCTTTTCTCTTGTCCCAACAGAAGAAGCAGTTACTTTACGGTGTAGAACTTCCCAAGTCATAATTGAACTTCATTCACCAGTGCTTCTACCTATGTGCACAAATAGAAAACAGAAATGTTTTTTGAGGAGGAGGTCAGTGTTTCAAAGGAGAAAGGTCAGTACCTGAGCTGTGAGATAGCACTGGGGACAGACTTTGTCTAATGTGTTGGGGAAATGAAGTAGTTGCGAAGAAGCAAGTGAAACTAATGACTGGCTTATCTTGCAAGGACTAAAAAAAACTCTGAAGAAAAAAGTTCTCTTTCTTCTTTGCTTAATTTTCAAGCTGTTTATGAAATGAGTGCCAAAAGCCTCCTATACACCCCAAGATCTGAGTCACCATTTCTGACGGGTGATGGAGGCAGAATTGGATGGTGTGATCCAGTCATGTGCTGCTGTTGTTGTGTGCACATGTGAGTGTGAAATTTGGGCATTTCTCTCATTTTTTGCATCTCTCAGCTGCATGCCCTACTTGTGACTGGCAGCAACTAAGACAGAAAGGCAGTTGCTCTAAGAGCTCAGGTTTCACCATCATCTAGCGATATGGACCAAAATGTGATTTCCTTAGTGTGGGTGAGATAAAATGGAGAAAGCAGAGCTCCTTTACCTTGCTGGGAAAATGGTCCAATGGCAACCACAGTGCAGGAGAAGGGTCTTCTGTGCATGTAAGAAAGCTGAATGATGAGGTGGGGAGCAATGTGTATGATAAGGAGCAGGTGGTCAATAGCCAATTCGAGGTGCATAAAAATAATAGCAATTTGTAATGTGTAGGAAACAATGTTTTCGCATTCCTTTTAGGCTTTAAACCTAATCCTGGTTTTCTAATTTAATAGACCATATTCTTAGGGGACCCTGTAAGCAGTTTCCTGTGCTCATACTATGAAGAAGAGACGTAATCTAGCTACAAATGCTCACTGAGGAGTCCTACTGTGGTAAGAGAACTCTCTGCTGGCTACTGTCAAGCCAAATGTGGGTCTACACTTCTGGTACCTTCTTATAGCTCTGCAGAGACCACATAACAGTGATGTGAGAAGAAAGAAGGTCCCTGCCTACCACACTGCACTTATCATCTGTCAAAATGGGGCCAGCTGAGGATGGTATATTCCAGAAGCAATGAGCATGGGCATGTGAGAGTAAATTACATGGTAATTTCAGTGTCCCAGCTGCCCTAGTGCAGCTGCCAGTGATGTACTTTTGTGTTGTGGTAGAAGTGAGGTAGCCTGAAGCTGTGAGCTGCCTTAGATAAACCATGTGGGAAGCTGGTGTCCCAGCTTTTCCCCATAATGTACTTTAGGAAGCTCACACCTTACCAGCTCCAAACGATGCCAGGAATCCCACAGAACTGGAGGTTTCCCTCACAGCCCTTCCCACTTTCTATAGCAAAGAGGATGGGGGCTAGGGATTTTTTCGCTGCTTTTATGCCTGTCCCAGAATACTGTTTGGAGATGAAAGAAGCAATAGTGTGAAAAATATTCCCATTCTCCTATTTTGATGTTTGTTTGTTTCTCTCTTGCTCAGTAGGACAGTTATTTGATAACACAACTGTCCTGAATCCACCTAATAGAACTGCTTAAAGATGAGATACTTTAAATACTTTGCATAGGAGGAATGCCTATTATACAATGACAAATATCTATATCATCATCAGGTACTGTAAAGCTATTGGTGGCATAAGGCCAGATCTTAGCATCTCTGTTTCAGCCAAATGTATTTTAGATTGTTGTGATACTTCATTTCTGAGAGAATTTTCTGTAGGTGTAAATGAACGCTCAAAAAAGAAATCTGTTACACACATTCTCAAGGCTCCGGTAAGCACATTAAACAGTACAATGTACAGGAAAGAGCACTTCACAGAAAAAAAGGTAAAGATACATAATGGTCTGGGATAAATATGGGTAAGAGGGCTCTGTGTGTCCAGTAGGTTTTGAAGCTTCTCAAAATCACATGCTTTCAGATGTCACAAAGATACTTTTCCATCGTTATCATTTAAGATATGAATAGAATTTATGTTTAAAGAATTATTAAAAAAATATACAGGTGAAAATGTTTTCTAATCTTATTATTGCTTGATTTTCTCTGAAGTCTGGAGTGCAAGTATGAATTTACATTTGCAGAGACGGTTCACTGCCTGTGCTTGTAGCAGACCAGGAACTATCTGTTAAATCTAATCCAGAAGCTGAGCATTTCTGTTAGCCCTAAAAGGTAGTTTTTATTCATTTAGGCACTGCCCCTTAGAAATGTGGCTGATGAAATGAAATTTCAGTGGAGACCACCAGCTTGGCTTGCAGGTGGAGAAGCACCTGCCTTTCAAAAGACATAATTTCAAAAGAGCCTGTGAAACCCCTTTACAGTCGGCAGAAAATGGATGATGTGTTGCTCTCCACTGTCACATAGGTCGCCCTAATTCAGTGAAGCATCTCTGTTCCCATGTGGAGGCACTCTTACTCCTCCAAACTGTAATCTCATTTTGTCCTGAATATTATTTATGTTCCCTCTCCATAGGTTTGAGTCAGTAATAGGAACAGAGAGAGAGAGCCATCTTGTGGATGAACACTTTACTATCTTGCAGTTTTAGGTGCCAGGCACTTCAGAAGCTAATTCTGGAGACCTTATTTTTGCAAAGAGAGACTTCAATTACAAGTGAGTGTCCTATAATATTTATACAGATGTGTCAGTTTCTGCACAAAGCAAGTTAAGTGAGCAGGGAATGATACTATTCCAACATTTGCCTGCTGGCATTTGATATGTGTGAACAGCATGTTTTTCGCCCCATCTTGAACTACATAATCAGCAGTTTCTTCTCTTCTTTCCATATTGCTTCTGTGCACAATTTAGATATTAAATATATATCTTGATTTGCTTTGTAGCAGACTGCAAATGAAGTTTCACTGCCTCATCTTGGAAATGTGCAGTGAAAGTAGAGTTGAAAATAATATTTTTCCCTTCATGCTTACTGCTTTCAGTTGAATAATTGCACAATTCTTACAGACTACAGAAAACATTAAAAAGCTGTTCTCATCTACAGGTTCCAGCCTGAGATGTGCAAAATGCTTGTAATGAAGCTGCAAACCATGTGAAAGCAGTGACAAGATCCTTTGTGTAGCAGAGAGGGGCTCCCGCTTCAAGCAGAAGAAAGAGAGCAGAGGGCATCTTTCTGATAAGAGTGGATGATGTGGGTCTAGGAAGGTCTGAGCTCTTGATAAAGTGAAAATGAAAGTGATGCCTGATGTTCCAGCTTCGCCTCCTGAGTTAAGGGGATGAGCTATACTTTTCAACCCCTCTATGAGGTAAGGGTCAGCGATTAGCACAAGGCTGTCTGGTACCTTACATGCTGTAGTCAACAGGTGCTCTGAGGGTATAAAATTTCTGGTTAATCAAAAGTGTTGATCCTTTTAAACATGCTTGGTTTCTTTATCAATGGGAAACTTAGCCTTGATTTAAATTCTTTAAAGATGTCGTTATTTTTCCCCTGCCCTAATTTGGAAGGATTTCTGAGATTTGAAATCGGGGAGATCAAATTTAATCCAGTCTAATGCAATCTTTTCATAGATCAATAATAAGGTCATATTTAGAGGTTTTACTTTTTTGCCCCCAGAATCACAGCATACCTTTATTTTGCTGAGGAAATGAGCACAGTGTTTGGGATTTTCATCTGTTTTGGTTTCCTCCATCTGCAGTCTTTGTTGTATTTCAGTGTTCGTAATACTCGATTCAAACTCAATTTTATATGGAGGGTGTATCTCTACGATGTGTTGCACTCAAGGTTTAGGAAACCAGACCGAATTGAAGGAAATGCTTATTATTATTATTATGTCATTATATATGTTTGTGAAGTGTGAGATCTGAAATAACCAACTCAATAGTTATTGCATAAAGCTGGCAAATCTGTTACCATGTGATATTGTTGACATAAAATTGAAATCAGCCATAACATTGGCAGAATACTACTTTTCTGTCTCAAAACACAGATTAGCTATTTAATTGAAAGAAACTTTCTCTACCAAATGATATAACATTTCCCTTTCTTAAAAAAGCCAAACTGAAAACAAAAGCCATATCAAATGGAAAAGAGGTTTAAATTACCAGTATATGATAGAACCATAGAATTATAGAATATTCTGAGTTGGAAGGGACCTCAAGGATTATCAAGTCCAACTCCTGACCTGTTAGAACAAACCAAAAGCAAACAAAAAAAAGAAATAATAAGAAACCCGTCACTGGCCCAGCACAGCACCATCCCCAAGAGTCACACCATGTCCCTGAGAGTATCGCCCAAACTCTTCTTGAGCTCTGCCAGGCTTGGTGCTGTGACCACTGCCCTGGGGAGCCTGTTCCAGTGTCCAACCACCCTCTGGGGGAAGAACCTTTTTCGAAGCTTAAAACCTCCCCTGACACAATTTCAGGGCACTCCCTCAGGTCCTGTCCCTGGTCACCAGAGAGAAGAGATCAGTGCCTGCCCCTCCTCTTCCCCTCATGAGGAAGCTGTGACTGCAATGAGGTCTCCCCTCAGTCTCCTCCAGGCTGAACAGACCAAGTGCCCTCAGCCACCCCTCACACGGCTTCTCCTCGAGGTCCTTCACCATTCATTGCCCTCCTTTGGACACTCTCTAATAGTTTCATGTCTTTCTTACACTGTGGTGCCCAAAACTGCCCCCAGCACTCGAGGTGAGGCCGCCCCAGGGCAGAGCAGAGCAGGACAATCCCCTCCCTTGCCTGGCTGGCGATGCTGTGCCTGAGGCACCCCAGGACATGCTTGGCCCTCCTGGCTGCCAGGGCACTGCTGACTCTCACATTCAACTTTCTGTTGACCAGGACCTGCAGGTCCCTTTGCACAGTGCTGCTTTCCAGCCTCTCATTCCCCAGTTTGTCTGTACATCCAGGGCTGCCCCATCTCAGGTGCAGAATCCAGCACTTGTCTTTGTTAAGCTTCATACAACTGGTGATTATCCAGCGCTCTAAATTGCCAAGGTCTCTTTGCAGGGCCTTTCTGCCTTTAAAGAAGTCAACAGCTCCTCCCAATTTAGCGCCATTGGCACATTTATTTAGTATCCCTTTGAGTCCTGTGTCCAAGTCACTTATGGTAATTGATGAGTCAGCCCTGAGCAGTCCTGCTCCATCAGTAACACTGTTCTAGGAAACAGCATTCCCTTCAACTTGATGGGCTACTGTTCTGTAGCAGTTGCTCAGCAATGCTAAAGGATCCCCTGTCCTTTAGCCACAGATCCTCTCCCAGACAATGACTGCTGTAACTGAAAATACCCCAAATCTCCCAGCTGTTTTCCCATGGG
This sequence comes from Edolisoma coerulescens, assembly GCA_013397115.1. NCBI lineage: Eukaryota > Metazoa > Chordata > Aves > Passeriformes > Campephagidae > Edolisoma > Edolisoma coerulescens. The sequence goes on from VWZW01006255.1 coordinate 1,026,721, forward strand.
GACTATTTCAAAATAGTTGAAAACAAAGGATAATGCTACATTGCACTCTGGCTTTTTCTGATCTTTCATTAGAAACTTAAAGAGTGTATGTGTGTTAAGCTGAAAATGTCATTACCTATTTCTCATGAATATTTCAGAATCCAAAATTTACAGGCTATTGTTCTCATAAGCAAAACATGTTGTTTCTGGATATATGAGTAATGAGTGATAGAGGAAGCCTCAGTAAGATAAAATAAATCTATTCTGAGTGTGAAGTACTGCGTAGCCTGCTTTTGCCTTATTTTGGTTTTTTAACCGGAATAGTCAGAGGTGAAAAACAATGTAACATTTGATTTAAGTTTAGTTATTTGCCCATATGATATACAGATGCCATAATATTTCTTCAGTTTTTGTCAGATGTCAAGGTACCTGAACAGCTGGTAAATGTTAATGTCTTAAAGATAACTGGTTTACTGTGGCATATATTTTCAGTTGACACACTAGTAGGTGATCCAAGCAGAGCTATAATAAAGATGGGGGGAAGAGCGGTCTTTGCCTCAATTGCACATGACCAATAGAGCAATTCAGAGCAAATAGGGTCCAACTCACTCCCTTTTGCCATCTTAAAAAGGGACTGCAGGTCCGTGATGGTGTGTTGAGCCAGTGGCTGTGGCTAAGGGAGCCCTGGGAGGGTGAAAGGAGCACTCAGGAGGGTGCTCACTGCCTGGAGGCTGAGGGTGGGGGTCTGGTGCTGGGTGGGCCAAGGGAAAGAAACTGGATGGATATTGCTCTGCTCTGAATAAAGTCCAATAAATTGGCAGTGGCAAGTTTTGTCACCCAGAGAAGGCACTCAGGTACTGTTCAGTGGGTATATCATGCAGTTCACAAGTATAAAACTGCTTTCAGTGGATACAGAGGAAGTAAGAATGAGTCATGATGAGTGCTCTGCATTATTCTGATGTGTATTGTGGGTTTCTTCAAACTTGTACATTGCTGCCTGAGTGAATGCAGCTTTATGTCAAGGAAGCCTTTAAAATGGTCTTTAAAGCTGGAAGAGGGAAAAGGAAAGTGCTGGTGCAGGTAAGATGCACAGCTTTAAATTGTCACAGTAACAGTCTAGAGTAGGATGGCTTACTTTTTCAGGGCTCACTTGATGGCCAGGGAGAATTCCTATTCTTCTGTGCTGAAGAGATAGAAAGGGGTTTTAGAGAGATGTGATAGGGAGGGGAAGAGAGAGAGGGGAAGTGTGATGCAGACCCTGGGAAGAACCAGGGCACCAAGAAATTTCAGGGGTAGGGCTTGCTATTTATCCTGTGCTGGGCAGGTAACCAGGTTGTCTCGAGCATGGGAGAAAGAGAATATATGTATGTAGGAGGGTATATATATTTGGAACTCTCCTTTGGCTTTCTACCATGATACTGATGCTTTCCATCACTGGGTTTAAGAATAGCAAATTCTTTCTTTTGTGAACTGCTTTAAATGTCTGCTTTCATGATGCAGTGCAGAATAAATCCTGTGGGAAGTCCATCTGAGCTTGCTTGGGTAGGAAATAGCTAACTGTGGCTGGTGGGCAGGGATGGACAGTCTAAGTTCTGATATGAGAGGGTGCAAGTTGTCAGATTTTATCCTGGGAGACATAAAACCCCAGGCCATTGCTGATGCCACACCATAAACATCAGATCCGGAGAAAAGGCTGTGGAGCAGAGCTGCCTGGCCAAGTGATGGGGGCATGAGCTGTACCAGGAGAATGGGCAGGGCACAGTATGAGTTTTCAATGGGGTGGAATACACTGCTGGAGGAAGTGCATTTCAGTAAAACAAAATATATTATAATCCAACGTTTTGTTTTCTGTAGCATTTCAGTTGTATATTAAAAACAGTAAATTACTCTGATAGAGTGTGATATTCAAAGTTCTAAGCATTCTTTTTGAATCTCTGTTTCTCACTGATACTTGGGAATGACACATTCAACACAGTGGGTATTGGTTTATTGTAAGAATATCTGAGTTATTTATATCCTGAAAAAATACTGAGGATTCATCTGCTTTTTGCTTCCAGCCCAGTGTCTCTGTGCTTTGATTTTATGACTGGTGTGGCATTTGGTAAGTAGTATTCTTCCTTTTTTTCTAATACTTGTAATAATGGTGGTGCCTTCACCTACTGATGGCATTAGTATCAGTTTATACTTTTTATTCACCTCTCAAATTGGCTCATTGTAACCAGAGATTTGACAACCAGAGAGCAAACTATTATTTTCATAATGCTCTTATTCCATAAAGGGTGCTGTAATTTTCCCAGGGTAATTAGGGAAATAGATCACAAAATCTCAGAGATGCTGGCATCACGTTAGTAAATTTCTCATGTGCCATTGGTTCACCACTTCTCTCTGATATCCTGAGGGTTGAAGAAGTGAATAGAAAATTCCAATTGCCTTCCTAAGGTCAAGATTTCCAAAGTCTAGCACAAAATTAATTGTAGATAAATCCAGGAGCCTTTCTACATCTGTTGTCATACAGGACCATGTGTGCCATCCAGAATGCCTTGGTCTCATGCTGTGAGTTATAGATTTCTGCCTCAGAGCTCCCTATGCACACCTGCAACTGCTCTTTCCTATGAAGCTTCTATTTCCTGTTACAGACTTGTCCAAGAGAGGTTGCTGAGCCAAGGCAGAGGTGATGCCACTGCTGTGGATATATTCGGGGATGTTTGAGCACACTCGGGATCCACTCCTGTCAAACTGAAGAGAAGCTGGAAACACTTTTTCCCCCACTCTGTCTCTCCAGTTACTCCCAAGTCACTTCTGAAGAGCACCTGTGTAAGAGAAGAAATTCCCCAAATAGCAGGAGTTTTACGCGCATTTTCAGGTGAGTGAGTTAGAAGAAAAGCTCCCACCTCACTGTGTCTCTTCTCCCTGTGCCTGCAGAAAGGCTTCTGCTCACTGCCACGTTGCCAGTGTAACAAATCTAGAGACAGGGTACACCTGCCCAACACCTAGACTTCAACCCAGTAGTTCACTGAGCCACGCTGCCAGCTGCCCCTCTCTTGCATATGATTGAGGGAATTGTTTTGCAATAAAGTAAAACAATTGATTTAAATCCAATGATACTGGCTAATGACATGGTAAGGGCAATCAGTGTGTAGGAATGATCTGTGTAAATGCTGCTGTGAATTTTTTCAGTGCACCACATCTCATGAGTGAGGAAAAGATGTTGCCTGGAACAGGCAATTATTGCATCTTGGGTGTTATGGGATAGAGGTTTCTTTGGGTCCAAATGAGTGTGCACTGCAGTTTTTTGACAGTCTTACAGCATCTTTCACCCCAGTAGTAATGTCCTCTCCAAAGGGCTTTGTATGCAAGCCTAGATCAGCATTATCTTGCACTAACTGTAGAGATTTTATAGTTTTAGGGAAGTTCTGTCAGCATTCACACAGCAAAAAATCCTAAAATGAGTTATCAATATTTAAGATGTTTGGTAGGTGTGTGGACGTGCTCCTCTGTATTTGTACACACTTATCAATCAGCTCTAGGATTCTCAAAGTTGTCTAACCAGAAACAACTGTATGTTTTTGAAACTGGGGCAAGTTAATTACATTGGTGATACTGAACAGGTAACTTATTTATGTAGTTCAATAGATAGATTTAATAAATCTTCCGCTTCTTACCTCTTCTACTTTCATAATTTAAATTTTTGAGCCTGGACTACAAGTATTGCTTGCTTAGTGCCAACAGCTAACATGACTGCAAACCTTGCTGTGCCTGTTAAAATATATTGACAGGGGCCTTTCTTCTGAAAGAATCATATATAGTGCTGAATAGCTGCCTACCACAGGAAAAAAAACAAGTTAGACAATCTTCAGACCTTTGGTACACACTAATTATGGTATGAATTGTGTGAATTTCATTTGTACTTGCGTATTTATATATATCTCATTAATTTGTTACAAAGAGGGAAAAAATCATTACTGTAGAGTCAAATTGCCTGTAAATGACTTAAGGAATATGTTAATGATCCTGCTCCAAATGAATAATTATAACACAGGTGCACTTGAGATGTGATCATTTAACTGACAGCACACAGCTTTTAATGTCTTGAATATCCATGATAATGGTGATGTCATAGCAGCCAGTTAAAATAATCGTTCACATCCTCCATTTAATACACAGGAGAACTGTGGGTATAATTCCCAAATAGAGATATTGCCTTGCTTATTTAAGGAATGGTTAATTTATAAACAAATCAAGAAGTCACTCTGCATTGATTTTAACGCAATGTGTTTCAGTAAAATGTCATGCTATTGTCTCCAGTAGAAAATAAACATCGATGGCAGAAAGGTGTTAGTGCATCAATTTGATGCTGCAGTTTAAAGGAACTTAGCTCAAAATATCTGAATATATTAAATATATGAATTGCACTTCACCTGCTTTACTACTAATATCCAGCTAAAGCTCTGGTGTTTGTTGTTTTAAAGGTGCTTGTTGTTCAGTTCCTTCTGAAGTTGATGCCTATGGGAATCAGGGATTTGTGCTCTGACGTGCACAAAATAGCCCCTGTCTACAGATGTGTTGTCTCATTAAGAGAAGATTTGAACTCTGTAAAGGCCAGTCTTCTTCTGGGCTTATGTCCCTCTTCATTTCACAGAGCTGTGCAACACGTTAAGCTTTTCAGTTGTATTTGTGGTCAAGATCAGATTTTAAGTGTCTAACAGTCCAAAATTTAAATATTATACCTTGAATGCACAAGAGTTCACAGAAGGCAGTAGTGTGCTGCCTCAGTGTTATCTCCATGATAATAGCAACGAAACTAGAGCAGTAGCTAAATATAGAACAGTTTTTCTGCATCTATTTCGTGTGTTGTCATGTAATTATAAATAGATGAAGAATTAAATCTCTAACCTGTAATGAGGTTTATGAGGAAAACTTACAGAATTCCTAATGTAAAAGGAGTTGTTTCTAGTTAAGGTTAGCACTGTATGCCTTGAGAAGAACCAGCTTATTTAGAATAATAGTACTATATTGATGCAGGTTATTTTAGCAGCAAGAGTCTGTGCTAGGAGGGGAGAACTCTTTTGAAGATATCAGTTCTAAAGCATAATAAAACAGGTGCATCTTAATAGGTCTACCAGGAATGTTTTAGCTGTTAGCATCTTTTAAATGCTTCTGCTGAGAAACCCTGTTTTCATAACAAGGTTGGTGAGTATTAAACCTGTGATAGTTCTTTCTGGGGTTACTATAATTTATAAAAACAATAAAAACCTGCTAAAAAACATTTATGTATTTACAAATGTTGTAACCAGGGGTCCCACTGATATTTGTGGTGAAAGATATGCCTAAGGGCACATAACCCTGCTTGTACATTGCCAGGACTGCAATCTGGTTTATGACAAAACAGATTCATTTATCTCCAAATAAATAAATTACTTTTGTGAACATTTAGAAACATTTGCATAATTAGGCTGTAAGATCTTAGCAGTCTTTTTCATAATAATTAAACTAATCTAATCTTGGACAGGGTAAACAGACTTACTAGGCTGAGAGCAGCCTTCAGGCAAGGAACTTACTACATTCTACAGGAACTGTAAGGCTGATGATGTTTGTTAATTATGCAGAGCTTTTACTCCCCAGTAATAGCAGCGTTTGTATTGCCTGAAGCTCAGATAGCTACTCCCAGGCACATAAAATTAGGCTCTGGGTTTTTTTGTCATTCTCTAAAAAATCCCAACAAAACAAAAAACCCCAAAACACAAAACCACAACAAAACCACAAAACAAAACAAAGAAGATACTTCAAAATGATTACACGCTTTCAACAAGGAGGCATTAACCTTACAGTGTTGGATCCTGGAGCTGCACACAATTGGCTCCCTCTGCAGTCATGTGGTCTTGGTTATCTTCAGATCTGGAGTCTTTCATGCCATAGAGAGAGACAGAGTTGTGAGGCTGGGTAAAAGAACAGCAGAAGACACTGCTTTATTTTCTGGGGACTTCAGGAAGAAAAGATTGAGAATATCAAATTGGTCTTACCCAGGACTGTTCTCAGTCAAGCAGTCAATCAAAATTTATAGCCACAAATCAAAAAAAGAAGATCAGAGACAGTACCTAGCAAATTCTGAAAAGATGTTTTTTCTTTAAAGAATCTGTCATCTTTATCTAGTTTTATATGAGCCATCAGTCCATGAAGACTTCAACTGACACGTAAACTCAAGAAGAAGGATTTTTCTGCTTGCAAACAGGGTATGGCATGAACAAGAATGATATTCAAGCTCTACAAGCTTATTTTTAAAAAATCATCTCTTAACAAAGCTGTTTTGTAGACAAGAATTTAATTTCTGAATATTATTTTCCTCAAAACAGGACAGGCAAGGAAATTTTCCTGATTTTTTTTTTCTTTGTGCTTTAACTTAGAATATATTTATAAGAACAAATTTGTGTGATTAGGCCTTAAAAGTCTGAATTATAGTTTATAATTTTTTTTCTCAGAATTTGCATACAAATTCACAATGCATTACCTTTTTCAGTAAAGATTTAATTTTGTTTGGATAAGAATAGTGATGCCTGACCCCTTCAAGGCAGGTGGTTAAACCATATGGAAGTGGTGTAACATGAAGCATTGCCTCTAATAATCAAGAGCTGAATTTCACTCATAACAAGAAGTAGAATGCTTTAGGAATTTCTCCTGTTTATTTCAAAGGTTGTTCCCTGAGTAAATGATGCTAGATGAAGTTTTCAGAATCTGTCTCTTCAAACAAGTTACATCAGGATTTGCTTATGAAGAGGGACTCATGGATCTGAATAACCACTGATCTTTTAAAGCCTTGAGGGCCAGAAGATTCGGAACAGGTGATGCATCTATGGATGTTTTTTCCATAATAAATGAGTGGGTAGAGGCAAGAAATTGGCAGGAATTTGTTTTCAGCTTTTGCGTCTCTGGCCTGTACAGCTGAGCCATCCAAACATAGTGTAATGCAGGGATAATAAGCAAGCATCCCATTGCCAACTATTTTCTGCACAAGAAAGATGCAAGATATCAACTCTCCTACTGCAGTTTGAACTACCCTACTTCGGGCCTTGTTCTTTTTTACTGTGCTCTTCATTCCCAGGCACGTTATTTAACCAAATTTAGTGAGTCCAGCATGTCTGCCAGTCAGTGCTATAAGCTAGTGGGTTGTTGCGGTTCCAGTTAACATTTTGTGGTATTGCCAGTGGCATGAATTCAAGTACCATGTTGTTTTTTATTAACTTTTTATGAGGGAATAATACAAGGTGCTTTTATCAATGAAATTAATCAGAAAAAAAAATCCTGGTTTAAAGTGATGAATTGTGCAAACAAAGAATATTGCTCTATAGTCTCCAGGTGGCCTTCCAAAAAGTTACCTTTCACAACCCAGGCTAAAAACCTCTGAGCTAGAACAGTTTATCCCAATGCTGCACAAAGCCTGGAAATAAGTCTAGAAGGGGCTGCTCTGGTTTTCCTCATCAGCCCCCGGGTTCTGTGAGGAGCACACCTTCACCTGAAGCCTTATTCCTCCTCTCTGCAGTGCAGTGCATAGATAGGCAGTATTTATTTGCCAGAAACACAGAATACATTTAGGACAGAGGAGTTTCTCAGGCTGGACTACCAGATTTACAGTGTGGAAAGGTGGCACAGCTACTGTTGTAACTCTCACCCTTAATGCCATTTCCCACAGGGTCATTGCTGAGCTCTTGGGTTACTGCTGGTCAGAAGAGTGAGCAGGAGCAGCTCCAAGCCTCTTGTCCTGGTCACAGCAGGAAATCTAGGAAAAGTCATATTGCCTATGCTGTTAGCAAAGAACACAGATTTTTAGATTATGATATGGACCAATTGCATTACGTATAATATTTGGTGTCTCTGGTTATTAACTGCCTTTGATAGTTTATATCTTTAACATAAAGCAAATTATAATCAGATTAGATTTAATAGGTACATAATTTGAAATTTTAGGAGCTGCTTGTATGTTGCTGTTCAGTATATTTGACTATATACTGTGCAATGTAATATGTACCTTCATCTGCCTCACTCAGCAGTAGAGTGTAGAGGTAAATGAGCTCCCTCTTTATTTTTTATCCCGCCCTTCTTGAATTTTCAGGTAAATTACAAGGAGAACAAATGAGACTGACTGCTGTTTTTCCCTGCAGGGACAAAGGACGACCAGGATAGAGATGGTGCCATTCTCTCCGCTCACCAGACTGTCTTGGTGTTCGAGTTAAATTTTCCCTCCCCTCCCCCTTGTCTCTTCAGAAGAACGAGAAAATGGTACATAAGCTGTTACTTTGAGACACAGGTGATTCCTGGGTGCTGTCTGAGTAGGTGCAGTTATGTCTGCTGCTCTTTCATGACAGAATGTAAGATTTGGGACAAATTGGCCCATGAAACCCATGTACCACCTATTTGCAAAATGGCACAGCATGCTGAGGACATTAGATGCATCTGAGGATGGTGTTAAGTTGAATACATATATATGACCACAGATAATTAGAATAACAGGGGTTTTGTAATTATAGTTTTATGAGAAATACTGATATTTGCATTGTTATTAGGCCATCTATTATGGACCAGCCAATAGCTTGGTTTATGAAGATAATCCACATTTTTCAATCCCTATATAGAAAGAAATGTCATTCATTGCTATAGCTTTTTTTCTTGTCTAGCTCTGTCTTGACGTTAGAACTTCATTGGGTGAAATCATTTCAGGGCTTAAACCCTGAACAGTTGAAGTACTGAATATTTTTGTTAGTATAAAGCTCATTTTCAACAATCACTTGTGATCAAGGTATTCCACATTATTTTTACTCTGTGTACTCTGAAAATGGTATTTTAGGAAAACTTGGTATATACAGGTATCATTCTCTTGAGAGTTTGAAAGGGGAAAAAAATTAAAAATTGTCAGCTTTCTTATTTCCAACACTTCAAAGCGTATTTACTAAAGATGTGTTGACTGGATTTCTGTGTAATTTTGTGTGAATGATTTATCTTGTCTGGTCCAGAATGTAAACTTGTTAACATTGTAAATTAAGTATTTTTTATGGGGGAAAAATGCTTACTAATTTGCATTATAAACAGCAGCCCAATTTCAGGCAAGCTATGCTTTTATTTCAGTGGTGTTAGAGACAGAGAGCACTAATTACAGAATGGGAATTTTCAGGGAAGGTTAGAGAACAAGAGCATGGGCCAATGACACAGATCCTTTTTAATTACTTAGATTGTTTCGAAAAGTTGAGATGGTTTCATTCTCTTCTTATTCCTTCACTATAATCTTTATAGATTATAATAATATCTTGATCCCTCTTCCTGATAAAGTCACTGTTATTTAATAGCTTGGGACTTTTTTTTTCTTAAATAGTATTATTTACTGAAAATTCTCACAATTTCATGATTGGTCAAAAAATTTGTTTTTTCTTCAACTTAACAGCTTGGGATCACTTCAAAGTGTAGGGAACCCAAACTAGTGTAGGGAACCCAAACTAGTGTAGGGAACCCAAACTTTAGTAACTCCATCAAAAGCAGTTGAATAAAATTGTCAAAAGCAATAACAAGCCCCAAACCCCAGAACTTGGTGGATCAGGTCTAAAAGGTTGTCTTATACATAATTTTGTAGTATGTTGCCTTTCTCGCTCATTGTGTTTTATTTGTGTACCAATGCCAAAAAATGCTACAGATGCATAGAAGCCTTGGGAACAGTGTACCAAAACAACAGTTATCAAAGCTTACAGTATTGACCAGAATGATGTCAAGGAAAAAGACTGAATGAGTTGGAAGCAAAAATACCCAAGAAAAGTGAGACTGGCATCATTCGACTAGCATCTCAAGAAAAATAAGATACACAACTTTCACCTGTAAGTATCTGCATGTTTTTACTGGAGGTCATGACTAGTGGCTATTTGAATTGTTAATGAATTCCACTTCAATCAGTTTAAAAATTTTGGAAGAATATCTGCTGTTTAGAAGATGTGAAAGAGTGTAGATAAATTCAGCCACTCCTGGGCGAAGTGAAAAATCTGTTAATCCAACAGTACAGTAAGTGTCTGAAATGAAAAGTAGTCGCAGAGACCTGATTTTTGTGATCCTTGATGTCCTTATTTGGAATAAAATTAGTCTAAATACACCTACTGTATGCACAGCAGAGGGAGGATTGTTAGGAGTCTGGTCTAAGTGAGAAGGTGAGAAGGGACCTGCCTACCAAGGGTACAGTGCAAATTATCCCTTCGAGGGGGAAGGATAGGAAATAGTGTGAGCCTGAGCTGGCTAAATCAAGAGCACTTCCCATACTTCAAACACAAGAAGGAAGATTGCACGAAGTGGAAACTAGGTCAGCTCACTAAGGCAAACTGCAGGCGTATAAATCAGAGGAGCTGTTCGTGAGAGGGAAGGCTGTCTGAGGGGCACAGTGGAAGGGCTCAAGTGCTGTGCCTTTTCTGCTGGATTTCTGGATAAAGGTCAGCTGCAATAAGGTGGCCTAACGCCAACACCAACAGGAGAGAATAAGGAAGAAACAGGTTCAATACCGTGTATAAAATTTAGATGTTTTCATGGCAGCTGGGCAGGTGAACTTTGTTCTTGGTGCTTAATGGACTAGTTGGTGAACTCTCAGAGCCTCTAAGTTATATGCAGGAACTTCTGAAGGGCAGACAAGTCACCTAGATGCTAGAAAATGTACATTTAGTTATTAGGTAGAAAAAGCGGGAAAACTGAGAAATTTATAGAACATCCAGTTGCTGGAAAGACACTAAAACATATAGACGTGTACAGAGCAAGTGCTTAACAGTTGTTCAATACAAAAATCTGTGTTAGGTGAGCATCCAAAAGTTTTTATTCTGGATTAGGTATTATTCTTGCTTTCATTAATGACCTAACTGATGGGCCTGAGAACAGTCTACTGCATTTGCAGGTGCCACCAAACTGAAAGGAAGTGACACACTAGGTTTACAAATATACATAAAATGCATAGGAGAGCACAGGCAAAATAAGAGTTTTGTAGAAAACGATGTAATGGTCCTGATGGACCATAGATCACAAGGATGTAAAAACTTGTGAGCTCTTGCAAAGAATTGAAATGATAGATTGGGATATAAACATAAGGAATGATGCTATTTTAAGCACCAAGAGTGTCCAAGCAGGATTGCTGATTCCAGTTTTGGACACTTCAAATAAATTGTAGACCAAACAGAGGTGGTCCAAAGGGAAGCAGTGAGAGTTTTTAGAGATTGGGACCTGGAAGAAATATGATGGAATAAAATTATACTGAAGTGTGTGTGTGTGTGTCTGTAAGCAAAATAGGCAGTGCATAAAAAAATAGCTGCTAGAAAAAGAAAAGTAATTATTTGTTCTTCATGTCTCTGAAAAATAAGCAGGGCAGGCCTAACTTGATGCTGGTTAGATATTTTAAAAGCTTCCTAGTAGTGGAGGATGTTACTGTTCTATGAAAATCACCATAATAAGGTATCAGAGGAGTCTATGGAATACCCACTTTGAAAGGTCTTTAGGAACAGCTGAGTATCTTATCTAGGTGTTTTAAGCACACTTATCTCAAGGTAGGACATAGGGCAGATGAAATGTTGTTGTCTTTTTCAGCTGTTTGATTCTACTTTATCTCCTATATGAATGTAAAATGAGTGACAAATTCTAATCTGAACCACCACATGCAAACCTGAGCATGAGGGAGCTGCAAGTAGCTCCCTTTTTTGCCTGCTGAGCTCTTACTCTGAGCACTACTCCTTGAAAGTATGAATGATGAGAGTATTTTCTGGGGCACTGTGCTGATGAGCAAATGTCTCTTCTACCTCTCTCCAGGTACAGGTTCCCACTCCTGTTGTACATATAACCCCCAAGTATGAGACTTGAATAATTTGGTTATGTGTACGGTCTAAGGCCATATTCTACTACTTGTAGGGCCAGAGACTTTGCAGTTGTACTTGCCACCTGCAGTGACCACCCAGAACTCTTCTTTTCCTTTTAGATCTCTAGGGGCTCTTGTGAACTTGTGTCAGAATAGTCAGTGCAAAAGATTTCATTGCATGGCATTTTCTTGCTTATACAACTCAGTGACCAAGTCAAGCAAATAGAAAATGTATGAGTTTACTGCTCCAAAACTGAGGTGTAAACGTGTTCTCCATTGGAGTGTACCTTTGAATGATGGGTGTATGACATTTGTCTACTTATGTGAGAACTGTAGCCTATAAAATTTTCAATTCATAAATTATTCATTAAATATACCATAAACTCTAACAAGGCTCTAAGGAGTGCAAGAGAGCCATAAACCCTACTTTTGATAAATATTTTCAAACAATTGAAAATTAAATTTTCTATTATCCAGCTCAGAGCTAATCAAAGAGATTCTGAGAGAAACAAAGGGGCTGAGGAAAAGCCAGAGATAAGTATCCACCCTAGAAGCACTAATGCTTCTTGACTACACAGTGGGGAAGATACCAATCGGTGAATACTTGTGGCATACATCTACCAGACCTAAAAATAAAATACCTTGAACTAGGCTTATTTTTCCTCAATCCTAACTTTACATTAAAGGGAATAAGGCTTTGTGAGCAAGTTGAACAGTCAAACACAGGCAGAGAGGGAGGGCACTACAAGCACCAAGACAGCTGTGTCTTCCAGGGAAAGCAGGAATGAATTGGATCCTTCTTCATTTGGAATAAAGTGGTTATGCTGAGGTAATGATATATTTAGATAACGCTCTTCTGTGCTTTGTATTCATTTTCTCAAGTTGTGTATTCTTTGGCAAAGAGCTGAAACTCTTTTTTTGAAAGATCTGTTTCTTGTCTCCACAGTTGTACTGACAGGCTCTGAGGGGTTCAACCCATTTGGGGTGCTGGTCTCCTGACCAGAACCAGGATTGTTACAGACAGCTCTGGAAAGGGGTCATGAGGGGGTAATCCATTTGATCCCGGTGACAGGAAGAAGACAAACAGGGGTGGGACTTGAAAGTGCTATGTTTAGGAATGTGGGAAAGCTTCTGAGAAGGATGGCTGACCACAGACTGGCGAGCACATTTAAAATGGCTTGGATAGTGGAGTCAGTGAAAGGGACATTTGACTCAGAACTTCTTCCAGGGAAGACATCTGCTGCTTCTTTCACACGACCATAGTCTATGATGAGTGTGTCATCTGTTAAAATGGTTATCCCAGGCTCTCCGGGAATAAAGAGGCCTCTTGCAGCTTCTAAAGTATCCAAGAGTGAACTGTAGGCGTTCTTGTATTAGTCAGATGCCCCTGCTGCCCACAGAAGAAAGAAGTGCTGCTCAAAGTCTAACACTGCACTGATCTATGCCTTTGGAGCAGTCTAAAAGTCTGTGAGTTGTCCTTATCTGTACTTGGCTAAAGCAGGTGGGTTTTTTTCGCTTGATACCACATGCTGGTTCTGCCTCAGCACCTCTTTACACCTGTCAAAGTGATCTTGAGCTCTACTTCCTTCTGCAGTATCTGCATCTTCTCCTTCTGTGCTAAGCAGGCAGAATAAGCCTTTGTGGTCCCTGCTCCCATTTCACTGGGGCAGAATTTTGGCTGCCTTTCGCAGCAGTCCAGTTTGTCCCATCCCAAGCTTGATATTGTTGGTGAGCAGGTGTGAACAGGCTCTCTTTGGTTAAGACTGGGGTTCATGTGCAGTAACGACTGTTTAGGTAATTCCGAATTTAGAAGATATGATGCCAAGTTGAGGATATAAAACTCCACTGTTCCATGGAAAAGAAGGAGGAGGACGTGACAACTGCCCTCTGAATGCTGAGAGGCTTTTAAGATAAGGTATCTTACCCTTATATATATCCACTCATCATTTGTCACAGCCTACAAGAAAGCCAGTGTACACTACATGCCTAGGTTTCAGGTAGCCGAAGTAAGGAGAGATGAATCCCATCATTATGAGAGAATAGTTTAATTCAGTAACCACTAGATAAAGGTTAGGCCTTTAGAAATCCACTGTGAGCTCCACAGATCACTTGTGACTTCAAGCGAAACTGAGAATCTTTTTGGAGCCTGGATATGTTGCCTTTATTACTGTTCTCACCTCACCTGCTGTTTGCTGTTTTATTGCAGCAGCCTGGAAGGAAGCTTTCCTTATACTGCCTGAAGAATGAATGTGAATGTTTCTCAGGTATATTAATTTTCTCTTAGAGAGAACATCCTTTACAGAAGAATGTAATCCTCTGCTTCCTTGTAATTTGCTAGAAATATAAGTTCTTTCTGAAAATCTTGTTTATGATTTGGATTTTTAACTAACTGTACATTTTAGCAAAAACCTATAGAATCATTCTTAGCTGTAAACTGCCAATGCGGTTCGGGCATGTTATCTACCATCTCCACAGCAGTGTGTACTCTAGCATCATTGACACTTCAATTTCTCTATCCTGCTTAATGGAAAATTAGTATCCCAGATACTTAATCTCCTCTTTGAATGGTTATGCTTTCATACCACACAGCATTAAGGCAGAAAAGCAAGTATCAAAGTGAAAATCATGATATCTTTGAGCTGGGAGATGTGTAGCTCCTTCAGTTTTGATACGGAGCCTCCAGCACTTATTCGTAGTGCGCTTTAGTTCATCCCTTGGTTTGCAAAAATGTAGCAAAAGTTGCCCATCTCTTCTGTCCTGAATGTTTTGCATACTCTGAAAGGTTATAACCTCAGACCGTTTTTGTAAGGGGTGAATATTCATAGTATGGTCCTTCATTGTATCTCTTAGACTGCTGATAAAAGCAACGTTCTTAGTATTGATCTTCCCTTGAGCTGCCCCTTGAGCAAGGAGCGAGATTTATTCTTGGGGTACTTGGACTGGGTAGCCTGAAGTGAACAGTCTTCAGATGCAGTGACTACTGTTGTGAGTGTAGGAAATCATATTGCATGAGAAATCAAGGATTCAAGAAGGAGAGGGCTTGTTCGTAAAAGACCCACAGTTTAAAATGTAAGTAACTGCTCTAATAGTTTGTAGGATGTCTGGTTATTAAAATTATGCAAATAAAATCTTTTGATTTCTCCTTGTAGTCCTACCACGTTGTTCCTTTGGGATCTGTCTTGACTTAATGTACAGAGAGTAAACAAAACAAAACTAGCAAACAGTAATATCACATTACAAAGTAATTCAGTTCACGGACAGTGTGCTGGTAGGGGGATTTTTGAGGGGGTTGGCTGGTGGTTTTTGTTTGTTTGTGGTTTTGGTGGGTTTGTGTGTTTGTTTTTAAGCCTTTGTCCTAGCAGGTAAGACAGATAAATGTTCACTTACCTTTATCAATATGGGATCTTGGAAGAGTTCATTTCCAGTCTCTTATACTGTTATGGGAGAAGCAGAACGATATTCTTGGCTGACGACAGTGCAGTTTCCAAACGTTACCATGGTGATCACCTATGTAACATCGCTACCACTTTTCACAACAGCTCAATTTAAGATTCAAGTTGAATATTTCCATGATTATGGGAGGGTAATTATTTCATTACTCAAGGGAAGAAGATTTAGGAGGTAAATAGCTCTTCATTAGTTCTTAAATGATTTCCCTAGTCTTTTTAGGCCACAGAAATGCCAAATATTAAAGTGACAGAAACAGAGGGTCAAATTCTGATCTCCCTCTTCATCTTGCCTACCTCTCAGCACCTTCTGAGCAGCCAAGAGAGTAGAAATATCTCTAACCATGAAATGCTCTTGAAACTTCAGACATTTGGTGTAAGGCTTTGTCTTTAAAGGTTGCCCCTTTTTTCCAAGGTGCTCAGTGTTTCAAACATGCAATGCAGCTGAAGTCCAGAAAAATTGCAGGTTATATCACTGACCACTCCATGTAACTTTGAAAAGTCACAAAAACAAGTTAAAGAGAAGTGAAGTACCCGAAATTCTGGCCTGTTACTCAAGAACTTCCTTGTTTTAACTATAGATGTTAATGTCTTTTATGGATAGGACAAGCTAGAGCCCGTTAACTGCTTTCTTGGCTTTTTAATTTCTTCAGAATTTGAGAAACCAGGAACTTAGACTACAGAGTGATTATGTAGGAACTATTGATACCTTCTGTTATTGGTGGTGATTTTTGTGGAGTTTATGTGCACATTTTAATTGAACAAAGCCATCCATTTATAATTAGAAGTGGATGTAAAAAACCCTAAGAAATGAAATGTTAAATTCTACTGGGAATTTTATAAAAAGTTAACCTTTATTGTTAATTGCAAAGGGACTGTCTTCTACTAATTAAATCAGAGGTGGAACATCAAATAGGTTTTGCAAATAACATAATGGCTTATAAACAAATAATTGCCACAGCAAAATAAGCACACATAACAGAAAGAAAACAATTATATTGTAAAACTGTTATTAATTTGTCCCTTCATGTTATAGAATATGCAGGTCACAGGAGACTTTCATTAAAGAAAAAAGCTTGCAGATACCTCCCTTTGAATCATACTGTTAGTTAGGAACCAAGGGTGAAATGATTCATGATTTCCTTTGCCTGCATTTTTATGTTTTCCAGTGAAAATAAATGAGTAGATTTACATAATCACAATAAGACATTTCAAGAATAGTGGCGCAAATTTTTTTAGATTATGTCACCAGGCTGCCAAGGTTTCAGGACACTACTAATATGTCTAGACAAGCAGCTGTTTGTGTTGTTTTGGCTGACTGTCATTGTGTTCCTTTATTTTTTATGGCCCAGGGTTCAGCAATGATGCAACTCCGTAATCAAGTGATTGGGAATATAAAAGACACAGGAAAATACTGCAGTGTTATGCTAAATCAGACTGAGGTAGAACATGGAAAATCAACATTTTTCTGTTTTGTATGCTATTTCTCAGGGATATCTGCCAGAGAGAAAGTAAGACTAGGTCATGGTGGAATTAACTGGAAAACGCTTAATTTTTTTTCCCAGAAAAATCTCATTTATGGAAGTAGTTTTTTCAATACCAGTTTTGTTGATGCTTCCTCAGACTGAGAGTGAAACTGCACATTATGAAAGACCTGATTCAAGATGCTTGCCTGGAGACCTCAAATTCCTGCGCTACCTTGGTCAAAATGTGGACTTTCAGGTGGTTGGCTTGACTGTCTCACAGAGATTTCTCAATATAAAATTCCATTCTATATAGCTACGACTTATCTGTTGGCTCAGAGAGACAGGCACATGGCCAACATCTGCCTCCTGGACAGTTTAAACATGGTTTCTGGGCTACAGCTGTGTCATGCTCTCTTCTGGAGTTGTGCTGGCCTCAGGAACTTGTAGTAGGAATGAGCCTGAAGGGTCCCTTACAGCTCAACAGTCAACACGGCCAGTCCTGGCTAATTCTCCACAGGGTGATGGATCCCCACAGGGTGCTGTTGTCACATCCTGTTTGAGCACCCCCTGTGAAGTCCCCGATCTCTTTTGCTCTTGATGGCATCAGGGATTATTTAGTGCTCCTGACCGCTTGGTGTGTGTTACGAGTGAAAAAGAGTAGCTTTAACTGAAACTTTTATGGAAAATTCTAGCACAGAAGAGTAACTATTAGAGGAGAGAGATCCTGATATTTTTTCTATAATTTTCCATGAAAAACCTCTCCAATATATTGTTAGCTGTTAGAAGAGGAAAAAAAAAGTTAAATCTTATTAACTTATTTTGGTGAAGCAGCATTGCAACACAGTTACACTCAGGAGCAGACACCTTCTGGAACACTGCCACTTTTGCCCCAAAATACTAACATGTGTGTTTGCTGGTTAACATTCGCTTAAAGATGACAATACAAAGTTTTGATATAGCAGCAAGATACAACATCCATTGCAATGCAAAAGTTCTATTTGAGGTCAGGACTAACTTAGGAAAGCTTATAAAAGATAGATGCATAGCATGAAACAATTGTTTTTTCGTAGATTCAGAGAATCATTTAAGTTGGAAAGGACCCTTAACATCGTCAAGTCCAACAATTGACCCAACACTATCAAATCCACCTCTAAACCATGACTCTAAATGCCATGTCTACACGTCTTTTACATACCTCCAGGAATGGTGGCTCAATGGCTTCCCTGGGCAGTCTGCTCCAATGCTTGAACAAAGCTTCACCTTTCCGCGAAGAAATTTTTCCTAATATCCAATCTAAACTTCCCCTGGCTTGAGGCTATTTCCTCTTGTTCTATCTCTTGCATGGACAAGTAATGGTGTCATCTTTGGAGCTGCCTACAGTCACTACCAGCTGTGATTCACTGTTGGCCAGTTGCTAATTTCATTTTATGTTTTCTGAGCAAGGCAACTAGATTTTACCAGAGGAGTATACAGTAAGATAGAAAAATGCAGCTGGAACAGAGAGGTAATGCCTGGTAGGAGAGGAAATATTTCACTTGAAGCGCCTGCTAAACTGAATACTTTCTGTTCTCACTTCTGTATAAAGTGGAATTTATGCTGTTATGCTATTTTTGTTCTGAAGAAGAATGATTTAGCAGACTGCCAGGGGTGTAAACTGAACAAGGTGTGATGTCTGAAATTAAGGAAGGAAAATGAAAAAAATAGCTGTTCTTGAGTTTGAGCCTCCCACGTCTACTTTATCTGACTTAGTTCAGGCAAGTAACCAGCTTGGACACAATTCAGCAAATTATTACTCTCATGCTTAGTACAGAGTATTTTAATATAATCACTGAAGTAAAGCATGTAGGAGAGAAATTAGACTTCATTTAGCACAGCATTTCTTTTTCAAATTAGTCTTGTTTTAATTTCCTGTTGAAAAATTATGTTTTGAGGTAGCAGTGAAATCCTGTCCAATGTCATAAGAACAAAACTTGCATTAAATTCCTAGAGCTGTAATTCCTATCAAAAGTCTTCCTACTTCTCTGTAGGTTGAGGTTTCTTCATGAATGATCATGCAGTCTGGCTGGTACCTCAACCACATTTTACAGGGTCTCTTTCTCTCCCACCATGTTTTATAATGGTGTGGTTTTTTTCAAGACACTGTAAGCCAGTTGCATGATTTTGCGTTTCAGGACTAATTATGTCTTACTGCTTTTTGTACTTTATACAGAAATCATGACAGCCACTCAGCCTGGATTTATCATACATAAGAATTCACAGTATTTAATTATCTAGCAATTTCCTCCATTGTTTTCAATAATATTTTCCTTTCTTTATTTAATATAAAATATTTAGTGTTCAATGGCAAAGATATTGGGGCATTTTTTCCCTTTCAGAAGGTTTCCTGACTCTTTTCCTTATTATTAGTCTATGGCATATTTTATTTTATTCCAACCAAATTTCAATGAGTTAGTAGAAAATGCTCAACACAGTTGAAAAAGCTGTTCTGAAGAAGGTGGAGGAGGCTTGAACAAATGCTTCTCATGTGGTTTTGAGTAGAAAAGCTCCCCAAATGCCAGCGTGTGTGAAGACTCACACGCGTACTCTGGACTCTATCTTCAGGATGAGGGTAGCTGTAGGAGTATTTAAACGCCTTCTGTACGGTGAAAGGAGCACAATGTGTGCTGCATGGGAATCACTGCAAAGGCACTGCTTTGCTGCCAGTTTACTTTTTTGGTTGACCTTTATCATTTTCAAAACTAACAGGATAAAAGCAGTACTTAAAATATTTAAACGTTCTTCTGTTTTTATTTTCCCATTCAATTCCTATTTTTTTCCTTGTAAATAAATACTTAACCTAAGAAGACCATTTGGTTTAGTTGAAACCTCAATTTCCCATTAAAAGAGTTTTGTGATCAATTTGTGATCAGCCCTTACATTGCCATGTTAATGACCTGTTTATTTTTCTCTATTAAGACTGTTGAATAATTGTAGTTACTAAAACAACAGGTTTTTTTGTTCTCCTTTTTTTTTTTCCCTCTGAGAAGGAACACTCCAATGTGAGTGGAAGGGCCTTTACATGTTCCAGCTGGTGCTCAAACAGGTCAATACTTGATGGTCATTGCTCAACTGATGCTCCCATATTCTTGCGTGTCTTAGACTTCGTACTTAGCTTTTAGTGTCTTTTTGAAGAGAGATTCTTAAACTCAAAACTTTATCCAAAATGTTTGTGAATGGGACTAAATAACATTTGTTCTAGGGAAATAAGCTTACAAAAAGTAGTATTTTTTAGGAGATTAGAGTTAATTGAAAGTTTTGATGAATTGCAGTGGATAATTTTGACAGGAAAAAAAGTGAATGGAAAAGATGAGAATATTGATTTCTTTAGAATATGCTAAAATGTTTCATTTGAACATTTTTAAACAGAAAAAAATTTTGTGAGACTCCTCTGCTGTTTAAAAATCAACCTCCATTTGGGGAAAAAGGTTTAAAAATAGGTTATTTGAAAATGAAATAAAAAAATTAACTCTAGGCTGATGCAGAGTAAATTGGTTTTTTTTGATTTCTGTAATATTTTTTTCTTAAACTATTTTAATAGCTCTGTTTGGCCCAAGTTACCCATCAAAGCAAAAAAGAGGTATTATTTGTGCAATTCTGTTTGCAAATTTCATTTAATTACTTGCAGTGGATGCTTCTTAATTGCAGGTAGGTCTGATTTGAAGGTATTTTTCAATGCTCTGTTTCTTTCACAGAGAAGTCAGAAGGTATTGTTTTCAAAATACAAAAAAAGCATAGCTTTTTGACATTGGTGTAGCTGAATGAACATAGGACAGTCAAGCATTACCCTGCCTAAATCATGTTTTGTGTGGCTCTTTACAGATGCCCATTGGTAAGGTGTAATGAGTGGAATAATGAGCACACGTGATTGTATGAAATTTTAAAAACTGTGTCTCTTACCTATAGGAGAGTGAAGCTATAATCAGTTGATTGATTTGTAGTAAATAATATTTCTGTTGAGATTGGTATGTTTGTTATTCTTTCGTTAGAAAATAAATAATTAAGATGTAGGGTGGAAAGACTGGGGAATTCGTTCTATGTGCGATTAATTAGCTTATTTGCTCCAGTTTATTTTTGATCAAATAGAAGATGCTAAAAGAGTATAAAATAAGGTCCTTAATATACTCTAAGGGCCTGTTTCTGCCCCAGTTGACATTAAAGGCAAGTTCCCACTGATGTGACTGATGCCCTAATTGCCTGGGTTGACATTGATGGTTTCTCATTTCTCAGTCCCAATAGCTTTGCTCTAGAAAGGACGTTGGGAAGATGTCAGGTTTTTTTAAGCAGTGATCACATGAAAAACAAATACTTTAAATGGACAATTAAAGAGCTGGAAGAAGATAAGTATGCATCAAATGGCTGGTGACTATCAAGCCACCTTGTTACAGGTGAGAACATACAGGAAGGAGGAGTCTCTCTCTGCCCATTTTTGGTGTTGGGAAACGCGCTTGCATTCCCTGGGTTTCTTGCACTAACTTTCCTCGCTGGGAGTCACACAATTTTACTTAATAATTTTAAAAGAACCATGTTGTCTGGAGGTGACTTCTTTATTTTTTAGCCTGGAGTCCACCATTAACAGGTTTTTTAACCGGGTAGTTTTGTTTCACTTTCCACCTCTTTGTTACCCATTTTATTAAACTTGAATGCAGCCTTGCTGCACTGTGGTTCTTCCTCTTTTTTTTCCACATGGCTGCCTGGCTTGCAGAGGATGCCTCCTTACAGATGTGTTCCTTCCCCTGACAAACAATTACCCCTGTTCCCCTCTGCAGGAGGCCATTAGGACATCATCACGGGTTCTGCTAAGTCATCTCACAATCACAGTTTTGTGCAATCACCTCTCATCTGAGTCTATCTAGGCATATGCCATGCGGGGAAACTAGCAGTCACAAAATGCAGCACCTCCAGGCGTATTATTTGTTATTTTGGTCCAGCAGTGTGACAGATAATGGCCACTGTCTGAAGGTCTCATTGGCTGCAGGGACTGGCATCACATGCAGAAAATGGGGAAAAGTCAGAACAGGTGAACATGTTCCTACTTAATAACAACAAAAGGAACAGTTTTGTATTTTCACTGCAGTTAAAAGCACTAAAAAGGCTGACTGAAAAGGTAACATTTGGAGAATTATTCCACTGAATAGACCCGCAAACCTAAATTTATGTCACATCTGTTCTTTATTACTTATTGTTTATGAGCTGTGTGTACAAATAGTAAATGTGTCTATAATTTGCTTCATATTTAGCCTAGCTATCATAGTGGAGCTAAGCATTTAACATGGTTACACTAACAAAATACCATAAAACTGGGCATTTTTAAGCTCAAATGTGCCAATTATTAGGAGACACTCGTTCCTTAAAATACAGATGTACCAGGTGGGTCCTTCCATGATAGACTAAGAAGAGCAGAGAGCTCCATTATTTATACACAATTTGAGAAACCGTTCACACTTTCCCCCTAGCTGTTCACACAGTTCTAACTGGTGTTAAAAAAATCCTTAATTAAATATTATGATTTCAAGGACTGTGTTAGACCTTGAAATAAATGTGCCCAAAAACGTGTGTTTTCTTGATAGAAAGAAGCCAGCTGTTTTGTGGAAGACTCTCAGTCTGAGTAAATGTTACAAACTGCTGAATTACTAAAAGGCCCCTTGATATATGATCTCATGTTGCTTAATAAGCCTCAGATTACTTTGGGGAAAAATGGGTTTTATTGTGTTAATCATATGAAAACAGAGTTACTAATCCCTATCTAATTATGAGGGGTTTTTTAACTTGTAATAATATCCTAATTATTTCCTCTTATTGAAATAAGTCCTGTTCTAAAAGTAATCCTCAAGAAAGCATATGGAAAACTATCCAATGAAATACCTTGGCTTTAATTTTAATTTATATGGGTTTTAAACCATTGTTTTTTGTTATTGTTGTTTCTAATGCTATAAACAAATATTGTTTTGTATTGTACTCTAATAAATTCTTCTCCTTTTTTGATAGGTCTCTTAGCAGAACTTTAATTCAGGTTCCATACAAAATGTTTAGTTTATGATATTAAATCAAGTGAGTATAGGCTCAGGACAATCAATTCTGAAATAAATCACAGAAAAATGTAATTTAAGATTATTTGAATGCTGACAGGCAGATGATTAGATAGCATGATCATTTCCTGCGCTCTGTCTGCCTCTGAAAGTACTCTGGTTTTGGGTATTTTCTACTGCAAGGTGCAAGAGATTGGAAAACCTTGGGGCGGGGCAGGGGGAGGATAAGACTGTTGAGAATAAGAAAGGAATAAGAATTTATGAGTAATCATGTAGATACCACTGAGCAACATCTTAACCTCATGCCCAAGTTAAAATGCCTTTGCAGCAAATGAGACTGAGAACTGCAAAGTGAACCTTGTAGTCAATGGAAGGAAAAAAAACCCCATGGTTTTCCTGCAATGAGCTCATCAGGGAGCTCCTCCCTAATTTAGGCTCTAGCTTGCAAAAAATAAGTCTTTTTTTTTGTCTTTTTTTTTTTTCCTCTCTGACACTATTAGATCAAAACAGTACCCAGGCATTAGACAGTATTTATTAGCTTGTAAGGCCAGAGATAATGATCCCATTCAATCAGAACTCATGAATAATTCAGCAGTTCCAACTCCACATAATTTCTGTCTTTACTTTTAAAACCAGTAAAGCACTATTTGCATTGCCTTTTTGAGGGGAGGGGAAATGACAGTAAGCAGAAAAATAAAGCAGATTTTTTTCTTTTGGTTCTGCTTCTCAAACATACTCAGCTCTCTTAGAATGCTGTCTCCCTTCCCTTTTCTCCCCTCCTATCTCCCAGAACAAAAACGACATTAGAATAAATATTAATCATGATACTATTGAGAAGATGCTGTACACTAATTATTGTCAAGAATAGTGCTACCCATATTTATAGAGGATTTTGTAATCACTGCAATTTGTTCAGTATTGTTACTTATACTAGCTGCTATGAAGTAATTACAGGTTTTTCACTTCTTTTTTTTTTTTGTGTGTGTGTATGTATTTTTTGTTGTTGTTGTTGGGGGTTTTTTGGGGGTTTTTTTTGGCTTTTTGGGTTTTTGTTTTAAAAGAACACCCACACCTTTTTTTTTTTTTTTTTAGCTTTCAGGGAAGCTTGAAAATAATCTTTTCCCGATGAGCAGTTTCTGAGAAATGAAGAATTTTTTCTGTGAAGTTCCTTTCCTGCTGCTGAGCTGAAGAAGCCCAGGCCAATGTGGTACCCATGAAGCCAAAGGAAAAGTGCTGGGTTGCATATCCCCCTGAATGGGAGGCACAGGCTGAATCTGAGGTTTCAGTATCTTGGAGCCTTTCCTTACCGCGCTTGCCCAGCATAGTCACTGTGTTACTTATTGTAGCAGTGTTTTGCTTATATTTCATCCCATGCTGCTTTAGATATTCCTCCCTTGGTTAATACCCTTTGCTTCTTCAGGTCATGCTGAATAAGGTGATAAAGATTTATTCTATAGGATCTTGCTGCTGCTTTACAGACCCAGTTTTGTGTTTCATGTGTGCTAAATTGTGACAGCAGTGATGTGACTATTACATGGGCTTGATCCCTTTCTTGGGGACCATATTAGGGACCCTTTCTTTTCCCCTTAGTCCACAGAGCAGTTCTGGGGTGAGCCTACTGGGGGGAGAAGGTTGTCATTTGTAGTGATGCTTCCACTGTGCTCCTGAGTGGGATCCCTGTAAATAAGTAGCATGTTCCAAACACCAACCACAGACTATTAAAATATTCATTACCTTGCTTACTGATGTGAGCTTCTGTAAAGAAAGAGGGATTAGAGATGTCTTATAAATCGATTATTTTTTTGTTATAAACACAAACAGCTTTGCTGAACCGTGGGAAGGAAGAAGAAGCATTAGCAATGACATTCTGATCCTGTCAACAGCACTCTACAAGAATGCATTTCTCTGACATCTCTGTTAACACAACTAATGCAGATGTCAAGAAAGTCATCACGTGCATGTGTAATGATTAGGCAGAGTGGCTGTACACACTGAATTCACATCTATGATGCAGTGGGAAATATACAAATTATCTTTCAATTTTTACATGAGTCATTGGCCTGTCTTTCCATATGTGGGATGATATATCCTTGGCAAAGGGATAGAAAGAGGGGTTTTCCTAAGAAAATGTTTTAAGAGCTGAAGCTTGAGATCTAAACATACTGGAGAGTACATGTCTTTACTGCAGATGTACTTGATGTGCTTCTTTATCAATTAGAACAGAAAACAAGTGAACTAAAACCTATTTGTTTTCCTTCAGGAAGTTATGTCAATGTTTGGAGAAATAGGAGGCATTCTGGCCACATTTGAACCAAAATGTTTAGAGGGCAAATAAGCAGCAGCTCAGCAAGCAGCAACTTGAGAAAAGACTGTCAATAAATCCTGAGGGACTGCAGATATATTTGTTAACTTCCAGTGTCAGTCTGAGAGTGTTTGTGTATTCACGTCAGTCATTAATTAAAGGCCACTTGGGAGGTTTTAAGATCTTCATCTTGGATTAGTGAAACTGAGCAAAAGGACAAGTTGGGCTTTGCAAATCGCCACAAAGTTTGGGAGTAGTGAGTGGAAAGGATGTTCTGATTCAGATATCGTTGATTTTCTTGTAGGTATCCTGGCATGAGAACTGCTGATTTAAGGGATGTCAACAACCAAATTTTACAGTGCTAGTAGAAAGGCTGCAATGGTACTTGTATTAACAGTTGGTGCCAAACAGTAAGAAACCCCAGAAATTTAGGGCAAAGCTGTGTTCAGTTTAGCAGAAACTAATGTAGTGCTCATAAACTTTTCCACCAGCTTTTAGTTACGTCTTTGCAGAGGAGTTTGAAATTGAAGTATGAAAGAAATAATACCCATACAACTGAATGAATGTTTAGGCTTGTCCTTGTGTACCCTCTGATCAGTCCTCAGAGAGGAAAGATCAGTACAATTCCTGGTATAGAGGAGTATGAATGTGATAGGAAATTAATATGAATGCCTGAGTGTTCTGGTGAGCTCTAAAAGCAAAATCTGACCTGTAGAGTGATATAAGTGAGGTCCCAGCATTCATCACAAGTGCTGGGGATTTCACTTTGACTGC
The DNA here is from genome assembly GCA_013397115.1 of Edolisoma coerulescens. Lineage (NCBI taxonomy): Eukaryota > Metazoa > Chordata > Aves > Passeriformes > Campephagidae > Edolisoma > Edolisoma coerulescens. The sequence continues at coordinate 1,052,604 of VWZW01006255.1, forward strand.
CTGTCTCTCCTGGTGCCATGGGCTGAATGCCCTTTAGCAGCAGGTGCACAGGAGATGCCCCGGGTTACATCCAGGGGATTGTGCAGCCTGAGAGTGCCCTGAAATGTGAGGTAAAACATGCTGAATGGGGATGACAAGGTAGAAAAATTCTGGATTTGAAACAGAATGTTGATATGGATATACCCTCTGACACTCTGTAATGCTGGTAGCTATCTCTGAGTGATAGAAGGTTTAGGTAGTTGCTACTGAAGTCAGAGGGGTTTTACTTGTATTGGTGTTTGTTGGAAAGGGGATCAGATGTTGGGTTTTGCCAAAAAAGGAGATTCTGGCTTAATCCTGTGTAAATTTACAAGTCAGCACATGTGACTCCGATTGCCAAATTGGAATCTAAATGTGCAACCACCACATATAATTCAAACCATATGAAACAGATATGTAAAGTAAATAGAGTCTCACATATTTCACCCAGGGATGAATTGAAGCAGTTGAATAACTTGGTGTGGAAAGTCCTTATACTTTAAAAATAAACACAACAACAATAATAATATGTGAACAGAATCTATGTGCTTTATTGGGGTGTATGAGGTGCAGCATCACAAGCTGGGCAAGGGAGGGGATTGTCCTGCTCTGCTCTGGGGCAGCCTCACCTCGAGTGCTGGGGGCAGTTTTGGGCACCACAGTGTAAGAAAGACATGAAACTATTAGAGAGTGTCCAAAGGAGGGCAATGAAGATGCTGAAGGACCTTGAGGAGAAGCCGTGTGAGGGGTGGCTGAGAGCACTTGGTCTGTTCAGCCTGGAGGAGACTGAGGGGAGACCTCACTGCAGTCACAGCTTCCTCATGAGGGGAAGAGGAGGGGCAGGCACTGATCTCTTCTCTCTGGTGACCAGTGATAGGACCTGAGGGAGTGGCCTGAATTTGTGTCAGGGGAGGTTTAAGCTGGGTATTAGAAAATACCACCCAGAGGGTGGTTGGGCCCTGGAACAGGCTCTCCAGGGAAGTGGTCACAGCACCAAGCCTGGCAGAGCTCAAGAAGCACTTGAACAATGCTGTCAGGCACATGGTGGGATTCTTGGGGCTGTGTGTGCAGGGCCAGGAGTTGGACTTGATGATCCTTGTGGGTCTCTTTCAACCCAGAATATTTTGTGATTCTGTGACTTTACTTATCATGAGCTGTATAATTCAGCACGCAACTACCACAGCATTACTTGCTGCTACAAGCTCTACTTTGTAATGGATAACGATGTATACGCAGCCTGGCCCAGGGAGCTTAAATTCAAAATGATAATCCTAATCATAATTATGCGTATACCTAACTTAACCTTTGAATTCATTGGGGCACAGAGGTGCACACAGTTGAACAAGCACGTGAGTAATGATTTCCCCAAACAGAACTTAAATCTTCATGGTGCAAAGGTCAATTATAATATGCCCTGAATGTTTGTATATGAAGCATTTCCCTCTTCATTTGGTAGGGGAGTAATGTCATTTTTATTGTACTGCCTTGCTTGTGATGGTTTCTACAGAACAAGAAAAAGTTTAAGAATGGATTTAGAGTCTTGCTCCAGACCCACGTAATGCCAAGCATTTCTTCCCCACTACTCCATTTCCTTCTTCATTCTTGGATTACTCAGGTTGTCTTGCAGTGTTTATGAGAAACTCTGCCCAGTACCAGACTGTGCACCAGGAGTTACCTGCAGCAGTTTTCTTTTCAGCACTCTCTGCAGCAGTTGCACTGACACACACCAGAGTGCAGAAGTAAAATAACCTCCAGCTTTCTCCCAATGTCAAGCGTCTCAGCATCAGAGTTCAGCATTTAAATGTGCTGATCTCTTATAGGATTCCTGAGTTAAGCAAAAATATGTTGTAAAGTCTATTTAAACTCTACTAATGATGTATTTAAGCCTTTGGAAGTTAAAACCTGATCCTACTTCCTCTGAAGGCGATGGGAGTCCTGCAATTGACTTCAGTGGGAACAGGATCAGGCCCTAAGTCACTAAATAACATTTTCCATGGTAATAATTAATAACAGCAATTTTGAAGCTAAAGAAATTCCTATTTTTTTTTTTTGTGATTCAAGTATCCAAAATTGCTGGTGGATTTAGGAAGGGAATCAAACAATTATCTGAGGTACATTCAGGGATGACAAGCTCTAAAATCAGGACACATCCAGGGCTGCAGGCTGAGTGAGATACTGTAGGATGGATTAAGAACTATCAAATGCTGTAAGAGAAAGGTAAGTATTATTGATTGGGGGTGGGCTAGGAAAATAATATGCTAATAAGGTGTTGCAGAGATCTTAAAACCTGGCAGATGCATTTTTCTTGGGGGATGTTTGTAGTGTGAGGGGTTACAGAAGATATGTCTGAAAGGAGGCCCAAGGGGAAGTTTAGTCAATCTTGGATGCTTTTTAAAAATATTGTCTTGCCTTGTGGTTAAATAATGAATGCAAATCTCCTTTCAAGGATTTAAAGCTCTGATTGCTGACATGGGAAAACCAGAAAGGTTTTGTTGTTTTTTTCTTTTTTTTTCCTCTTTTGTAAAATAACACCAAATGACATGGATATCTCTTTGTTCTCACATATGAATTTATCTTTGTTTTAGGATAAAAGGAGTACCAGATGTGACTGGGACTGCATTAGCAGAAAAGAGCTGTGCAGAGTATTGTGGTTTTCATTTGTTAGGGTTGCTGGAAACATATCTGTGAGTGTCTTTCAGTGGACAGCAGTGTAGCTTGCAGCTTGGGATTCAAGGAAATTGAAAAACACAATCAAGGTCTCAGATTTAGGAATAGAACTGTGCTGTGATGTGTACAAGAGTGCACCCTGGCTATAATCCAGTTGGGTTTCATTAATTCTAGTAGTCCTTCCATGTGCAAATTTCTAACATCACATGATGTCAATCACATATTGAATAGTTCCATCGTATTCCGTTGCGAACCTTGCACACAGTCCTGAGGCAGAATTTTTGTTCGGATCATATATGATACTGTGCTAAATCGTGTGGTATTTTGTCCCATTCCCAGCATGATGATTTTGCCTTTCCCAGAGCTTAAGACAGGGAATGCATCTTTATGATTCTGGCCAATCTTCTCCCTGTCTTGTTCCCATTTTGAATACAACGAATACACAGTACGGCCACGTAAACAAGAAATGGGGGATCAGCCCTTCTGTGGTTATGGACAGAGTATACCAGAGACAACTTACCCTTCTTTTTAAGAAATAATTTCAAATTATATTCTGTTTACTGTGGAGTTAGATGCAGCAACTGTGCAGGCAGTGGTTCTGCAAGTTACCATGCATCAGCTGGCTGTTAGTAATTGCTTATTGTGTTCCCAAACTTGTAGAAATCATGAGACAATTTAGGTGATGTCCTCAGTTGATGAAGATGATCTGTTATTCCAAAGTAACCTTGCTTTCCATCAAAAGAGGCTCTATCTCCCCAAGGAACTTGGAAATGTAATACAATAATACTTTACCTGATTAAACTAAGTAACTGAGTGTGAAGTAACTTATATTACATGACTTTAAAGAGTCTGTCTATTAGCTACTCTATTATATTGCAGCCCTCATTAGCAAGATAATTCATCATACTGGAAAATGTGAATTGTGCTTTATGAATTAGTGTAATAATATTCTGCACCTGGTAGTTATTAATTCCGGTTCAGTCTGATTTATCATAACATTAAACTACTCAATGTTTGAACAGAAATAGAAGTTAGTTTTCATGTTGTTCCAAGACACAGTGTGTAGAATGCTTCAGAATAATAATTAGATATTGGATACTACTATATTTTCTGAGGCAGAGATAGTGATTGCTTGAAAATGATATTTAAATGACCCTACTCTGCTTAGAAACCATACAGCCTAAATTGTACCATCCATTGCTGCTGGATGGAACATTTCTTTCAGTGAGAAATGACACTATTTTTGTGCTGACAGTTTCTGTGTAATAATAGTGTTAGGTTTTGCCAACGAGCTACAATCGTTTCTAATATGACAGTTTGTTGAATTGTTGAATTTTGAATGGAGAGTAATTGAAAATGTGCATTACTGTGGACTTCACTGGGTGAGGCAGGGGAGGGTGGAATTAGAGTTCGCTTCTGGCTCTAGTCTTGTTTAAAATGCATATGATGCAGTTCTGATTGTGTGAACAATTTTTTAAACCAGTCTTAGAAAGCAGTCATTTACCAGCAGTTAACAGGGAGATTATGCTGGGGAGATGATACAAAAATGTGTACATTGACTTAAATTGAGATAGATTGCTTTAGCTTATTCTACATGCTATTTCTAATAATATTAAATGTCGGTAACAATTTCCCTCAGAGAATCCCAGAATTCTTCATAAGCATTTAATGAATTTCCTTTTGAAAAACAAAACATGTCAATGTTGAAAGTACAGGAACACATAGTAAAGTAGTTAGTAGTGAGAAGAGAGCCTAGGTTTGCTGATTCCCTTCTTTAACCTCTCTGTTGGGACACTTTTTCCCTGGGGCTGTGGCTGAGTCAAGGCAAAGTTTGATCTGAGATATTGCAATGTCTGTTAGAACAACCTGGCACACTTTACCAAGGAGCTGGCAAAATTGATTGTGAATGTGTCACGTGGTAGCTGAGGACTTAGGTCATGTTAGTGATAGAAGAGCTTGATTCTTGCTATCAGGGACTGGAGGCAAGTTCTCTAGTGAGTCACACCAGGTTTCATATGGATCTACAGATCTGGGTGTCAATGGTATTGCTCACGATGCTCACCAGGGGCTTCAGAAGAGAAAGAAAGACTGTGTAGAACACAGAAGATGCACTTGTCTCATTCTGTGCTGCTGGCCCTCTTCCTCTCAGGATAGCTAGTGTCTATATTTTTATTCTCATACCATTTCTTTACTGTCTATATCTCCTTTTTGTGACCAGGTGTGTCTTTTTCTCAGCTTTGTACTTGGGACTCTAAGGGAACATCAATCTTATGCTTGCCCTGTATTAGGTAATGCCTTTATTACTGTGTTTTGGAGAAGCTTGTCAAAATCTTTAGGTAAGCATCTACGGAAAGCCATGGCCAGCTTTAATTTCCTTCTTGTTTGAAGCCTTTAAATGAAATTAAGTCTGCCACTCTGGTAGTGTTGCCAATTAGAAAGGCGTTCCTTAACTGAATTACTGTATGATATGATGTGTGTAATAAATTCAAAAATTAAAATAAATTCATAAGTAGTATCACATCAATTTTGTGCTTTATATTTTGCAAAATACTTTTCAGTAATAATTTTGTCTACATTGTAAAGTATCTCCATATGTAGAGGTATCTCAGGCTAAGTTTATTCATGGTTCACATCACAAAAGCTTTCATTCATTTAAGAGCTTGTGTTCCTAAAATAAATACAAATTTCTTGTCAGTTGAATTTGGAGTAGGGTTTTCCATTTATGCATATTGCATTGTTTAAAGGGTAATCATTTGTACACACTGGAAATATATAGGTTTTGATTGTATTTTAGATGCTTCTGAGATTAGAGCATATAAGAGTCTCCATAAATGGTCTAAGCTACAGAGCTGTGAAAAGAATGGATTTTCAATTTTCTCAACAAAATGAACTACCCCAAATTATTTTAGGTCAAGTGAAACATTTTTCCAACCTGAAATGGATTTTTAACATCTTTCCGATATTAATTTTTGTCAGTTTAAAATACTTTCTATGGAAAACTCAATAATGCTTTCAGAAAAATTGAACTAAAATGTTTCAGAATTGCATGTGTTCTGGATTTAATTTTTTTGACCAGTGCTGCTTGGTGAATTAGGTCCAAGTTGGCAGATAGGTATGGCAGACCTCTGACTGCTTTTCTGAGTGAATAAATTATTTGTCTGAAAAGTTTCAGCATGCTGTACTCCTGGCAGAAATTCATCTGGGTGCCTGCCGCCTTTTCTTTCTTGCAGTTTGAGTCCAGGAGTAAGAGGTGAGGTTTTTTCTGTTTACTGACAGCACATAGACACCACTTTAGCTGGTCTAAATCAGTGTAGCTCTGGTGGATTTCTACCTGCTGAGGAGCTGTCCCCTTTTCTTCATTACTAATGCCTTAAAATCATTCTGGCTTGATTTTCAGTTAGTTCACCTTGACTTATTGTCCTTCATTATTTTAATATTCATTTACATTTTTGATCACCTGCTGACTCAATCATTTTTGAGCCCTTGTATTTCATTGCAATAACTAATTTCTGACACTAACAATCTTGACTTTTCTAATAATTGTTTATTTTCTTTTTTCTCCTTTTTCTTTTGGTGTCCTCATTAATCTTCTGTTACATTTTTTTTCTGACATTTCAACTTTTTTCATGATGATGATGATTAATAATTTACATTTTACTTATTTAAACTCATATCATTTCTTCCCTATAAACAGTGAAAATTGCTGTAGAGTCCATTAAAATCCCTCAGCTAATTCCTGGTGGGTTCTGGCAATCTGTGCGAGTTCTTGTTGCTAGAGTAGCATTTCTTGAGGATAAGTAATCCTGATTATCTTTCTTTGGCTTGGAACTGGCAGCATACAGGAACCAGTAGAAAACAGTTTAAAATTTTGAACAGGAATTCCAAATAGAAAAATAGTTCTGTTTCCACTGTTTTAGCTGTTTATTGATGTTATCTCTACTGCTGCTATTCTGCCTCTGATGGGATATTTGGCAGGAAAACTGTGATTTCTGCCAGTGCAGGGGAAATGTAGGGTGATGTTGTTGGTCAAATGCTGCATCAAAGGTAGTCCCAGGTGTAAGATGGATCTTTGCTTTACACAGCGACTCATTTTCTCTGTGTGGATGCTCTGAGGAAGAGGAAAAGCTGCTACTTCAAGTTAACATTTGACTGTGAATAATTTACTAACACTGATATTCTTCTAGTTCTGTGAATATTTTATGATAAGCTTTGTGAAGAATCTGTAAATTCAAGCATGAGATCAGCATGAAAAATGGCTTCCACTTAGATTTCCCTGAGTATATTCATTGTTTTGCAACTGTGCTCTTGCTCATTTGATGTAGTACACATGACTAGGTATAAATTAAGAACTAGGTTAATTGATACAGTACAGGTTTTGTGTGCTGTACTGAAGAAAGACCTTTTAGCAGTAGATCAATGGGCATTCTTCCTAATTTTGGCCCAGTCATTTAATTGTCCTTTATTTTAGTTTATCTGTAGTGACATGAAAGCACTGTGAGGGAGAAAAACTGAAGGAGGATCTTTTGTCGCACTGCACCTGAGAATTTCATTGTGTTTTAACTACAGCATTTAAACAGCTCCACAACAAAGACCAAATTCTTTTAGTTCTGAAGTTATCATTCTTGTTTTCATTTTGCAAATGCTGGTTGTTAGAACTTCAAATGTATCTGCAGCTTATAGATGTCTGAGAACACCCAAAGTCTGACTTTGGTGCTTTTATTGGATAGTTTTTCTCTCTGAGTCTGATTTCTCATTTTGAAGCTCTCCACTGTAAAGCTGAATCAAAATCACGTATTGCGTGTTGGTTTGGGACTAAGGAGGTCCACAGAGGCTCAGGGATGTGCAGAGGTACTAGTCCCTAGCTGTTCAAACCAGAGCTCCTGCTGGCATTCACCCACTGGAGCAGTGGAATGTACCAATCCTTAGGGCTGGGTACACTGTGCTAATAGAAAAATCAGCCCCGCAAAGTATTTTCAGAATGTTTCCTTTTCTGTTCAGAACACTTCTGTTGTGAAAGGTTTTGAGAAAATGAACCACTGCTTGAAGTGGAGGGGGAAAAATCAGGTATGGTTTTGATCTCAGCAGGAGCCAGTAGTCAGGAACTGCTGATTCTGACAGAGGTGCAATCCTGATTTTTCTATGAAACGGGGTCTGTGGGGGTCCCGCTCATGGTAACAGCTTGTTCTTCTTGCATGCCAGCACTGCTGGAGCTGCAGCATCCCCCTCAAGCTCACAAAGGGGAATGTGCCACTCTGAAAAGTAAAGTCTGTTGTCTGGGGATCTCCTGGCTCCAATTAAGCCTGAACTCACCTGGGGATGCTGTTTTCCAACCACCTGGATCTTGCAACCACCTCTCTCAGCTGACTGGTGGGATCTTCTCCTTCCAGCCAGCAGCCCTGGGCTGGGCAGGGTTGGGCAGCCCAGCCTGCGCATTGGGGAATAAGGGCTCAGTGGCAGCCTGAGTTTTGCAGTGACTAGAGCAGGCAAGATTTCCTCTCTCCCCAAAATTCCCAAGACAGCCTAGCAGTTGTGGAGTCTGATGTGGATTTGTGAGAGACAGTAGCTCTGGAGTCAGGCCACTCTGCTGTGCTTTTAAAGACCTACAGAGAATAGTGGCTCTCCCCAGGTAGCTGCAGGCACTGCAGTTACAGCTCTCTCTCCCAAGAACTGGCAACTTGCCTGTCTTCCAACTCTGCGAGGGATGGTGCAGCACACGGAGTGCTGGGTACCACGTCCTCCAAGGAGCACAAGCACCTCAAGAAGTAATGATGAAAACAGATCTTTCTAATAAGCTGAATGCCATTAACAGTTTTTATTTTCAGGGTCTCTGGTGCTGTGTAAAAGCCTGAAAAATATTTAAGCATATTTTAATAACGGGTAAAAAAACCACTCACTATTTTAGCATATGGCTCAGTGTGTGTGTGAAGGACTAAAATAAAACCTTGAGCAATAGTAAGTGTGCCATGGCAGTGTAGGTCTTTCTCTTTCTTAGTGTTGAGAAAAGGATGTATATTAGGGGGGTATCGGTAGTAAAATATTTATTCTCATAAGCCAATGCAGAAACCTTTCTAATTAGGACATGTTGTTCTGCAATGGAAATTGCTACCGACAATTTTCAAATGTCTCTGTGGCATCTCCACGATGCCTGAGGATTTATTAAAAAGCTTCTCCTTGGTCAGGCAAGAGGCTGAGTGTGATCTTTCCAAAATCCCGGTGAAATGCAAATAAATCCACGAATTCAGATTTTCTAGACTTCAAAGCAGTCCTCTTGTATTTCCAGCCCACAGAGAGTGATTTTAACTTTAAGCAATGTTTGAAAGGACCAAAATGGGAGCACAGAAGTAATTTTGCTTTGCTGATCCAGTGGCAGGAGAGGCTGTTTGAGGGAAGACAAAGCACCACCAATATTGGAACATCGTGAAGGCCAGATACAGTATCTCTATTTGAGTACCATTTACTCACCTGCAGGAATCCCAATTAACTGGAATTACCACCCCAATTAAGCAGCAGTCCTTGCCATTAAGTATCATTAGGCTTAATTTGGTTCCCTGGGAAATGTCCCGATTAAGCGGATTTCATGATTAAGCACCTGTAATAAATGTTTTAACTTACATGTAAAATTCTTTTTTATTTCATGGAATCAGTTCACTAACACCCAAATAGCAACTAGTATGCCAACTACTACTTTTTAAATTTTGTTTTATTAATTGGCCTGTACATGCTAAATTCTTATCTTGTCTTTGCCAAGTTTTGACAAGGAAATCTTTATATTTTTATGTAGTGATCCTGTAATGCAAATATATCCCTGCATATCTGTCTGACAGCCTGGTTAATATTTTGTCACTATTAAGAGAGCAGCAAACCTCATGTGAGCATCAGTCATAATTTGAGGAAACACCTAATTTGCTATACTTTGGCCAGCTGTAGTTTTCAGCTTGATGGAAAAATAATATTTCACAGCCAGAAACGGGTATAGAAAACATCTCCAGTACCAAACTGTTCAAATGACCATGCATCAGGTCTCATTTTTCTAAAAACAGGTGGTAACAGATAAGATGTGTTATAGGAAAGAAAAGATCTCTTGCCTGAGTCTGTGGCCTAAATTGGGGTCCATGTTGCAGATTCCAGGAGACTGTAGAGGTACCCTGGACAGCTGTAGATCAAGAACCAGATCACCCCAGCCACAGCATTCCAAGGCTTTGGTGGGGTTCGTTTACTCTTGAGCTCATGTAATAAAGCCCCTCTTGAGGGACTAAACAATATAGTGAGAAATGGAATGGTGGGGTTTAGCACTGCAAATGCATAAAAACCAGCTGGTGGTCTGAGTGTGGGCTGGTGATGTGTGGTTTACAGATGGAGAAGACAACCAAGGTCCCTCACAGTACTGAAAACTCACATATAATCATGGTCTCAAATTTGCAAGACTTGTCTTGAATAGCAGCAAGTGCATTTGCCAAAGAAACATGGTATCATTCAAAAGCGTTTATTTGTAATCCCAGAACATTTTTTTGAAACATCTCTGATTCAGTGACTCTATTAATCCAAGGCTGGGATTCATAAGATTCTCAGCAGGGAATTTTTGGCCCTATGGCCAACCATGAATTTAATGTGAATTTGTTGTGAAAGTTGTTAAATAGTCACAGAACCACCTTACTCCTCTAAAGGAAGAGCTGAAGTTTACTTTTTTTGCTGAATTTAAATTTACACATCAGATAAAAGAGAATATGTATGGGCAAAATATATTAAAAATAACCAAGGGAAGAAGTAAGGAAAAGGAAGTTATTTCTCTAAGATATTTAACTGGAAGGGCATAGACTGGATCAGGATAAGGGACTCCTTTGATCAGCCCTCTTGAATGGGAAAGAATGACCAAGGAATCCTTTTTTGCATGTAAAGGTCAAGGGAGTTTATTCACAAAATAGTGATGGGAACATACACTAATTTGTTGGATCAGAAGACACTGTAAAAATGGAAAGGAGAACAAGTACTTCATGGCATTGTGTACGAAGGGTTTAAGCATCGTGAACTTGTGCCATGTACACATTCCTCAAATGGGGGTAAAAAATGAAAAAGTCTTGTAGGGAAGGGAAACATTTCTACATACAGTTCTAAATATATGCAAATATGCTTTGGGTCCCACAAAGTCTAAGGAAAACATACCAAGAAGAATAGAAACTGTTCTAAATAGTTTTCAAATCTCAGGGGTGTGTTTCTCTCTCTTTCCCTCTCCCCCTTCTCACCCTCTTTCTGCCCCTATCTCTCTGTCTCTTATTCTGGCTCTCTAGCTCCTCTCTTTCCCCCACCATACTGGTATTCAGAAGCAGAAAAAACATGAGAATTTTTTGCAGTTTCCTATAGATAAATCCTGCAATTTCACTGGTCAGAGAAAAAATATTCAGATTATAAATTGCTTAAAGTAGGCTTTTCTTTTGATGTGTGTATAACTCCCATAAATGTTAATGCTAGGTCTGGGCTTCAGGAGGAGAATATGTCCCTTGCTTTACTGTAGAGTTAAGACATAAGAAAATTTAGGAAACTGAAAAACCCATCTGACTTGGCACTCCTGCTATTTATTTGGTTTTGGACTATAAAGAAAAAAGATAATTAAATCTCTCCCATCTATATAACATTTCCTAGTTTTCCTGTATACTAAATTTATTAATATCAGTTTATCAATTTCTATCAATTTATCAAATATCATACTAAACCATCAAATTATTTCTGCATTTTTCTCTTTGGTTGCCTTGATTTCTGTATTAACAACTTCTTTTCCATCAAACAGTTACATGAAAAATGAAACAGGTCAATACTTTGCCAACAGGCCAATACCTTGCCAACTGAGCAGCTCACATTGCTTCTGTGTCAGGATTGAGGGATGGATCACTGATGAAAAGGCCACCTGACCTTTCATTTTCTAGCGCACTGTGTGATTGGAGCATGCTAATGTAAGACTTGAATTAATTGTAAAGATTGGGAAGAGGTCTAGGTACTCTGAATAGCTGCTTCAATAGCTACAGTCCTACCTGTAATCGTGGAAATGATCATCTGCCACAGCTCTGTGTTCCAACAAGGAAAACGTGAGTGCTGTTTTGTTAAACCAAAATCTTTAATCTGAATAGCATGGCCTTCCTCCTAGACCCCGAGCCACCTACAAATGATGAGCCAAATCCCACATGAGCCAGAGCTATGGAAACGGGCTGCTGGCAGTAGAGCACACCCACTCACATGGATGGCAGTCTGCACAGGATGGCCTTTTGTGAGGACCAGAAGATATGAGGGGAGGGAAGAAGCAGTCTGTTACCTAGGATGACGTCCCCAAAGACAAGACGTTTTTACTCTTCCATAATGCAAATATTGGGGGTGGTCTGGCTGTGTTGCAATAGTGCACATTTTAGTGGTTGTGTGCTTTCTTCTGTTCAGTTATGGAAAGTGGAGCTGTAAGAGACCAGTGGACAACTGCACATGAAGAGAGATATCGTGGGGGCATGTTGAGACCAAGAAGGAAATCATAAGGGGCATTTCATACAGTGCTATTGGGTATTCTAGTACGGGAGGTGATTTTGAAAGCAGGATGAAAGTCTTGGCCACTGCAAATATGTTTCAGGCAATCTTGTGTAAAACAATATGGAGCAGAACTCCTCTGGGTTTGTAGTTCAAAATGACAGAGCGATTTTCCACTTGCTTCTGTTTCTTGCAAGGGTGTCTTTTCTAGACCAGAAACAATTATGCATGTAGCTCCTTCAAAAGAGGATTTTGCTGGTCTTTTCTTAAAAAATTGGTATTTCGTGGTGTTTATCCACAGTAACTTCAAGATATATCAGTGAATTTCAAACAGTCCCAGAGACAGTACCTTGGCTTTGATTGCAGATGTGTATTGCTGATTCCTGCCTGAATCCCTTCAAACACAGTAAAATTCTCAGCACAATAAAAAGTGAAGCTTTAGAAATAATTTCCTTGGCTGGGGCCTGTATTTTCAACTGATGTGAGAGGTATTCGGTCCATATGGGGAAATGCAGAGGCAGGACCTTTAACTCAAGCATTACACTCTTCTAAAAGCAGTGCTGCAAACCTCTCTATAATCACTGAAAATAACCAGGAAAATATCTTGTATAGAGTAACTTAGTATTAATTAGTAAAAAAAAAAAGTAATTCAGCCAGCATGTTAAGCAATATTCTATTATTTCTAGTAAAATAACTGATGAGGGACTTCAGATATCCTAGAGAGCACTATTAAACAGAAAATTCTGCGGATTTGTACCTTCATTTATAAAGTCAGGCTGATTTCTGGGACCTCTGTATGCACATCCTTTGAGAGTTTATTGTTAATCAATAGTGGGCGAAAAAAATTTCACTTGTAAACAGAAGGCTTAGTGATCAAAAGGAGCATATTAGGGAAGAAATACTTTTGCTAAGTGTTGTGTATTGTGCTCTTTATTTCCTATTTTATTCTTATTGGCCTGAACAACATGATTTTAAAATGTTTGCATGTGTCTTCCCCCCTTCTGATCACCTGATCTCAAACAAACATTTGAATGCTGAAAAAGAGCCCCCTTTACTATTATTTTTGTTCTTTCACATGATGAGAAATCCTCCTGAGGAGAGAGCTGGTATCTGTGGAAAGCATCTGACTTCTGAACAGATTGTGGGTTAAAGGAGTCAAAGGAGTCACTTGGACAATACAAATAAGTAGTCATTTATTATATGCAAATATAACAGGTTGACATAAAACCCATGACTTCACTCAACTAGAAAATAATACTATAACTGAGATATGTTTTTGAAGTTGCCGTTTAGCTTCGTATAAGGGGAGAAAATCTCCTGTAGCTCAGATGGGCTTATTTGAAACCAAAGCTTTTGATGTTATAATGTGCAGTCTAAATTCATTAATCCCTCTGTTCAAAAAAAAATAAAAAAGAGTCTCTTAAATGAGTAATAAACATAATAATGAAAATAACTGCCAGGAAGAACATGAGTTACATCACACTTAGTGTTCCAGCTAAAGATGAAAATTAACTTTGGAAACAGGTTACGCTAAATGAATTTAATTTGTGTTTTGATACAGAATGTTTAAACATGTTGTTATTTCTGGCACCAAGGCTGATAGCTATTAAATGAGAACATCTAAGAACATCAAAGGAACTGGACCTTTTATACTCTTCAGCACCCCCTTGGAGATGTTTATCTGGGCTGTTATCTGGATCCCATACAAGCATCGAACTATGTGCCAGTCTCACCAAGTTACTCTCTTTTCCCAAAAGTTCTGACGCATGCATTTCCTGCACAAATGTTCCATATTTTAGAGTTCACTACAAGTGCACAAATAGAAGTAGTTTGTACTAACAGACTTGACCATAGATACTTGAAGTTTTTCTTCTATAAAGCATTTGAAATAGAAAAGAAAACTTCCTTCTGTTTGACTCAAACTAAGTTTCCAGATGTCAGGGTCAAAGGTTGGAGATAAAAGTATCAGGTTTTGGCCTACTCTAACTAGACTCCAGACCCAAATGTGTGAGATCTTCCCTGGAGGGGGTTCCTTTTGTGCTGGTTCATTTTTCTTCTTTAGCTTCTCCCAGTAAGAGGTCCCATTCCATGCTGCTGAATTATGATACTTCATCTCAATCGTTAAGACACTTAAAACTTGTATTTACTGTTTAACACTTGGCTGCAAGTCAAACCTTTTAAATATCTCTTTTTAAAACTTTTCCACTTTTGAAAGCTGTTAATTCTTTTCTTCCTGGGGTTTCGGTGACTGTGTGTGGGTCCTCTTGGCTGACATTACAAGACTCCTGCTCCAACTATGCCAACAGTGTGCAGTAAAACAAGAGGTCTTACAATTTACACAGAGCCTCAGTAGATGTATAAAGGCTACAGGATATTAGCCCTGCTCTCCCCTTGGCATGTTCACTGACTTTTTGGTTTGTTTCTTTCCACCAGCAGCTGAAACTCCTTAACTACCTGAGAGAAAAATCTAAAACTGGTGCACAAATGAACAGAAGAGCCTGAAAAGTGGTTGAGTCAAATGAAAATGTAAATATTAGGGTTTAAAACAATAAAATGAAGGCTTTGAGGACTAATTTTAGGAGTTACAGTTCAGGTCTAACCCATTTCTGGTCACAGGGCGAGTACTTCGGCTAAACCCTGAAGGTTTGCATGTGTGAAGAAAGCACCCATCTGGTCAGAGAGGGGCTGTGGAGCCAAGAGACCCTGGAGGCATTCTTCCTGCACTCTGGCTCCGTGGGGAGAAAAGGTACTGCTTGGTTACGGATCCTGACTTCGCTCATTCTCCTCCTCTGTGTTTCCTTAGGCATCTACATTCCCATGTGGTACACAAATGTGCAAGCTCCCCATGCCTTCCCCACAGTGCTGTCCTGTCTCCACTCATGGAAGCGTGCCAATTCTTCGGCATTTGGCAAAGAAGGCAGAACACAGTCTGAGAAGTGACCAGCACTGTGACATTCAGTGCGTAATTTGGAGAGACCAGTTTTTTAAAGGTGGTTTCAGAGATGAGGTTTTGCTCTGTTAAATCACTCCATTGAGCAGGAAACAGAAGAAGGTCCTTCACAGGTACTAGAGGAATAACTAATTAAATCACTAAGGATAAGTGAACTGGCACTTGCAGATGCAGATGTAAGGGAAGGACGTAAAGTTGCAAAAGGGAACCTAGAGCCATTATTTATACTGGAAGGAAGGTTCACCTCCAAGTGCCAATTTCTACCTTAGTGCAGGAAAGCACTTCAGGGTATCACAAAAAGTGGAGACAGAAAACACCTTTTAGGTTGCCAAGTTCAGTCCCTTGTGAATATTGGGTTTTCCCCCATGTGTGCAGTGTGATGCTTTGTACTGTCTGGTTTAAACAATTCAGACAATAGGAACATGACTACTTCCCTCGGATGGTAATGTTACGAGCAGTTTGAAAGGCGTTTGCTTTTGCTTTTTCTATGACAGGGCAATTAGGGAAGTCAGATGCCTGCTACGTTTGGAAGTCCCTTGAGGAATGAGGCAGTTGGAGAGTCTGCAGGTTATGGTGGTGTGGAAAAAAGGCCTCTCTTTGTAAGCTGTCAAGGAGTTCTGTGCATGAAGGCAGTGGCACAGAAAGTCAAATGAACAGTGAAATCAGTGGAGGAAATGGCTGCTGACAGAACAAAACATTGAGGGAAACTTCACAAATGGCAGATCTTGTCTGAGTTCAGGTCAGTAATCACTAACAAGTTAGGGTAGTTGTAGAAATTGGACTTCCTGTAGATAGGGGACTGTCACAGTGGGACTATGATAAAGATGAGCTCAAAGAGACAAGGAAAGGCCAGACAGATAGGAATGAGAAAAATTTCCATAGTAAAATCCTGGGGTCAGGATGTGCTGGAGTCTTGCTGGTAGTAAAGCAGCAGTAGTTGTGGGCTGGGGCAGAGAAGAAAGTCTGGGCTGGATGAGATGCAGGAAGAAGGAAGAAGGGTAGACAGTCTCACAATGAGGCAGAGCAATATTCGACATACCGTGCATGCATTAAGGTTGGCAAACATGGTTATTATAAGTAATTATTTTAATGTTGCTAAAGCAGGGAAAAGAAAGTTCCCATCTGTTTTGCTCTACTGCAAATGCGCGAATTGTTCCTGTGTGTTATATATATATTAGCATCATGGTAGTAATAATTTTTGTGAAGGAGCCGACATTGTAGTGATTTTTGCAGCTGCTGCTTTATACTTTGCTTCTTTAGATACTGGCACTTTTTACTTGAGATGACTTGTTTGGTTTGGTTTCAAGTGAACCCACATTAAACGACTACCCTTGTTCACCTGTGGTCTTTTGACCGAATTCTGTTTCTCTTCAGTTAGTCCTGTTGTTCTGTCTCATCCCCTACCCACTCTGAAATAACAGAACTTCTTATCAGGTATTTATGTTTCTCAACTACTTATAGGCAAACTCTTTTGGGCAAAATTCTCCCTTGACCCTTGCAAGCCCCTGAATTCAAATCCAGTGGAAGCTCTCTGAAGTCAGGAATTGTGTGAGGTCCAACAAAAATCCACATGGTTCCCTCATTTTGTCCAACAGTAAACTCAGGCAGGAATCTGTGAAGTAACCAGAGAGCTCAGGAGAAACTCAGGAATTAAGGCACAGTCCTTGGCTCTCAGCTGCAGAGCAGTTCAGTGAAATGCTACCACTGGTCCCTTTTAACAAATTTAAGCTGTCTTTTAAACAAGTTAAGCCATATTTTATACCTTTCCAGTTAAGAGGTCAAAAATCATATATGTTTCCAATAGTATTTTAAAACTTTACCTGGATCTTTCGAAAGTGTTAGCACTTGATTCTTTCTGAGGCCCGTGTGACTTGAAATATTTTAAAATGCAGGTTTGGTTTTTTTTATTAGATTTCATAAACTCTGTTCCTTTTCATATTTTTCTGTTCTAAGATCTGCTTTCAGTCTAAACACACCTGCAAGGAGTTGTATTCTTCTCATGCACCATTGTTAGAACAGTGATTTTAAATAAAGCAGCCTTTGACAGCTACTTGACGATGAAGAGTGAATAGAAGATATGGGAAAAGTCATATTTAGAGTAAAAAAACTGAATTTATTTGGAATGCAAAAAAAAAAGCCACACAGCAGGTCAGAGAGCAGCTTAGTTATATGTATGGAAGGATTTTGCAGGGCAGTTTGACAGGACCATGCCTGTGAGTAGCTGGGCCACGAGCAGCAAGAGACAAGGATGAAAACCCGTATTGTTGCCTGCAGAATCACTGCGGTGCTGCTCTGGGAGAGAGCAAAGGGAGTGAAGGAGAAAGCGGAGTGATGTGGGGTGAGCACTGGTGAGGAAGCATTTGGATCTGTGAACAAAGAAGCCTCTTGCTGTTTGCTTCCTGCTCTGCTTGCTCTCTGATTGTCAGGGGCTGGAGGTGATTTACTGAACAGTCTGGACTTTGCATTTGGCATTTTGCAGCTACGTTTAAAAAAACCTGGCTTCAAGTGAGGTGTTGTGTTGGGGTTTTTTTCTAGCTAAGTTTGGATATTGCAAAGAAAATATGTTGCTGTTTCTTCTCTCTCTTTTCCTTTTTGCCTCCACTTCTTTTAATGGAAGTTGCATCCGTAAAAACTTTATAGGAACTGGGGTGGAGTCACATCCTGACAACAAGGCAAGCAAAATATCTCAGTAATTTATATCATTTATTTATTTATTTATTTATTGAGATCACTAAATTACATTTCATACATATATATGATATCCATACACGATTCATCTCAAATATATATGTACGTGTGTGCACGTGTGCTTGTGTTAATAACTACTTTTATTTTCCTTAAAGTGCCATTAAAGAATTCAAGTTGTAAATTTCCCTGGACAGCAAAATCATTTTGGCCTGTCTCTAATGGGGTGATGACCTTTCCCTTCCTTCCATTCTTCTGTTCCACATTTTAATGTATCTTTAAAGTGCATTGAATACAATCAAATATAGTAGCTATAAGCGAGCCAGTGAATACTTTCAAAGAAAAACTACTGTTTGATCCTCTCAAATGGAATGAAGGAGAAATAGACTCAGTAAAATCTTTCTGTAGATTTGTTTTTGTTTTTAAAGCTAGAATTTTTTCAGTTTGTTTTTAAAGGAAAAGAACAGACTCTTCCAGATTTGGAAATAAATCATGAAGTCACCTGAAACAACAACAGAAAAGTCCAACACAAAACCTCTCTCAACTTCTCTCCTAAAGTGTTTGTCACAAACTGGACAAAATCAATTATATTTGAGAGACCATGATCATTCTCACTGTATGTTTTAATAGTGCTGTAATTGACCAGGAGTGCTCATTTGATTACATTTGAAGAGGCTTTAGAGAGTACATCCAGACATCTGAAACATATTATTTAAAATAATTTGTCATGTATATCTGGAGTCTGGCTGCAGTTTTGCTGTTCTAACGTTGGAATAGCTCCATTGAGGTCAGCAAGCTAATTCAAATTTTACATGTTTATTGACTTTATCATCTGATTTTTGGTGTCTTAGCAATTTTTTGTAACTATGGAATGGCTCTGGAGATGGCCAGAAGGTTGTCACTGACAGCAAATACTGTAATTGGTGTACAGTACACAAAGGCATTATTTTCCTTATTGTCCTCATTGGACTGATTTTATAAAAACCCCTGAAGGGTACTGTCTTTTCAACTCCTTTTTTGCCACCTTCAGTTCTCCCACATTTATCTTTTTGCTTGAGACAAATAGGAAATACACTGGGCAATAACATGAACTTAATTAGGGAAGACACAGGCTATTAGGGAAGAAGGTAGATCTACCGGTAGCATTTCCAGGCTTCAACATGTGGCAGTGCCATGTCCATGAAGCAAAATATGAGTTAAGTATCAGAAGTATACTCTATATCTAAAATAAAGGCTTGGAAAAGAATTTCTCAGACTTTTGCATGAGCACAGCCTAGAATTTGGTCTTCATTCTCCATTATTGACATTGGCTTTGGTTGAAGTGTCTGAGCTGAGTGAAGACACACAAACTTGATTGATGGGCTTCAAGTGGCTTAAAGTCCTCCCATCATTGTGTAAAGAAAAGACAGCTTTTGTAGCTTTAACTATTCAGTGACTCTTATCAAATAACTGGTGCTACTTCTGTCTATAAACTTTTCTTCCTAAGCTGCCATAAACTGTGGGTAAAATCCAGGATTCTCTCCACTGAACATCAGTCAAGACATCCATGGGCTTGAGATGTGGGCTTAGGAACCTGACAGATATTAATCATCTCTTCAGCTGCTTCAGTCTCTCACAAGTAGTGGGCGTTCCAGGCCCCCTACTCCGAGTTTAACAATTTGCCAGCCTCCTTGGAGAGTACAGTCAGAAAAATCTTTGTGAGTTTTTAAACAGCATGTTCGAAAACTTTGCTGGTATTTGCACAGAAAACTTGGTCAGTGCATCACGGATGGTTGTGTTTGCATGTGCTTTGAAGGAGTTGCAGTGGGGTGGGTTTAAGTGTATGAGGGAGAGGAGTTCAAAGAACCAGCAGCAATCAATTCAGCGTCATCCCTGATATGATGCTATAACCCCCTCACTACTAAGTATGTTGTCAGTAAATCTATCCCTTAAGTACAAGTGTAAGTATTTCAGAAATTCAAATTAATTTAAAAGTATTTTTCATAAAAGTCAGATGGAACCAATACAAAAAATACAGTAGAAGTGTATTTGTGTCTTTATTTGTATCATAACTATATTTAAAAGCAAATGGAACTAAGCCATTTCCCATAATAGTTTTCTGCTCAATAATATAGTGTGACTATCAATTGCGTATAAACTCAATGCATGACTCAAAGCTTGTGCAAATGGGTACTTTCCATTCAGAGCTTTATAATAATTTTCATAAATTAAATATTTTCCCCTGACACTTAGTAATTTTAAATGTAGCCTTTAACTGAATTTTTAAATTAGTATGGGTTATACTTTAATTTCATTAATGATCTTGATAGTTTCTGAGTGATCCCATTATATTAATTCTTCTTTAACACTGAGTTATTTACTCTTTAATTCAGTAATTTTCTCTGGATATTATTGTTCTTTAGTAATTTGCAGCATCTAACTGATTCTGCTGATACATTAAAGAAGCAAAAAGAAAATTAAATTGCTGCCCATTTCAGTCAAACAAAATGCTTTTACAGATTAGTCTGTAGCTAAAAGAAATGTGGAGAGAAAATTGTTGTGAAAACAAAAAAAAATCCTATTTATGATGAGTAAAGTCTACAACTACACATGAAAACAAAGTGCTATAGCTACAATTTTACATCTCACAAATGCTAAAATAAATTAATAATCTCTTAAATGTCTAAAATCTTACTGGTTTTTTAAACTCTTTATAAAAAGATCTCAGCAGGTTTTACCCATGTTTACAATTTACCACCAGCTTGAATGTATAAAATCATGGAAATTTTAAAAGAAACACTGTATAAGGAGCTTTTATATTTAAATTTGGGACAGTTTTAATGTCTGTAAATGCAGTTATAGTTTTAAGCCCTTGTGATTCATAATGTGTATTCCTTTCAAAAATAATTTATGTAAAACAACTCCAGATGCTAGATGTCGTTATACATTAGAAAAGAATAAGTGTATTGTAGACAGAAAAAGGCTTAACAAAAAAATTATTTGTAGTAATTTTTCTAATTGAAAGAACAATTTCATCACTGCTTTCGGGAACACACATTACTAGCAATAGACAGTGGGCTGAGAATCAGAACCTTCTCTTTGACTCTGCTGGGGAAAGGACTGGGGTGGTTTACATGGGGAAGATTCATAAAGACTGAGTCAAAGAAAAATTGATCTTGTGGGCGTTTTGGGGCAAATACAGTTTAGTTGCACAGGTCTCCCCTGAGATTTGCTCCCCCAAGCATTTCCTCGCTCCACTCAAGCAGTGGCTTTGTTTGCGTGGCTGCCCCATTGACCACCTACACATTGGCATTTTTACTTTCACCCCTGTTCTACATGAAAATGCAGCTGTTCTGCGACAGAGAGCAGGCAATAACTGCAGTCCAGTGTTGCTGTGGGGTAGAAAATACTGGCTTTTGAGTGATGAGAGTTTAGTGCCTCAGAGTAGCCTGTCTTATCCTTCACAGTCCAATTGCTGTGATGCTGCTTAAAGTAGTGGACTGCAGGCTGAGAGGATGCCCAATGTGTAGCTGATACTGTCTTAACTTACATGATCTTCTAAAGATACAATCTATAATATCTGTAAAAATGTAGCAGTAAAGGAACATCCAGGGGTACACTGCTAGCTTGCTGGCTTCTCCACTTGCATAGAGTTTTGAAGTTTGTTAATGATAATAGAATGAAAATTACTCCATCTGTTAGGAGAAATGTTTACTCCTCTGTACTAGGAAGCTTGCATCTCTCTGCAGCTTATTGTCAGTTTTACTTTGTCATTTTTACATCAAGCAGCAGGAAAAAGAAAGCATAAAAATCAAAATAAGCTGAAAAATGCCTTTCAAGCTGATTTACGGAATACGATATAATACTGAAAAAGATCTGCTTCCTTTGATGTTATCCAGCTCACCATACTATGCATAGTTTATGGATACGATAGGTAGGTGATTCTTGGAAAAATGCATGTTCTTCAAACAATAAAAATTTGAGCAGGTTAATTCTAAAACCTCTAAAAGTTAGACTCTGAATATATTGTATTATAATATTGACAGTAAAAGGCACAAAAACCAAACAGTCTAGGACATATCTAAATTTTGTGCTTGGGATTTTAGGTTGATGCTGCCACAGAAATTGAGATAAGAGAGTTTGCAAAAGAGCTAAGAAAAAATGACCTTGAAAATCAGTTAAGGTCAAAGACCTACGCACTTCAGGTCCTGATTTCTGCCAGAGGACTCCAGCTAGATGCCCAGTTTTCCCAGAACACAACAAAACTCTGTTATTCTCAAGGAATCTAGAGCATACAGAAAAACAATCTTCTGCTCCCTTGTTGCTTTCCTTTTTACCTGTGGCTTTTTGGTCCATGTGGTTTCTTTTCAGAAAAAAAAAAAATAGCAGAGGGGAGAGTCTAAGTAGCCATCCTTCCTTTAGGATGAGGCTCACCTCTTCCCCTCCAGTTCTGTATCCTGCTATCCTTCAAAGTGAAGGAGTGGTATCTCTGAAGTCTTTGTCATTTAGCAGCTGTGGGAATTGAATTCATTTTGCCTGGTGTCATAGGCAACCCTTCTCATCCCAGCAGCTACAACCTCCTAATTGTTTGGGTCTGTTCCCACCCCAATATGCCTGAGGAAGGGCAGTCATCACCATTACGAGACACGGTGTGACCATAAGACATTCACCTGAGCTGCGGGATATAAGTGCACACCCAGGCTGTGATCTGACTCATTCAGGATGTGGGATTCAGGCTTTTGTCACGCGGTGGCTGAATCCTGGTTTTGGAGGGAAGGGTGACCCTTCAGCCAGAGAGAAATGAGTCTGACTGAGCAGTGAAATGGACACTCAGGGAGCAGCACAGCAATTAAGTGACCTGGAGACTGTTGTCCCTGTCCCCTTTCCATAAAAGCACATAAATATAGTTAGACATAAGTAAGTGGATAATCACTTAATTCCTAAATAATCCCAGTAGCTAGGGGGCTTCAGTGGGCATTACTTCAGTGCAGAAAGCAATGTTACTGTCCTCCAAATCCTGAATAAACAGAGTGAGACTTAGAATGACAGTGAGCCTTATTGTTCAAATCTTTAGAGGAACTTTTAGCAGCAGCTGTGTTTAGTGAGATTGTCATGTTGAATTAGTTCCTACAGTACATCCTCTAATCTGTGGATCCTAAGTCAATGCACTCACCTGTCCAGAGTGAAGGCACAAGTCTCAAGGAATTCATAGGAAACTTGCAGACAAAACACATCAGTACTTACAGGGACTTGGAGAGATTTTCTGGGTTGCACTTCAGAGCTGGGTCCCCACATGCCATGAGGTGCAGGAGCATTCCGTTGCCTCCACACAGCAGTTTAGTGCCATTTAGGAAGCCTTACTGTGTTCTGCTGACCTGTCTGCAATTCCAGAAAGTTCTGGTGTCTGTCTGTCACATATCGTATCTG
Source organism: Edolisoma coerulescens (assembly GCA_013397115.1). Classification (NCBI taxonomy): domain Eukaryota; kingdom Metazoa; phylum Chordata; class Aves; order Passeriformes; family Campephagidae; genus Edolisoma; species Edolisoma coerulescens. The sequence goes on from VWZW01006255.1 coordinate 1,075,831, forward strand.
ACGTCTTTTGTTTCCTTTCCACTGATAAATAGTTGAATATCCATTTAATACTTAATGCCTAAAAAGCCATAGAAATCTTGATGCTGTGGTCTTTGTAGTCTTACTCTTGTCCACTGCTTTTCATTGCAAACGCTTGCTTTTCTTGCACAGAGGAGGTACAGACTGGAGCCAGAAACAGCAGAAGTCCTGAGAAAACTGCAACTAAACTGATTAACATTTTCTCTTCCATGGTGACTTTTATTCTCTCCTTTCTGGTCTATTTCTTGTATTAAGTCAATCCTGCTAAGCAGATCATATTCAACAGTAGATTTAATTAATATTGATAAAATTAGGTTCACAGTTGCTGACTTTGGATTTCACACGTGCATCACCTTTTGCAGGATAAGACCATAACACAATTCACTTGTCAGAGCAAGGGATTCTCTCCAGTTTGTAATTTGCTGCATAAATAATACTAGATGTCTCACCCATGTCCTTCTTTGCAAGAAATATTTTTGTGAAAGGACATATTATGGGACCTGTATATAGGTGTTACCTGATAGAATTAAATACATTCGATGACTCTGTATTGGAGAAGTTTCATAATGTTGGATTTACACTGTCAGCTGCTAATACAGCATTTCAATATTTTATTGTGTGCAGCTCCAGCATGCTTGGAAAAGGATATTTAATGAAGTAAGCAATGTATTCTGATTGATATTTGAAAAAAATGAAAAGTCTGTGTTTTGGTTTTGGTTGTTTGTTATTTTTGTGAGACATCTCCAGAATCTGAAGTGCGTTTTGGAGCTTGAGAGGTGCCTGAAATGCAACGGGTATAAGAAGAATTTCTGAGTTCTCAGCATTAGTCCTGTCTCAGGTTAGTTTATTGTATTTGAAGTTTAGAATTTAAAAAACATATTATCATATTTTGATGATTCCCACAGTAGAATGAAAATAAAAAGTGCTTAAAAACAAATATATACTTAAATTTTGGCAGATAAGTCCTTCTTAGTTAACACTTCACAGAAATTACTTGTATGTACTTGACAACAGCATACATTTTTCATAAATCTGATTCTTGTGTTCTCAGGGAAAATATAAGGAAAGAACAGCAAAAAGGAATGTGACAAAGATGACATCTTGGCAAATTCACTGAACTTATTATCATCTGCAGTAAAAACCTGGAATATCAACCAGGAATGTTACTTCAGGTCATTCTATGCTATTTTTTCTCTTGATTTTTAGACTGTGGCCAAATGTGACAATTTTTTCCTTTTAAATACATCCCTCCTGTCTTCCCACTGAGCCTGTTAAGTTCCTGTTACCTGTAACACAAATGATAGCAGCTGTCTTCCCTGGAAATGAGCCTTGAAGTTTTTCCATTTGACAGAAATACTGCTACTGGTGGTATTCCAACCTCCCTCTTCTGAATCGTGGTACTCTCTGCTCTGTGTTTGTTTTATGTTGTTAAATTCAGGGTGGTTTTGTTCCTATTTTTAAGACCTCACTACTGGTTCCTCAGTGGATGGTCACTTAGATCCCTGTCTTACAATACAGAATGTCCCTGTGTTTAATTAGTGCACTCAACATAATTTTGGTTTTCTCCGGCCTTATTTACAAATAAGACATTACCCCAGTGGCTGTGATGGTACAGTGACCTCTGGTACTCTGCTGTTGTCCAAGGGGCACTGCTGCTGCCATTGAAATCATCAGCAGACACCGTGTCCTCATTCTACCCATGGGGAAAGCTGCTGGTCTTAGTAGCCTGTGCTCTGCTAAACTGACTACAGAAATATCCTAGAATCCAGGATGTGAGAGTGAGGAACATCTTGAGTGTGAGTTCTGAAGGAACCCAGCAACAGGCACAGAAGGAGAAAAGACAGGTGTCTCAAAGGGTGTGGATCTTGCCATGTTCTGTCTTGTGCCAGAACACAGAGAACGTGGCATTGCTACGCAGGCAAAAGGCTCATCATTCAGCAGCCATGAGGAAGGTATCCTTACTTCTCAGTTTGAAAAGGTCTTTACTTTGGCACCCTCCTCTTTTAATGACGTCCAGCTGCTTTTTAGGGAGCTTATTTTACGGAATTGTTGGCATTTAACAGCTGTGGTATAAACAGCACTGTGCACCTTGCTTCAGAATGGTCTGAATCTTGTAATGAATATTACACAGATAGCAAATACTACACATCAGGAAATGATTTCCACTTATCTGTTGCATTTGGGTAATACTAGTTTTTGCTGAGTTTATCCTGTCTGTTGCCTAACTTTTTGTAGCGCAAAATTTACGTGTTATGTAGGCACTTCAAAACATCTCAATTTGTTTTGGTTTTGTTTTATTTAAAAGCTATTTCAGATTGCCCAGGCATATTTTTGTCCTATATCACCAGCAGGACTCTTAAGCTCAGAATATATTATTGTTTTCTTGATGTGTTATGTGTTATCTGACATCTGCTTTCTTTGTCATGCCAAATCCTCCAAGCAAAATTTTGAAAGACCTGAAAGATATTCTTAGTAAACATCTTCTGGCAATAATGCTTAATTTCATCACTACTCTTAAAAATTTTGTCTGCATGATAATTGCTTCTGAGTTTCCATACGGTCTCTCCATTGGTATTTAGGATTTTTTTTCCTTTTTACTACACACCTCATGTAGCCGATGCCATAACTTTTAGAAAGATAGTTATAAAAAGGTAATAATCTCTGTGATTTCCATTCCCTTCAGGCCAACCTCCTGAACAGAAGAAAAACTAAATTGTTGATGCATGAGAAAACAAATACAGTGCTTTTATATGTACTGTAGTTTGAGTTTTTCTCTATAGCACTCCCTTAAAAACACTATTGCATAGTTATCCTAACTACATGGTTGCTGTCTGGCCAGCAAAAGAAGAGTTCAACAAAATGAGCTTCAGCAATTCTCTAAAGACTGCATTGGACTTTGATATTATTTTCTCCAGGTCTGACCTTAACCTGGGACTGAAGGTTATGTGAAAACAGAAATAGACTCAATGCTGACAACTCCAAATTTCCTGCATTAATAAATACTGGTGTGTTTGTGCTGAGGCTTCATTTTCTGCAAAGCTAGCCTGAATTTCTTTCCAGAGCCTCAGTGTTCCCATTCATAAACTGGGTTACTCACTAATTTGAAATCTGTGGATGCCATGTGTGTGTAAAAGTGATCAGCATCATTATTCTTATGTTTATTTCAGGGTTTAAAGGGTGCCAAGCCTTTGCTTGGAAGTTCTTAGCTATGCAAGACTGGGGGAGCTGGTGTTTGCTTTTTTGATAGCCCACTTTCTTCCAGCCAGGGGACTGTATGGATTTGAGGCTCACAGGTGGAGTTCTAGGTCATTGAGGAAGAGGATTCTCTGGTGCTCTGCTCACACCAGGGCAGAGGAATACAGATCTCTTGACTGGGGGACCCGTTTCAGCCCACTGTGAGCAGTTCTGCCTCCAGATCCTGGTCTTATACAAGAAAGAACAGTTGAGTTCAAAAATGTGGCAACATCTGCAGATTCATTTGCTCGTCTTTCATTTCATCTTCCCAGGAAATCTTGGCTGGCATCAGATGCTGATTTTTATTTCTGTAAATGCTATGTTTTTAACATGTCACAGACAGGAAAATAACTAAAAATGAGGATTTGGGATGTAGCTACGTGGTCTTTGGGGCATAACCAAGAGACCTGACCCTGTGCTTTAGGAGAACCTGGATCAGGGAATATATGAAAGGTAGGGACAAATGTGAGCCATTTCCTCTGTCTCTCAGCTGGGCACACAAGTGTGAGCTCAATACCATGCTAAAATGATTTCTGCTCTCAGACTGCTCAGAGTATGGGCAGACCCTTCTCTGCTCCAAAGACACAGCAGAGACTTGCCCTGTAGTCTGAGGGGAAGACAAAAACCTACTAATGTAAATTAAACTTTCACATATTCCCTTTCAAGCAGAAAAGAATTCAAAGAACTCCAGAATCCAGACAGTTCACTTTTCTTCCAGAATCTAATTTTTCACTTCTCTGGATTTCTATATCACTTTATCAAGAAATAACCAGGAAGCAGGGAGAAGAAAGAAGCAAAAATTTCAGGAGTGATATACTCATGAAAACCATATAGATAAATACAAGGAAAGCTGGACTGCCTCATTTTAAGCCAGCTTCTGAGCCAATGGACATAGCAAGGCTCGCTCTCTCCTCAGGAGAACTGTGGGCTGCAGGGCGAGAAGGGGCTCTGTGGGTATGTGTGTGCTGGAACCTGAGACAGTGAGAAAAGAGAGATGCCTTGTTTAATAAACATATGCCAGAAGTGTGAACGCTGCACTAATTTGGTTTCTAAGCCCTACCCACATCTCCAATTCACAAATTGTCTCTTTCATATGGATATAGGCTTGACCTTGCAGGCTTTTAGACTTCAAGTGAACAGGGTCACTCAGGGCCCAAGTCACCGCTCAACCTCCCCCACACATACCCCAGTTATATCTTTTTACTATCTCTGCTGGACACCGCACCTTTCTGTAATTATAAATGTCTGCTTTCTGTCACTTCAAAGGTTTCCCAGCACTGGGAGTCCTTCTTCAAAGACTTTACATTGCTGAAGAACCTCTGTCATTGACAGGAGGTCCGTCTTTGAAGTTTTTCATGCCATTTATTGACTTCCCCTTTTTAGGATGTTCATATTAGAAAATATTTCACTGTGTTTGAAAATCTGTATATTTTTATGTTGTTGAGGGGTTATCTCTTTGAAGAAACAACACTTGCAGCAGTGCCTCCATATGAAGAAATCTGATAGTGTATCTTCTGTATACTTTATGTCCCTTCAAGCTTTCATTCTAAGAAACTTCCTCTCTTTGTTTCTCTTCTAATCGTGGGTACTCTTTTAAGTACTTAAATCAGTGGGAAATTGTAGTACCTGTGTGAACAGGCCTAATCTAATGGTTCTATCCATGTGCTAAAGACTTTTCATGTGCTTAATATCCTATTGATTTAGTGATGGGAAAAGTGAAAATACTAACTTTAGTTTTAATAAATGAAAACAATGTATGTCTATTTAAGTGACAGCTGTTTGGAAGCGTTGTTACACTGTTGTTCTCATAAGTCTGAATTTTCTTACATTGATACATAAGAGTACAAAATTCCGCAGTTTAAAACAGAAGGATGTTTTGGTTCCTTTCAGGTAACCATCATTAACTCTTTACTAAATTGCTGAAAGGATTTGTGTGCACACCCGCTGTCAGCATCAGTGTAAACTTACCCTCTCAGCATAAACTGCTTGGAGAGTGATGTGAGCAGGCTGGGCACTGGCAAGTTCATGGAAGGTGCTCTGGAAATTCAGCTGAGGCAAACAATGAACACCTGATGGGTGGAAATGTCTTCAATGCTTCAGCTATTTCTAAAGCACTCTCTGATTCTGTTCTAATGAGCAATTTTGATAGCTCACATTTTTAGATACACAAGTCACATTCATTTTTTAGAAGTATCTGATCACTGTGGCTATTTTTTTTGTGTGGGGGAGTGGTGGAGAGGGTTTTTCTCTTTTTTCTATTCCTTGATGTTTATCCTGAATCCCTTTATTTATTTCAAAGGTGCAAGTTCTTTTTTTTATATATACCAAGGGGACTGTTGTCATTATCTGCAAAATGTCTCAGAAAATTAAGGAAGTTTGGAAATTCAAAGGAAAAATGCCTTAAACCAGCTGCCACTTTGCTCATTTCAACCTTTGACACTATGAAGAGTTTCAAGGACTTGTCTTCTGAAAGTGTTTACCTTGTGAGGTGGCTTCCTGGGTACAGTAAGTTCACATTGCTCGTATATTCCTAAGGGGAAACTTTTGACCTTGGATTACTTCAAAGATCTGCCAGATTCTCTCTCTCTCTCCCCCACTCCCACCCCCCCATTTTGTCAGCTCTTGGGTCTTTGCACATAGGTTAATGCTGGCCTTTTGTTCTTCAGGATCAAACGCTAGTATTGCCTTATTCCTTGTATGCCACAAAATATCATCATCTGTTCTGATCCATGGAAAACAATGAAAATAAATGCCTGGCATATATGCCTGGCTGAATACAGCATTCTTGAAGAGCCATAGTGTGTTTTAGAATGGTGTTTTCCCCTAGTGATAACGTTGGCTGCAGGTATGTTTAAAGGCTGTGTTCCTCTGTGTCACTGGGCAAGATTGCAGTGGTTCACTTTGTCTCAGAGATGTGCTGTTCACACTGCGCTGATCTCTGCGTGCACGAGAGATCTGACAGCTCTGTACTCACCATACGCTTGTGGACTGGCCCTGCATCATGTGCACTCTGAACCTTTCGTGGTGAGGCAGCATCAGCTCTGTCATGCCTGTGCAGAGAACATGCTGGCAGTGCCATGGATGCATGGGTTGCACATATGATTTATGTTTAGCATCCTGCCTACCCCATTCCTGTGTCCCTGTGCTATAGAGGCAAGCAATGCAGAGCGGGAAGTGCCTTTGCCCATAGACTTGTATCCATGTTTCCAGAAAACTACAGGCTTAGCTGGGCTGTGTGACACAGAACCTGGTAAGTGAATGACTGAAGTTGTAGATTTACCCAAAACTCATTGCAAAAGTGTATGTATTGCCAAAACACTTAGAGCTGTCAGGTGTGTTTAAAAGAACACACTGCTTTGAAAATGCAGAAAGATATGTTTTATGATATGTCCAATACCTGGGCAAAGAGCCAAATATTTCTGGCTTTTTTTTCCACATTTTTAAAAGATCCATTTAAAGCTTGAATATGGGAAAAACTCAGGGAAACTGATCTGGTAAGTGGCACAGAGTACCCACATACAAGCATGTCATAAGGATAACAAAAACAAGCTTCAGTCAGAAACCCTGAAGTTAATGTCCTTATACTGCAGCAAATATGGTCCAAGTCTGTATTCCGTGGCTGCAACAGTCCTATCTGGAGTCATGGTATGATGGTCTCCCATTCATTTTGTGGTATGAAAAGGTTATAAAGTTACCAATGAATTGTCAGTTACGTGCAAGCTACATTTCTTTACAATGATTGAAGGAAGAAGTTCTAAAGGTATTCTAGTTGGTAAAAAAAAAATCCAGGTCCTCTCCTGGAGACAGACAATCTACAACAGGAACCATGTATCATCATGTTATTAGGATAAATTAATTCAGACTAAGAAACTGATGTTACCTAGACTAAATAAATTTTACTTTTTATTTGGGTTGCAGCAAGAGAATAAAATTACTTTTTTCTCAGAGACAGGAGGTTACTGTTCACCACAGCTGCTTTAAGTGCTTCACATCTCTACAGGATTAGTTCAGCAGCCTCTGCTGAAACTACCTGCAAAGCTGCTGTTCTTGAAGTTACCCTGATTTCCAGCTCTGCCTTGCTAAGACAACAGACTGCTTTTGTAGCCATCTGGAGCTGACTTCTGTTGTTCATATACCAAGTTGAGCTGACGCTGTGGCAGACAGGGAAACAGTAACTTCTCATCTTCTTGTACATGTTTGTCATGTTCCAGCTGAGACTTCCCTAACTACATTTTCTGAATATTATCCAAAAGAGTTTGCCAATTTATGGAATTGTTACTGCTTTGCTACTACTCCTCTTAATTAAAGTTATCCATAATATTTGATAAGACCTCTACTCCTTTATTGTCTCCATCTGGATGCAAGAGGACTCTTCCTCTTTCAATTAATTTTCTGGGCTTGTGTAGTGCACAAGTACTTGGTACTGCTATACAAATGAAATGACCAACCTTTCTGTGCCATCAAAGTTTTTATAAGCTTTGGTTACACTAACTTTTAACAATGAAGGAAATTTATGCAAATGAGATTAATATATTTTTCCTTCTAATGAGTTGCCATTGATATTTCTTGAATATTAAGGAAAGAGGAAGAAAAAAACCTTGGGATATATTATCTATCCAATATGTTTACATCTTTCATAGAATAATTATATAAAGGATGGCTGCTTGTAGTGCTCTTCTCTGTGCATCATTAATGTGATACTTCTTGTCACTAGATTTAAACTGTAGCATTTTAAGACAAACATCCCCCTTCAGCTGCTTCCATTATACTGCATACTATTATAAAATGAAAGGAGGAGGTTGTACTTTATCTCTTTATATATTATAAAAATAATGAAGAGGATAATTATCAAGGCTGTAGTGCAATTTCATGGCATTGCTGTCAGTTACAAACTGCTTGAGCTGCATTCCTTTGGTATGAAATGTCAAGAAAACCCCATGATTGAAGTATAGTCATCTAATTAATTTCCCTCTATTATTATTTTCATGGGCTGTGTCTGTGCAGAGCACTTGCTGATGGTTAATAAAAAGAGAATGAGATGTAGACAGTCCAGTTTCAGCTTTTAAGTTCTGAGTATCTTTCCATGCCCAAACTTTCATTGTGCTGATAAACACAAATTAGCAGACTTGAAAAAAAATCTGAAACTTTGTCTGGCATTCTGTGGAGAGCCTTTGCTGAGTGTCTGTTTTATCATCTCTTTCTTCACTGGTTCAGTTCAAAGCTGAGTGTTTGTATTTGAAACCTTACCAGTCTCATCAGTTTCTTGATTTGAACAGTTTCTGCCATAGCCATATTGTACCATGTAGTCTGAGGCCCTCTTCCTTCTTTACACTACTGACCTTAACATTTTTTAGCTTTTTATAATCCCAGAGGTGTCACCAGGCCTATATACACCAATAGGAACAATGCTGTCTGGCTGACTGCCAGCCACTTTCTTGATTTTTACTCACTGAAATTCCATTAGTCAAAATACAGAGTGATATCTCCATCCAGATTTATCACCTGATTTTGTTTTTAACAATCAAAAGCAGGCAGATTAGATGCTGCCAGGGAGTGGTAGCTAGCTCCAGCCTGGAGGTGAGCACTGACTTCTACTTAAATATCTTGCTATTAAGAAACTCCAGAGCAGTCTGTGCAAATTTTTGCAAAGAACTGAGAACATGGGCACCATAAAGGTAGAAACTGAAAGATAGGTTGCAGTTTTATTTGGAGGGGAAAAAATTTGAAGATAAACCCTAGTGTTTCAAACAATAGCACCCTTCCCAGTTTTGCCCTAGACCAAATGTTCTTATGAAATTTCTTGCCATTTTGCAGTTCTTGGTTTTAAGAGAAATAATAGTTTTTAAAAACTCTGGAAAAGTTCATTAGCGTTGATAAATTCTGCTTTGCACACATGACACTGCCTCCTGCAGGCTAAGCTAGAAGTACCAAATATAATTATGGCAGACCATAAATAATGAATATACCTATCAAGGCTTTGCAGGATTGCTTGTGACATGAACATAAAACATTCTGAGAATGGGAGAGGCAATTGCTTGGTATCAGCTATTTAATTATCTGATTTTCAGAGAGGGAGTTGAACCTGGTGTTGGGCCACGCAGGACATTACTTAACTCTGGAGGTTTGTGCCTGGGTGGGTTTAAGTTGTCTGGGATAGACCTCTGTGCAAAGAAATCCAGTGCTGGTTTTGTTCCTCCACTGCTGTTGCTGCTGTGCTGTAAATCCTCTGAGTTCTTCTGAAATCACTGAAAGAGCCAGCTGTGTACCTAGAATGGTTGGCAGAATGGCAGAGAGATGCTGCCAGGTATTCCCGGTATGTTTGGCAGCTCAAATGAGGAATGAGTTAATATCTTTTTCCAGGGCTCCGTGTTGCATTTAAGCAGAACCCTGCACTGGAGGGAGCCTCATCCCTTCAGTCATATTGCCTCAAGGACTCATGTCTCAAAATGCAGGAACCCTGCTAGGTGTCCTGGCAGCCCAAAGTAGTTGTCACTTTGCTGCTCCACTTCAGGGGATGAAAAATCTTTCTGTTAATATTGTCAGCCAGTTCTGGTAGCCAAAACATTGGGTGAATTTCAGCCATGGTCCTGCTTTTCCACCCTTCTGTCCTGCATTTATATACCACAGTAGAAGGACATAACAATGGATCCTGTTCCCTTCCTAATCTTTGATGGTATGTATATAAACCTGTGGGACATCTGGATGTCAGCTGCTCTTCAATTTGGTCTGTGCAAAGACTAGTGAAAAGTATTAGATATCAATTGGAAGAACATAATTTTACAAGGTCATTTTCTTGCTAGGTCCATAAATGAAAATGGAAGTGTGTAAATATCCATGTTATTTCCTTTTTATTTCACATGTGGTCCACTTAGTCCAATGACTGGGAGGAAGCAGAGGAATGTGTTTCAGAGGAAAGTAACGTTACTCTATCATCAATACTTAGAGAATAAACTGACCTCAGAGAATTTTTTTCTCTGACATTCGGGAGACAGAACTGAGATTCTCATATGAATCTGGTATTTTTCTCAAACTTCTTATTGTCACAGTCTAGAGCTGTCCTCATGTTGCATCTGTTATGTTCAACAAACATTTCAAAATAGATTGTGAGAGGGTTACTAATTCTCTAAAGGCCAAATGTTTGTCTTGGTTAAACTAGTGGATGTCTGGAGTCACCCTACTGTAGTTGCTTGAGTTTCTATGTTTGAAGACACTGCTTACGCTTGAGTGGTGGGAAAAAAAAAAGTTAACCTCCCCCTAATTGCAATAGGGAAATCTAAAGCCCTTTTAAATCTCAGGCAGGGAGCTGGGATTTGGTAAGAAACGGAGAGGAATCCAGCTTGTAAATAGAGATTAGGGTCTGATTTGACAGTGCCTTTGGAAATTCACTGTATAGCCCATCATAAAACAAATCCCCAAATCAGTGAGGTTGTATGGAATGATTCCCTGATTTGAGCATGGTATGGTTTTTGCAAATGACTGTTCTGTGTATTGTGCTTTGCCAAGCTCATTTTGTATGATCTTCAGTGTGTTAAAGGCTTAAAGTGCTTGGTCATTATTTTTATCTCGGGGAGTCTGTGGATTTTACGATCTGCATTCCCCTTATGTACTCTCCAAGTCTAATTTCTTTGCTTACCTTCAACTGAGGCATTTCACAGTTATACAAATATGTGTTTATCTCTTTCTCTGCTTGAGGCTGTTCTAAACTGCCAGGATCTCATGGAGGGCTAGTTTCAGTAATGTGAATACATCTGCAAAGGTGGCAAGGGATAGAACAGAGGAAACATTCTGTAATACTTTGGGGAGTGAAGAGAATACCAGTGAAAAACAGGGACACAAATGTCACAAGAGCCAAAGATGTCATGTACTTCTGACAAAAACAGCATAAATTTCTGTACAGACTCCCTGTTGTCCTGGCATGGAAAGCTGGTTATTTGCAGGACTTACTCTGTGTATGTAGTTTATAACAAAAGTCACTGTCTAATCAGCTCTCCTGAATCTATTTCAGTTTCTTCTGATCTCGGCTTACACAGTGATTCTCCTTGTGGGTATGCTTTGCAGTTGTCTATTTCATTGATTCTATTTTCCCTTTTTTCCCTGAAATTGGGTGCTTTTTCTTTCAGATACCATTAAATGTCTTTCCTTGAGAATGTTGGCTGCTTTCGATGTGCCTTTGGACCCAATACCTGATACCCTAGCTCTCCATCTGGCACTTGATTTTTTCCTGCCCTTGTGTTCATGAAAGAATAGTTTGTCAAAAATGAAAACAAAAATAAAAAATTTGATGTGTTATGGATAGCTTTTCTGGAATCTCCTTGTGAGCAACTGGCGAGACAGCTGATCTGGTTTTGTTCATATTGTTTTGGAAAAATCTCTAAGTATCATTTAGTTCTCTGACTTAGGACCAGTTTAGATGAGTGAATAATCCCTTTTACCTCAGTGATACAATTAAAGTAGGTTTATAATATTTGGCTTTAGATTACTATGTGCTCAAATGAGTAAGGACTAAGGAGGAGAAGGTAGGAGCAGATTTTCCCTCTCTTCCATGCATACATATAACAATGACAACCAAGATTAAATAGGAAAAAAATGCTTCCCCTTGGTGCACCAGAAAGGTCCAATGGAGTTATTTATAATGTAAAACCAAGTCAATGCTTCTTCACTCTGGAACCTTTGCTACTTTGGATTTTTGTCTTTGCTGTTTGGGATGCAGGGGTCAGTAAACCAGGTAAAACTTGCAGTTTCCATGAACTGAATTTAAAAAGAAGTTTAAAAGACTGAGGCAAAGTTTGAATAAAAAGGTCAGTATAGATATAAGGAAGAAAGAGTATCATCCCACAGCTTTCATTTGGAAATTATTGTTGTGTTGGAAAAGAAATGAGAACGATCCAGTACTAAACCAACAAGATGGTGAAATTGTCTAAACATTTCAATTTTTGCCATACCTTCATACAGTGATAGAGCCCATATTCAGGGTCTGTATTCATGCTTTAATCATTATGAGTATCAAGAAACTTGATGTGAAACTTCTTCACAAGGATGACTCTAAAAGCACAGCACTAGCTGTAGGATCGCTGCAGATGAGGAAGGATGTCTCTCCAAGTTCAGCATCATTTTAATGCCAAACATGTTGCTTCTCTCTTTGACCTCACTCAGCTGTATTGTCTGTGATGCTATGCTAGAGTCGGCCCTAATAAATACAAATAAAATTAGACCCTTGCATGTAAAATCTGAGATAACTGTAAAACGGACATGTAACTGCATGGCTCTTATCCAACCTACTGGAAATGAGAAAGGTATATTTTAAAATTTCTCCATAGCATTTTCATTCTGATTATAATCAAAAACTTGAAGATAGAAGAATGCTGAGGGGGGTTTTTTTGTCCCAGATGGTTTGAAACATTACGAAATACAAGACTGGAGTCTGGTATTGCTGCAGTCCAGGTAAAACAGCAGGAGCTATTGTAATACAGTGAGAAGGATTCAATAAATCTGAAACTGTTACAGCAGCAGTGGGGTACTTTCAACAGAATTCCTATTTCTTTGGGAACAATTTTGTAATTGAAAGTGTTTATTTACAAAGTAACAGAGAGAAGTAAAAAGTGGTAGTGTTTTCAGTTCTTAACTAGTAATCATAATCTAGTTCAATTCAGGGTAGAACAGCTACAGTAGCACATGAGAAACACAAGATAATAAAGGAGTTTGAGCTGAGAATACTGAACATCTTGTATTTCTAATTTCTCCATCTCATAAATGAACAGAAACTTTAATTGAGGAAAAACTTATTACAAGAATCACAAAAAGCTGTCTTATGAGCCTTAAATAGACAGACATTATTTGTAATAAATCAAATTCATTCTATTAGATTGGTAAAGTGAAAATAAATCCATCAGCAGAGCTTTTTGTAGCTACAGATGTGACGAACATGTCAATATTTTCTTCTGTTAAGGAGCCTTTTAATGACAATTTTTCTATGCAGAATCCTGTTTATGATAGAAATCAACGTACACCAGTCCATTCTTAGAATATTACAGAAAAAATTTCTAGCAATAAATTTGGAGCAATTATTGGTTAACAATGTATCTTGCCTTAAACAAACTTAAAGATCAAAGGCTGAGGGATTGATAGCAGAATAATACTCTGAGCTGGGGCTGGATGCTTCAAGACAATGAACATCTTTTGGGAAATATTAGACAACTTCCTAGACCCTAGCCAGGCACAGGAGAGATTGGTAAATGCTATGCAAATCATATCGCATGACCATTGCAAATGTCATTGAAAATACATGCTAAGCAATAATGCCACTTATTTTAAAACATATCCCAAATTGATTTTGATTTCTCTCTAGACTGAAAAAAACAGGGGTTGAATGGTGAGACAGTGCCACCCATATGAAATATGGATGTGGAAAAGAGTATTATTTATTGCATATAAATATCTTGTATGCAGTTTCACAAAAAGTAGGGTATTACACAGCCTTGCTATCTGAGCATTATGGTTCTCAAATATTGGGCCTAATCATGTGTGGGGTAAGAGAAAAATGCCCATTTCATTGTTTTATTCTGCCATTTCCTGAGCAAAAAGGAGGGAACAGGTTTTTCAGATATGGTTATACTTCTCTTGAGAAAATGGAAAGATTTTTAAAAAAACAACCAAACAGAAAGTACCCCAGAAACAGACATAAACACAGGTTTGAATCTGTCTGAAAGGAGGGCAGTAGGTAGACTAGTGAATTGGTACTCTCCTTCCAGTTTAGGAAGATCTGACACCACCATTTCCGTCCTTCATTTTAAAAGGTTTTTAACAGTGTTGTGGGGTCAATGTCTAGGCATATCAGTGTTTAGTTTAATTGCAATTCATCGCAAAAACCTGAGAGATCAGTGGTGTTTCTAAATACACAGGCTGGATAAAGCTACCCCATCAAATTAGCTAATTACACTATGTGCTTACCCAATTTCAGCATTTCACACTTTGCAAAAGAGTGGGCAAAGTCTCATCTACCATGTCAGCCTCTACACACTACAATCCTTAAATCCAATCCAATAAGCTTGAACGCAAATGTGACTAAAATAATTTTATAAAGAAAAAGCTCTTAAAGGAAGAGCTTACTCATTGCCATTCAGCTGAATCCTGTTTACAAAACAACACTATGTGTTTAATTTCTTTAAGAAAACCATCCTGAGCAATGTGAGAATTGGAACTTGTCTATAGTTTGATTTGCTCCTGGAGTCTGGGGTACAGCTCTTCCAACTGCACGGATTACGGCCTTTTTACACATGGAAATTGAGCAGAGCACAGGCTGTTTCACAATAGCTCCCCTTGTGGACAAATTGTTTTGGAATAAAAGATACTTTAGTCTGGAATAATTAGTGCAGCAATTATTCTAGAACAGAATAAGTGCACTAATTATTCCTACAGTGTCTACACAGGGACAAACAGAAAGCTATTGAAGAATGGCTTATTCTGCAATAGCTGTTTTGGCCCATTTCCTCATATAGGCAAATCCTATTGGTGTTGTCAGCAGGTAATGAGCATGTAGATGGAGAATGTGGATGGATTGCATTAATGATCTCTTCCCATTAGTATTTCTTTGTGCTTCACTTTTGTGTGTTTGCAGAGTTAATTGCTTAAAACTCCCTCTTAAGTCAGACACATTTCTAATCCTAACTTCCCAGTCCTTACACAGAGACCCTTCAAACTCTTTTGTGGGTGATCCACCACCAGCCAGCTGAGTGAATCCATGCTCATATCTGACTGTAAAGTTGTTGATTTTCACTGGAATGTATTTGTTTTTCTGGTAGGTATAAAAGGTTGTGCTTCATTAAAGACCGTTTGTGCATTTTCCCCCAGGATTGTGTTGCAAAATAGTTTTGCAATTATTTGAAAAGTCACTGGAAAATTTACCTTTGTGATTGCTGCTTCAAGAAGATGCAAGATACACCTGTGTGGAGACCTGAGGGAGTGACTGATGGAAGGGTAAGAGAGATGTCCTTTAGACCCCAAACTATGTTCATCCCTTATATTAAAATAACACTTAATATTTAAGCAACACTTCATATCTTTATTTCTGAACCAAGCATGTTTTCACACAGGTCACATAACCATCAGTACCAATATTAGTGCCTTTGGCTTACTCTGCATGAGCCCTGTTAAGTTTGGAGGTGCACATTTTCCTGGAAGAAAGAGTTGTTCCTCTCCTGGCATGTGACATTCAGGGCACAGATCTCACTTGTTCTCTTGCCAAAGGGTAGAGACATGCCCTGGTGGGACAGGGAGGAGAAGGGACTCACCTACTGACATCAGGGACTCACTAGGCACACAGAGAAACTAGTATTTACTTTCCAACTGAAAATAAAGGTAGTTTTAAGGAAAGTTTTCAGAAATTTCACCTATTTAAGCACCTAGTTTGAACCTTTTTAAGATGATCTCAAACTTTACCTGTAGGAAAGGAGAGACAAATAATCTCTGTCCATTTAAAAAGGAATCACCAGGCAAATGCAGCAGACTTTGTCTAAGCTCTGCATAGGTTCTGTTTATGTTATTGTAGAAACTGTAGCCTAAGTTTAGAACTAGAAGGAAAATAAACCTCATTTTTCCATTCTCACACTAACTCACTGTATAAACTTAGGCAGCTCGTTCAGCCTGTTGGGGCCTCAGTTCTCCTTCTGTGCAGTGGGCTGAAGATACAAGCCATAGTTGAAACATTGCATTATAAAGGGTTTAATAGATTTACAATTAAATCTGTTATGGGGAAGCCCTTTAAAAGCAGGAAAGCTGTAACATGAGATGAGTGAGAAGCAGTGTGGGATTGGGCTATAACAACTGGGGCCTGTGTACAATCTATGCATGTGGGTTAATGTTTATTTCATTACAAAAAGCTGTTTGAAAAGTACTATTATTAAGACTGCGAAGATAGTTTGAAAGATAGGGATGTATCTGTTCCTCCAGACAATATGGCTTTTAAAAACATTTCCCTCAATGACTAAATTTCCCTACTAAATTGAGTTCTACATTCCTGGTTAAAATCAGGTTCACTGTTTTTTTCCAATGCTGTGTCATAAAACTGTAATTTAGGTGATGCTAGCTTGCAAACATGAGTTTAGCAATGTGTCCATACTATGAATTCAATAGAGCAAATTCATCACTGGTGAAGTGCAGCCTCTCAAATGAGATGGAAAGTGATAATATTTAGAAATCTGTTTTCATGTTAAGAAAGGGGGGCATAGGAGGAGAAATTTCTTTGTCCCTCTATTATTATGCAGTTCTGCTTCTCTTTCCTTTGTGTAGTAATGCCGGAATAGGATGCAGATGGGTCCATAACTGGAAACATTCTAAAAATGCCCTAAAATTCCAGTGCCAAGCACAGGAAAAAATACCTTATTTCTCTTCTTTGAGAAGTAGAGAAATGAGCTGTTTGGTTCAACAGAAATTCAGACAAGAGTAAACTATTCTTTTATTATTCTCATGATCTGAATAAAATGCTGTACTATAGGAAGATAATGTCTTAAGGATACAATGCCACTTTGTCACTAAAACCTCAGATACTCTACATGTTTGCAGCTGCAAAAATGCCCATAGTTTGTCCAGCTGAAGTAACATTCTGAAATACAGCAAACCAACAGATTCTCTGATGAAATGCCTCTTCTGATTTGCAATGACAAACAAAAATTCAAACAATTGAAGATTGGTTTGTATTGCGTCCACAGTTTAAGGACCTGGCCTGATCTTTCGTACTCTCTTTCCCCTCAAATCTTTTATGATGCTCAGGGAACAATCTCTGTATTTTTGTCACTACATGCACCCAAACCCAATCTAGGCAAGTGTGTAAGTTTAGGCTTTCTATGTAGAACCTCATTGAGTGAGAAGGAAAAATTTTACAGTTCCCTATGCAGAGTCAGATATATCAGGAATTTTCAAGCTTGGGATCCTCTCTGTGTTGGGGACAGCTCTGACAGAAGAGGGAGAGAATTTTACTCTTCTCCTGTAGGAGTTTGCCATACGAAATTTTATGTCCCAAAGTATTCAAGATGCTATAAGTTAATCCAGGTACTTAAAAGATTAAAGATAGGAGTGTTTAGATGGCAGTACAGGAGAAACAAGGGAACAGAAGGTGGCTGACAGGAGGAGGAAGGAAAAGATGCATCCTCATTACTTATAATGTAGAGAAAAGCTGCAAATTTAACCAAGTGTTTCCTGTCCCATGTGTTCTCTTTTTATTGCTCTCTAAGTGCAAAAATGTTTATAGTTGGGTCCCCAGCTGGAACATTATTTAAGATCTCAGGGAAGAGATGAGGGCTGGACTCCACAATATTCATAGGTGTGAAGTTCTCTTCACACATGCCTCATAGGCGTGAAACCCTACCAAGCAGTCATGGGAATGTTTTCCCACTCCCCTTCCCGGTAACGTTACACATTTTTATACAATCAAGCCTTAGGGTGCCACAGATTCCTTCTTCTTGATTCTGCTGAGCTCAGCAGTGCTGTTTTGTTCTGCATGAGTTTTAACTTGGAGAGAGGGAGGCTGCAGAACAGAAAAAAAAGTGACTTAGAGCATCATGAGCCTTGTGGGAAACTTCTTTCCAAAGAGCTGTGAATGATCAAAAGATCAGAAGTTTGCTTTACCTACCTAATGATCTGTAGAGTCTGGAACTACAGAAGAGAGGGGATTTTCTCCTTGCAGAACAGAAATTTTTATTTGAAGTGATAAAAACTCTGGATGCATTTGCTTTACTGTGGGCAGCACTGGTGGGCATTCCAACGTTGCCTTTCTTTGAATCTATAAGGTTTGTACTACCTTTTAAAATAACTACTCTATCAGTTATGGAAATAAAGCAATGAGGAAGCTGGTTTTCAGTTTGGAGGGTTTTTTGTTTGTCTGGGATTTTGTGTGTGTGTGTGTGTGTTTAGGAAGAAAAAAAGGGAAAAGGAAAAATCTCTTCTGGAATGAGCAGAGACAAGTCACGTTGTGCAGCTCAGGGAATGTGGACCTCATCCAATTTATGCAATGAACTCAAAAGTTGTTTTGGATTTGACAGACCCACAAATTTAAAGCAAGGTGGGGTCAGGCTTTCATAAATTATTTTCTTGTTTTCACAGAGATTCTCAAGATCTTTGTGAAAAACTTATCCCATTCACTAGATGCATATTCTGGCTGAAAGCTTGTACAGACTTGGCCAGTTTTTAATATGGTTTCAATAGAGATACCATTACCTGAACCTAGTATTAAAATGAGGGAGAAAAAAAATTATTGAACATATTTAGTGTGAGCTGGTGAGCATAATTTGAATCCTCCTAGCCTTTGAACTCTGTTGGCTACTGTGCCAGTGCAGTTCCATCTCTGGTGCAATGAACCTGCCCTGTTGAGTTCCTGTGCCCTGTGCCACCATGCCCAGAGTGCAAACAGTGCACGGCAGCAGGAAGGACTGCACACCTGGAGGTCAAAGATTCTGCCTCTGTCAGGGTCACCAGCACAAAATTCTGTGGTCACAAGCATGTGATTTTTCTGTCTCCGAGACTCATTTTCTGAAGCTATACAATAAGAAATATGCAAAGCATATTCAGAACAGCTGCAGTAGTTGCTTCCTCTCAGGTATTCCTTAGGCTCAGCTAGAACCTGACTTAGGAACAGCCCCAGTGCAGTTCAGGGCAGAGGCAAGCAGACAGCCTTAAACCATTTCCAGCAGTTTTAGCAGGCTGGCAGTTGTGCTGCAAGTTAATCCCTCTGACTCTGCCCTGCTGTGGTCTGGGAAGCGCCACAGCTCAGATGACAACCTGATAGGGGTTATTTTTTCCCATAGCTGTTTGCACTGCATGGCAATATACTCTGGGAGTATTTATATGCATGTCACTGGAACTTGTCATAAAACAAGGTGAGACAGTACCAGGAAGGCTGAGAAAACCTGACCTAATTACAAACTGGTGGTGGATGGTACTAATGTATCCCAGCGCTTTACTAAATTTTTCCTAATACAAAGATCAGGGTTTCTTTGAGTTGCATTTGTGTCATTTACATTCATAGCTTTGGGTCAGACCTATGAACAGTTCTCTTTGTGTTCAGGCAAAATCCTTTTTGTCTGTATTTTTAGGGCAGAATTTCTAGATTATTATCCAAACTAAAGGAACAGAATCTGGTTTAAATTGCATTGGCTTAGACTTAGAAGGACTCTGCCGAAGACAGTGCAGTTGCTCCAGTTTTACGCTGGTGCAAACGTGCTGGAGTCAGCTCATAAATAACTTAGATTTGTGTGATATTCTCTGAAGAATTCATTGGTATAATAGTCTGCATCTACACTAGGAATCTGGGAGCCTGTCCTTGGCCACATCCCAGCTCCTCACTGGAGCAAGACCTTGATACTTGCTGTCCTTTCTCCCCTCCTTTTCCTTGGACAGGAAAGCTGGGGAATGTGTGCTGGATGGAGCTGAGGCACATTTCGACAGCTGCTTGGTTTGATGAAGAAACACTGAAGACCTCAGGGCACAGGATGGCACACAATGGCACACGCTCAGAAATGCAGACATACAATGACAGCTTGTGGTAAAACTTTGTGTGAAGTGTATGGTCTATGAAGTGCAGACAGCTTGGCCATTGTGTTTCTTTTAAAGCCTCTGTAGCACATGCAGCAACTGGAAAACATCAGCTCTGAAAGAGTGAAGGTGGGAGAGGGAATTGGCCCACCCAAGCTCTGACCTTCCTTTCTGAGCTTTGCATGTGGCAACAATTCCTTGGTGACTGGTAATTTCCTACAGAAGATTCCTCACCTGCTGTCACCCTAACCAGGGAACAAGTAGTGCCTTTAGGTATAACTGACAATGCCAAGCAGTGCAGGCTCAGTGCAATTACAGACAAAACTTGTAAATAGACATTTAGAAAGCTACTAATTAAATGCATAACCTTGTGCAGAGTGTAGAACTCAATGTGTGCATAAAAATGTATTTTAGGTTGTCTGAACTGTCCAGAAGTGAAATGACCAGTTGCATACAGATCTTATGGAGGGTTGTGCAGCTGGCGGGGGCAAGAGTTCCTTGGCAAGTTATGGGGAAAGAAAAATGAACACATAATAGTGAAAAGCTAATGAAGAGTTTGGCTGTGGTACAGTAGGAGGATGCTCCTCCTCACTTGGAAAACAAAGGTGAGGCAAACTCCACTTCTGCAGTCCCAAGGTTGGAAAATGGATGAGTCTGTGTTTCAAATGATCTTCCCCATGATGTCATGTCTTGATTTCTCTCCTCACAACTGAAATATATTTTAGGGAGAATATAACTGCTCTGATGTGTTTCATTTGGCCGGTTTTGTATAATCTTCCAAAGACTTTCAACTTTGTTAATGTTTCCTCAAAGCAGCTCCTGATTTCGAAGGCCCACTAACTCCAGACCAATGCAGGGTAGGCTGAGATAGGAATTAGTTTCACGTTAATTGCAAAATGTTTGTCCTAAGTTCAAATGGTTCCTGTGAAACTTTATGAAAAACTTAAGTAAACCATGTTTTTTTCCACAGGCATGAACAAAAGCTCACTGAAGCTTCATTTGTGGCAAGCCATTTGTTTATTGAAAATAGAGATATTCTGTTGTTTTTGAAAGAGAACACAATGCTGCACCAACTTGGGAGAGCAGCTTGCGCTCTCACTTTCATGCTCGTTGGAGAAGTGGAGTGTTCCTTGTGTGAGTGTAATAACCTGATAGGAGATGACAGATTCTTATTCTACTGACGTTCACATTCTCCTGTCTCTGAGGGGTCACGTGAAGTACTTAGGAAATACGATTGCTTCAGCAGAGAGGGAGACTTCCATAAAGGTGAGGAAAGGGAAAACCTTTATTGTATTTACCTAATAAATAGTTCTCTGTCGTGTGTAAGATAAAGCTTTGTAAATGTAGGGAATGCATAATTTCAATAGAAAAATGTCCTAATTATTTTGGCATCCTCAAGGTGTGTTTTATGAAGGTGGATATTGTTCCAGGTCTTAACTGTCTTTGGTTTAATTCCAGGAGACACACAGTCTGTGTCTTTTTGAATTTCAGTGTTACTTTTTCCTTTTCATAGCCAACTTTTTTTCTCTTTCTGAAATGTGTAGCTTGGAAACGAGGTCCTTTTAATGAAGCTTTTGAGTCTCACAAAATATGATTAATCTGATTAGTGGTTCAGACTCTTTTTATGCTTACATTAACTAACACAAAGAGCCCCCCTACAGGTTAAAGTTTAAATGTGGATTACCAGATAAAGCTAGTCCTGACGAGGTTTCTATGGTGCAAGGAAAAATTGAATTTGCCTTTCACCTCATTTCAGCCTTTGTCATCCTGGTTTTTGCCCTTCTCCCTCATTCACAGTGAGGATATTAATTTTGCAGTAAAATCTTTAAGCAATTATGCAGATAGCTTGGAAAAAGCAACATACAAACACAATATGAAAAGCTTAACTGAAAAATGGACCCCAGATATTCATTAAAACCAGATGGTAACATTCCTAGCAGCACAACTTTGGATGTTTGGACTAAATTTGTATTAATGTGTTACAACCAGATGACAAAAATTAACCAGTGTCATGGTTGTATGTATGTCTGTAAGGTACTTTATATTTACAAAGCAGTGACGTATAGTACCTGCTCCATGAATGTCCTATTTGATAAACAGCTAAGAAAGGCTATCCTTTCACACACAAACGCATCCATCTTTAGATAGCATTCCTCTGTGGGAGACTTGCCTTCAATTTAACAGATAATGAACTTCTTCAGATGAATCAGAAAATTGATAGTGAAATGAAGTTTAGTATTTTGCAGTGCAGCATCTACCAATACAAGGATGTTTATAGTTTCAAAATGTGGTTTATTAAAAATGCTCATTTTTAGAAAAATTTCTCATCAGTCTAGTAACCCTAGCTAATTTTTATCCCTAATCACTTTATTTTGCAGATTATTTGTGTTATTGCTCTTTCAGAAATGGCTATAAGAAATTGGAGAGAAACAGCACCTGCAAATAGCACTTAATTAAAAGCATGATTGTGTACAGGGACTTTCTATATATTTCTCTCTCAACAATGAGGATGGAAAGGTGTTTTTTCTTTTCTTATATGGCATGCTCCATATGATCCAATAAAGCACAACTAACATAGCACACCAGCCAGGGTAGACTACAGTTTCCCCTCAGTGCACACACATAATTCCCATTACTGCTAATGGGAGATGCATGTCCCTACACAGAGGCAAGAGGGATCTTATATGTACATGTCATACATATGAAAATATCTGGCATGAAAAGAGGTGTCTAGTCCTGACAAATTGCCAGGAGGCTTTTTTTTTTCTTTCTGTTAATTATAGTAATTATTTATCATGCATTAAAATAGTGCCCTAAATTTGCATGGCACTATGTGCAACACAAATAAGCTGCATTCATTGCTGAAAGGAACGTACGATGAAAAGCTGACAAATGTGCACAACGTGAGGCACCGGTGCATCATCCGGAGTTCCAGGAGGTAGTGATCCCCTTCCTGGAGACAGGGATTTTAGAGGCTGGAAGGGCCACAGCCCTGTCTTGGGACAGGGGGCAGTGTGAGCCCAGCTGAAGAGCCCTCATCTGCCAGAAGCGAGGTGAGGGGCTTGTGAACAGCCCAGGGAATGGAAATCCGTGGCTGGGGAGGGTGTGCCTGCCCTGCCGGGAGCGGTGGCGTGGGCTGGGAATGCCGTGGCTGCTGGGAATTAGCGAGGGGATCGGAGCGGGCGCTGTGCCTGCAGAGCGGGGAGAAGGTGAGCTCAGCAGCAGCTGAAAGGCAGGGCTCAAAGAGAGAAAGCAGCAGTGTGCAAGGTAAAAGATGAAAGAGCTTTGGCTAAACCAGATGGAAAGGTAGACAAGTCCTATGGAGGGAGGCTTAGCCAGGAGCCAGAGAAAAAGGTCTTTTCTGTGACAAAGAGATGGGGACACTACTGGTTCACTGCTGAGTCTTGTGTCAGTCCTTGCATGTGTAACCTTGGCCTTTTCTTATTGTTGGTTCTGTCTAGACCCAAGGAAATCTAGTTTTTATCCTGTTTGTAAATTTACTTCATATGATCACACATCTCTGCATATATTTTATGTCTGTGTCAGTCTGTGCCCTATAGGTAGTGAATCTGCTGACCAGTTGCTATAGGTTTTGTGGAAATTGGTAGCAAGTGAAGATGTGCATTGTTGCCAGTGAGGGAAAGGTATCAGGAGTCCTTGCAGAACAGAGAATGTTCCATCTGGAGCAACACTTTCCACTGGAGACTTGTACCCCCTGAGGTCCCAGGGAATCAACTATGAGCACAAAGCCAGGGGAGAACAGGCATCTTTCATTCTGCCGCTCATGGAAGTACTTGTATTGTAATTGAAATTTAATCTGAGTTCATGAAATGTTTATGAACCTGGAACAATTGTATAAAGTTTCAGTCAGTTGCACTGCAATTTCATTTGCATATTTGTTTTTGGAAAGGAACATGGGCCTTCAAATACTGCAAAAAATATATTTTTTTCTTTTTTTTTGAATTTTGAGTTGGTCTAAGGTAGGGTAAGGGAATCTCTTGAGTAATCCCCTGGATTAAGAGGAGCTTCTTTGGACTCCATTTTCTCAAAAGAAGTGGCTACAAGCTCTCAGCCCTTGTGTTATCTTTGAATCAGTTGAAAAATAACTGATGGCAATAAGCAGAGGCAGGCCTCCCAAATTATCAGCTGAGGGCTTCGTTATGTATTCTTTGCCCCAGAAGGATTACTCAGGAGAGTGCAAGGGGGAGTGCATCTGCCTGAGTGCTGCTCTAGAGACGCTGGAATGTGTTTAATTCAGCAGAAGCTGAAGGCAGTTAGAATGTTACACATTCGTTTCCATAAGGGAAAAAAACATCAGAGAGATACTATCTGAGGACTTTAGATTATGTGGCTTCTTGAGCTGCTCCGGAGATGTAGGTAGTTTAGAAAAATCTCTTGACCTTTTCAGGCTTCCTCCGCCATGATGGTTCGACGTAGCTGTGTAAAATGATAGGTAGTTTACAGCTTGCCTTCCCTGGGGTGAAGCTGATTTACAACACGTTTTGTGTGTAATTTGGCTGTGGAGAGACAGTTTTACACCCAGCTTTTGCATTTTGGCTATGGTGAGGACTGTAAAAATGCTGTGATCCTGGAATGTGCATGTTCTTAAATTGTTTCTTCTTGGAGATGCAGGGCTTGCTGACACTGGTGGTAGACTGAGGTAACCCACTGACCTAATATCTAGACCTAGACTGATTAGATAATCTTCTGAATGAATGCATATTTATTTTCCTGAGTCAATGGAGTTATTGTGCCTGAGCCAGTCCTGACTTCCCCTCAATGGAAATATTGGGCAGCTGCTTCCCTTCCTCCTTCTCCTCCTCCTCCTTCTCCTTCCTTGAGGTCACTAATGCTTCAGCTTAATGATGCATTGAGCGATCCTGAAGTAGCAGTCCGTGCAGAGATCTTCATTATTTTCTGGAAAGCAGAGAGGCACACATCCATATTGATGTGCATTGACAAACCAACAGGTCCGGGGCCGGTGCCAGGAGTCCCCCACTCTGCCCAGCTCAGCCACAGCAGGGGTGCTGCTGGTGCTGGGCTCCCTCTGCTTGTCCTCTGCTGGGTCTCTGCCCTCTTGCTCCATGGCTCTCAGCTCACATGGCTCTGGCAGCTGCTCACCCCACTGATGGCAGCACTGTCATATTCTGGGGACTGAAGCCATGTGGTAGCTCCTGGCAGCCACCTGTAACCAAAATCCATTATCCTCTTCCCTTGTAGGACATAGTGCTGATGCCGAGCTGACCACTCGTATTTTGGACCGTCTGGTTGTCAGGGTTCTATAACGCTGTGGATAGAGTCCCACATCTCATGAGCTCAGGGCTCTAGGCAGGGGTTTTGCATGAGCTGAGTATAGGACAGCTGGATTTGTAGGAGGGCTTGGAACAGATCACCATCCACCATGGACCAAGAAGGCTGAATTGCTTCTCCTTTTCTTCACAGGTACCTTCCGTTCATCTGAACCTCTAAATCTCTGCCCAGAGACTTGACGTGCTGGATGCCCCTTGGACTATCCCTAAGAATCCCAGATGGCAACAGTAATTACAGCGTACGTTATTACTGTGCTTAAATTTTAATATCTGTTTAAAAAAAAAGTTAATGGCAAGGGTGTGCTTATTAACAGTATTGTCAGAACAGCAAAAAGCTATAGTACTGATTTTGGAAAACAGCTCCAGCATACCACTGATGCTGATATAAGTATATTTGCAAAAGCCTAAACCTGCTACCCTAAATATTCATTAAATTATTGCCTTAATGCATAATAGGCATTTGAAGAGTGATTTATGTATTGAAATAGAACAGAAAATACCATATCCGTTATATTTTCCTTTCTGTTTCACACATACACACACACACACATATATTTATTTACATATATTTTGCATGTGTAATGACAAAAAATTGTATCTGTACATGGAGAATGTGTGAGTCTGTCTCACTGCTGCAGGCAAGAAAACTGTCTGTAGGTTCATTCATCCTTTCCTGATTCTTAATTTAATAGAAAAGTCAGCCTGGCCTTTACAAAAATAATTTGCAATATAATTGTTTTTAGAGGGGATTTTTTAGATGACTCTGGAAACAAGCTGTTTAAACCTCTTTTAATCTGTCATAGTTAGTCAGGATAATTGACATTGATATTACTTGTAATATTTTCAGTAATGTTTTATAGAAAAATGGACACATGTTTTATATTTGTGACTGCATATATTTATAGTTAAAGAGGTGGGGAGCAGAATTTGAACTTCTCTTTTGGTATTAGAAGTGAAAAAAAATTAACTCAGCTGTGGGAAAGTTTGTCCAAACAAGCTTTACTGCTGGCAAGTTAGCAGTGTATCTTTCCTTCCCCTCCCCCAATCTGTTGATTTTATTTTTTTCCCTGTCTTGTTTTCTTTTTCTTTTTACCAGGTTGTTATGTATTCACATTTCTCAGCTGATGTTTCTTATTAATTTACAGACACATGTTGTGTCAAATCATTTAATCTCTCAAGTTGGGGTCCACTTTTCTTGCATAAGAAAAATCTCTTTAGATTCTTTAGGACAAAAAAGCATCATGTATTTGAGTTCTCCAAAAGCATTTAATAAAGCATGAAAAGATATGACATCAATCCCACTAAAACACAAGGGCAAATGAATGATGTTACTGTAAATCTTTACATCAATCACGCCCAGGACTTTCGAAACAATATAGTTTTGTTTGCATTTCAGAAGTGACAAACAACTCTTCTGACTGGCTTAACATAGTCACTTTCCATTAGTCAAGACCAGAAGCAAGTCAGAATTAAAATGTGGCCCTTGGTTGCCAGGCAGCCGAGTTGTCTTGACATGGTGGTTAGTTTCCTTTTCATCGAGTGACAACAGTGAAATGAAAGAAGTTTTGAAAAACTTGATAATGGTTTTCAAAGGAGGAGGATAATTGGTGGGGCTAGCTTGTGCGGCTCTGTGTGGAAACTTTCGTCTGTGCTAAGGGAAGATTGTCACTAAAAATTTAAACTCTTGTACACAAACTTGACCTGGAATCTTCTCCAGGTTTTCACTGGTTCATTTGTAGAACACTTCTCTCAGCCCAAGGGGTGCTGGGATGAAAGCGTTAGGACAGATGGGTAAAGCCCCAAAGGAAGAAAAGAATCAATAGTTGTGATTTAATCCATCAGTGAAAGGGAGGAATTAAGTAAAATCCTTAAAATGGGGAATTTGTAAAAGATCTTTTGATAGTACCTATAGCTGAAAATAATTTATCATCTGATTGCTGTTGAAAGTTAATGGCATTTGGACTTAGAAAAGCATATTTTTGACTCATTCTGCCAGATACTGAGCAATTTTCCTGCTGTTATTTTTGATGTTCTCTAGACAATAGAT
Source organism: Edolisoma coerulescens (assembly GCA_013397115.1). NCBI lineage: Eukaryota > Metazoa > Chordata > Aves > Passeriformes > Campephagidae > Edolisoma > Edolisoma coerulescens. The sequence continues at coordinate 1,102,960 of VWZW01006255.1, forward strand.
AATTTAATTCAAACAAATTTTCCCAAGATGACAAAAAGCTAAAGCATAACAGGATGATTGCAAGATAAGCTTTTACTGCTGATGTTAATAATGCAAAAGCTAATTGGACATTAATATTAATAATAATATAAGTTGATATGAAGTAATATTTGTGTTAAACTGTTATAAAAGTCAAATGTATGCATAGCTGTCCATATCATTCATTTGTTAAAAGAAAAAGGCGGGGGGGGGGGGGNCCATAATGAAAGAAGGGACCAATTAGGGTTGGATTAACATTCATGGTTATTTACAGTTGTTTTTGTACTTGTTCTTGTGCTCTGACTTCCTAAAATTTCACAACCCAAAGATTTAGAAAAATGGGGTTGTTTAGACGCGAGGTGCAATGAAGTGGCTGCAGCCATTGTGCAGACACCACCTCTCTCATTATACCCTCTCAATCAACACTCGGCACACAGGAAACCGCAATAAAGCCCATCTGCCACGGTTAATCTGCAGGCAAACCCACACCCATGTCTGTGCCCGTTACTCTCCAGCCTTATTATTCTCAGATCCAAAGCTTCATAAGGGATCAGCCAAAGTCCATTAAAGTAAATAATAGCTAGAAATGACAGGCTTAGCAAGGATTGGGAGGAAGTTGAAGACCAATCTGAGCTGTGAGCTCTGATTAATAGAGAAAAGCATTAGGAGAAAAGGGGAGAAAAATGACCTCAGCCTGCTCCAAAGAATTCCTGAACCTTGGTTGTTAGGGCAAGTGCTACCATCTGAGACGTTAGTGATCCTTGAATTTCCTTCACTTTGATGCAGCTCAAATGGGAAAATTTTGAAGGTTCAGCAAGGCCCCAGACCTCAGCTGGAAAGCCGTCTGGAGTCAACCCTGTCAAAATTCTCTTGTGGAAAAGAAAGCCTTTATTAGCTAGATTGCAACAAAAACCCCACAGCCTCTAATAAGAAGAGAATGCATGCTATAGATTGTATATACATTAATTATTAGAGGGCATTTAATTGTTCTCATCTGTATCCAAATGTGTGCAAAACTTCTTTTAAAATACCAGTCAGTGTGTTTAAAAAAAAAAAAAAAAAAGAGGCACAAAACCAAAAAACAAACCCAAATACCTTCTCAGACTGTTTTTCTTTGTTCAGCTTAATTTTTGATAGAAAATTCAGTTCATCGCCAAGCAAGTAGATACCCTGCTTGGGAGGACTGGTACATAAAGTTGCTGCTTGTGAGGATGTTGCATGTAATGTTTGCTCTCCATTATCTCAGCTGCGTGTTGTACATGAACAGAATATATAGAAACCAGCAGCAAGTCAATCCTGCACAAGGATTTCTTTTCCTAGTGCTAAAGAAAATCACTGCTCTAAAAACAGAAACTTGGGCAGTTAAAAAATATTTCCTGATGTTTCTTTGCATATATTACCTACCTCTCTTCCAACTATATCCTTGGAGTATGTTTTATTTTGATTACTGGGAAGAATGAACAGACATTTAGTGTTCATCAGAATGTTTGTTTTTACTGCTTTTTAAAAATCCATTGTGCAATTAAGAAAGTGCATGTGCCACTGCACCTTCACAACTTCAGCTGAGCAAAGTGCTGACAATAAGGAGTTTGTAAGTGATTTTAGATCCAGCTAAGGAATAGTGTTGAACTGATCAATCTCAGACAGCAACCCAAGCAGAACTATTCAGAAACATCTGGTACAGCTGTACAGGTGTTTCTCTGTCCCTGATGATTTTTTGGGGAAGATATTAATGATCTGAATGAGGGCTTCTTGTCAAGGCAGCTCTTATGATGATACATTCCTTCTAAAAGTTTATGTTACAGTATGTGGTTTTCATAAACAAGATGAAGAGGATGCTGGTTAAAATGATGATGGTGCTGTGAAATTGCTGATAACTTGGCTAAAGCCCTGCTCATGTGCACATGATGCAATTTTCATATTTTAATCCTAAGTAGAACCAAAAATGACAATTATGAAAAGACAAAATAGATACCACCAACAGCTGTAATTGCTATCTACACTGCTCAAGGATGGGCAAAGGAGACAGTAAATCAATATTAAGATCTCTACATATGCAGGTATCACAAGGACATCATATAACATCATTATAAGAAAATCCTAATAAAATTTGGACAGTTATTCCAAAGAATACAGGATGAACATGGAGTGTGTGTGTGCAGCTAACTAGTTCTATGCAGTTTCAGCTGATGTCTTAAGAGAAAAGAAACGTCTGCCTTTATAAAGGCATAAGTGTCTTTCTGTAGGAAACAACCCAAACATATTTTAGGGCAAACCCTTCTTTTTTTAATAGATGAAAACTAGTGACAGTTTCAACATTTTTCCAACATTGGTCATCTAGGAACTATAAGATTGTGAAGGATGAAGTGGCATTGGCATTCTTTTCAAATACATAAGATACAACGCCTTTTTTTTGTCCTGAAACATAGGTGGTGTGTTTCATTTGGAGCATTGGGCCTCACTGCTGAAACTGTGCCTTCTCAAACAATTCCATATTAAAAATTAAAAATATTTCCATGATCAAGAAAATGTACATGATTTTCAGTGGAGTGGAAGGAAATAATATTACGATGCAGCGTATGCATAAGGTTTTGTAGTAATTAAAATACAATGAAATATGAAAATGTTGAATGTAAGCAAGATCTGTATGCCACTAAATATTCAAGACACTAAGATAAAAAAAAGGCAGTAAACAAACTGTGTACGAACAGAAAAAGCAAGCTAAATGCTCTGTGTAGTGGCTTCCTATTAAAAGGAACAAATAACCTACTTTGCTTTCTTGATTTATTTTAAAACCAGCACTATGATATTGCATAGAAAGCCTGCATGTAAAGTCTGACTTTAGCTACAACCTTTTAGTATTTTTATGCCACTTTCAACTTTTCTGCTTAAGATAAAAGAGAGTTAGCCTCTCATCCATCTGTTGTCATACATGTGATGTTGTCCAGTACATGTTTCCTTTTGACCACACTCAGGGCTATCAAACAGCGTTTCTGTACTCATCTTCCCACAGCATTGAAAGCAAGAGTCACGTAGCACATCTTGGGTACCTTGGTGAGTTTTCTGTGCTTTGCTTCACTGAAACAAATGCATTTTCACATCTACTTTTTCTCTTGTTTCCAAGGACAAGACTGGCTAATAGTAATGATATATACAGTAACTTCCTCTCAGAGCTCAGCCTCGCACTGGAGACACATTTGATTTTGAATATAGTCTTGTCCAACGGATCAGGAGGAGCTGAACTGTTTAGCAATGATGTTTGCTATTCGTTTAATGAAGGTATAAATAATACTACACATCTGGGCAGGTTTTGGAATACATTAGTTTATACAGGAATAGAAATAATCATCTCTCAGCAACATTTGATCAAGTAATCAATCAATCAAAGGAGTCCATAGCTGTAGCCAAACACCTTTCTGTCTTTGAGGATTAAAAGAAAAACAAGAAAACAGATTGTGGCATTGAGTCCATATTGCTCTGATTGTTATACAGGGACTCCAGTTTACAGTTTCCTCTTGTTATTGGTTAGCCTTCCTTGGATATTTTCTTGTTGGCTATACACTTAAACCTATCTGCAGCTCACAGATATTCCTATAAATTTTGTTTATTTTACTCTAACTTCCTTATTCCTTACTAGAAACAATATTTTTAATGACAGATTTAGTGTAGGCTTGCTGCTTATAAACATGAATTCATGAATACAGAGACACATTTGCCCAATTTCAAAATATAAATACAAGAACAACTTGTACTCTTCTGTCATTTTCTATTAAGTTCATCAAAGAGCAGTGAGTTTTTTCTCTGTAGATCACCAGGAGATTGTATTTTCTATAGCCCAGTCTGCAGAATGATGTCACCTCATGTTTTGTTTAACACCTGGAGTGTTGCACAGTCCCATATATGTTACATGTAACTGGACAGCTTTAATGAGCGATTGCCTGGGTGTGTTTCAGTGTGGTACAAATGTACAAACTGCAATTTTGGCTAAAGTTTACTTCTTTTAATGAATTTCAGCAGGAAAAAAAATCCAGCCTATGCTGGTAAGATGACAAGGCTGTATATTTTTAATAGAAACTGCAGTGAATAGATATTGCCTGAAAATGGAAATCTATCAATTCCAGTCAAAAGCTAATGACTGTAAAATTTTCTGGTCAACCTTTGGCATAATTTGGGGAAGTTGGGGCCAATTCACTCGCCATGAGGCATCTCTGGCCTTTAGGTCCCCTATCATTTTTGACACCCATCACCTCAGGGAGCCAGTTCTCACTTTGCCCTATTTACTGGCTGCAAAAGCCCCATTTCTCAATCTGTTACACTGCAAAGGGTAAGCGCAAAGCCTTCCTCTTCCTCTTTTGCTCCCATTCATCCTTACGTCCAATAGCAGACAGCTTGTGCAGGGCACTATTGCTAGAACCATCAGGAACTTTTGCATCTGTTGCCTTCCTGAAATAGAAGGAAAATAAAAATATTTGGCCCCGAGATAATTTATTTATACGGGAACAGAAATTCATTTCAGAGAATCCACGTCAAGGACTCCCATGAGTCTTTTAGACACCCCAGGATTACCTCCAAGAGAGCAGGGACTTCATTTCTACTGTAAACACGCTTGCAGTTCACCACAAACATGTCAATAATGGTAACAAATGGCCCCACTATGTGTCGTACATCGAGAGCCAGGGGAAGCGCGTGCGAAAGCTATTTTTAGAGATGAGGCAGGAAGACTCATTTTACTTCATGAGTAACACAAAGATTAAACCAACTGATTTTTAAAAAATTGTACCCAGTTTGAGGGGTGATGTATCAAAAATTTGTGGGAGTAAAGGGGGAGAAAATGGAGCAATGAAGTGCTATTTATCCTGCCATTATCTTACCAGTCTGTGTTTCTTTGGACAGTAATCACGGTACCCAGATGCTAAGGGTAAGTGATATTTTCCCACAAGCAGTTTCTGGCTCGTTGGCAGCTTTTGTAGGCAGTTGTGTTGGCAGCCTTGGAGCTGCCTCTGGCTCTGTTTTGTGGCTTTGCTCTTGATGGGCTGCCTGGGCTGCCTGGTGCTGCTGGATGCCATTTCCCTCTGTCAGCCCATGGGCTTTCGGAAGCTTTGCACTGCACAAATCCCCTGTGAAAGAGATAAATGGGCTCTTCTAGGGCAGAGAGGGAATCTCTTTCCTGGCTGTTGCAGACATTAGGTGAATTACTGCTTCAGGTACTTGGGGGAACTTTGGCCATTTTGCAATTTTTGGCTTCCCTGAGCTGTAGTATTAGTCACGAAGGCAGAGCCAGGTACAACCCCAGGTGTTAGTCCTAGTCCTCTCCCCCTCTACCCATGTTTTTTTTTTTTTTAATCTCTCTTTTATCTCTGCTGCTGTATCTGTGGCTTTTGCAAACTCTTTCTTTTTAATTGTACTCTCTTTATGATATATTAACAACACCACACCATCAGAAAGCAAACACAGTATCTCAAATGTATCTATAAGATTAAAAAAAAAGATGAGTTCTGTACTTCAGGCAGAAATGGCAGATTTTTTTTTCTCCCAGTTTACCTGTAATACAATCATGCTTTAAAATAGAAAGAAGATGTATAAAATAGAGTTTTAAGTCATTCTGCATATTCTGCCTTGAACATGTGTATACAACTATCTTAAAATGTTTTCAAACATGATTTCTCCTATTAGATACATATGCAGACAATATAAAATATTTCTTTTGCAAAGGTGTTATTGAAAAAAATTAGAATTATATTTATAAAAGATACTCATATGTAAGACTCTTAGGCTTTTACTAAATCAGGTAATAATATACATTTTTTGCATTGTTTCCCTTTTCTTGCCCAGCTGATTTGAAAAAAAATACATTTTTTGAGTAGTGATTAACTTCTCCTTTGTGGATTTCTAACTTCCAGTTTATTATTTCTGGATTTTTTGTTATAATTAGTAAATTGCATATTTGTGAATTATTATAACAAAAATGCAGAAAATTCGATTGCATTCGATCACAGCTTCACCTGCAAAAGCAGATCTGTAGAGGGGATTTTTCCTTCTGAGTGATTCTATGCAATTTCTAGTGTGCTAGTTCCCAAAAAACTGTTATGTCACTTGTTAGATTTGACTGTAATTGTGTATCATTTTGAGATTACTTTTGTTCACAGAATCATTTCCTGGAAATTCATATACTGAAAATGTTTATTAATTGGTATTTCATCTGCTGTTTGTTTGGATTTTTAAATAGGAATCATGAACTCAGTAGAAATAAGAAAACAAAAACTCTCTCAACCAATTTGTGTGAGCTCTTTGACTCTTTGATGTCACCAAATCTGTGTAATTCTATCTCTGTCAGGAAATTACCACATGCCAGAGATTCCTTGATGAAATGCTGACAGTCCATATTCCTAAAAATGTATGATTCTTAAAATTTATTTTTATTAGGCTGACATCAAAGACCACTGTGAATTTCTTGGCCATTGTGAACTGATTGGTAATAATTTTATCCAATATTAGTTCTGTGAGAATCTAAAGGAAAAATTCTTCCTCTTGTGAAGGGGTGGTCTTGGGTTGAATTTGCAATTTTTTTCTCTGTTCTAATTCAAATGCAAGTAAAGGATATTTTAAATCTAAGCATATTTAGAATATGTTTTTCCTCCAATCCAGTTTTATCAATTTTCTTTCAGGATACTGCAGCTTGTGATAAAATCTCTTTGTGATGACCAGTCTTTACTGGGTTCCTGCTGTTTGAAGATTTGTGCCTGTTACCTAGAGTTTGCAGAACTGCACTTGTAAGCTATTTGTCCCATAGTTTTTAAAAGTTAGGTCAGAAATGCTGTGAGACCAGTGGAAATTGTCATTAAAAAATTTTCCAGCTTTTCTGCATAGGTGAGGCTTAGGCTACACAAAACCAAACCAAACCAAGAAACAAAGAAACCACAAAGAAACAAAAAACCAAAAACCCCAAACCAACAACCCCCACCAAGCCAAACAAATAAACAAAACTCACTAAAAGCAAAAAAGTCTCATGTTTGCCCTGTGCTGTGGGCACAGCTGTTGGACATACCCCTAAACTATTTCTGGAACACTGTTTTCCAAAGTGAATCCCCCTTTTTTAATGAAATACCTTAAGGATAACATTAGTGTTTCACACTGTCCGTCCACACGGCCGCTGGCTCCCATGCTTTCCTCACTAAACTGGTGTAATTAAACGGGATTGTTCATTTTCCTCCCTGCAGTGCTTCAGTCCTGGAAAGTTTCTTCAAAGAAACTCTCGGCCTGGGACTGGCGCAGCTCTGCGGGCTGGGGCTCTCCCGGCGCTGCCCGGCGGGGAGAGCCTGGCAGTGCCGGCAGCCCGCTTGCCCCGGGAGGTGTCACTGCTGGGACCGGCAGGGCGAGCTCCAGAGCCGCTCTGGGCTTTTCAAAGGCTACATTGACCATGAGGTAGGAATTGACCTGTGTTACACCTCCTTCCCTGCCCCCAGCCTTGCCGGGGGAAAGGTAACCGCAGGTACAATTAGCTGGTGGCTTATATGGTGTTATGGGCAAATTAAAATTTTGCAGAAAGGTATTGAGTGCTGGCTGCCGTAAGAAATATAAACTAATCCAGGCTTGTTAAAGTAGGTTTGTTCCCCTATTCTTTAAGTGTTTGTAAAAATCATATAAGGTCAGGGAGAAATTATCATGGTATAACTTTTTTTCATTTTAATACTTTCCAAGATGAAGGACAGATGAATTTATGTGATGTGAGATTTATTATGTAAATGTTAAAATTTTACTAGATAATGCTCTCAAGGTATTTGATATTTATTAAATCCTCTTCTATTAAGAAAAAAAAAATATATTTATAGATCACCCATGGGTCGAAAATTTTTTAACCATAACTATAATACAAATAACCTGTGTGACTTCCTAAGGATTTAGTAGAGACTGTAGATTAAAAAAAAAAAAAANAGGAGTTACCATGGCGTGTATTCTACAGAGAAAAAAAAAATCTTAGTAAGTTAGCCTAAGATTTTGGAGCAGCCTGCCACAATCCAAGGTAAGTTCTTTCCCTTGTAATTGTATTTTCCACCAATATTTTGCGCTTCATTTTTAGAATCAGTGTCTTATTTCAGCCTCCAACTTTGGGATTTATTTCACAGGATCTGTCAGTTTGCGCATTCTCCATGTGTTTTGCTGTTTAGAAGTTTCCTATCTTTACAGCAATAACTTAAAACCTAGTGAGCTGCATTCTCTGCCTAGTAGATATTTCTTAATCCCATAGTTTGTGGTTCATAAGTAGAATAACAAAAAATTAAAGAAAGAAAGTCAATTTAGTTTTAAGTATCTACAAACTCACACTGCATACTTTTGTTTAAAGGATACAACAGAAACTCTTTTATTTTCCAAACAAAATTGCTGATATTAGCACAAAGCACACTGACCATTGCCTGAAACATTAAATTTTACCTATAAGGGGGGGTTTTAAGTTCTTTGTCTTATGTCTCTACGTCCCTGTGGAAAGCCCACAGAAGCAGGGATCCTCTATCATTCAATAAGTTCCTTTTCTTGTGCTCTTGATTTAATTTCTCTGAGCTTTGATGTATGTTTTACTCCAGTTGTGAGAAATGTATATATAAAATGCCACATGTGTAAGAGAATTTCAAATGTAAATAGATTTAAGCCCCAACTTTAAGGGGAGCCCTGTCCACAAAGAAAACTGATTACCTGTTAATTTTTAGACCTATAATCCTAAAATGTCTCAAAATGTCATGGAGGCAAACACATCACAGCCAGGATAAATCTTTCTAGTCTTCTTACTTTTTAAAACAGCAAAGTTATACCTTACATGATAGCTTCAAAAAAGCACAATTATCCTGTGTTTTGAGCCATATATTTATCAGTAATCCGTTCTGTGTGCAACTTTAAGATAAAAGCTTGTAGCTACTCCACTGCTCGCTTTTCCAAGTCACTTAAAAATGGAAAAATTGCAGCTGGAGAGGCTGGCCAGTAGAGGCCTCTCTAGATTTACCTCATGATTAAGGACTCTGCCTGGAATCACTCGCAGTTAGCAAAAGTACTTGAAAAGATTCTGTGGCATGGGGTTGGGGGAAAGATCACTTTTTAATGCCCTTTTAAGTTGTAAGATGTTGATTAATGTTGCCCTTTACATTAATGATGTTTCAAGTAAAAGAAAACAAATTTAAAATGGATAAATTCTATTGAGGATGCATTAATTAAACAGAGACTTTACCATATGCTGTGGCTGGAGTGCTTGCTGGCCTTTCTGTTGTTGTTACCTGTGTAAAATCCACCCCATCCTCTACATGAATGCCCAAGCTGAATAGCCATTTGAATGCAAGCTTTAGTTTGATTCTCCATACAAGGGGTACTGTGTCACTGTGTTTTCTTTCTAGGAGTCACTAAGTGATTTCTATATCTGTTGTCATGGTGATACAGCAAAGCAGGGGAAAATGGGGGCAACTCCAGGCTTTCTCTACACCCTCTGCACTAAGAACTAAGATGTTGTTAGCAGGCCTATAAAACATTGGGCTTTATCTGGGCCTTCTTTTTGTTCTCTGATTGTCAATAAAACTCATTTTAAGGGTAACAAGGACATCTAAATGTCATCTGTCACAGTGTTAGAGAGATTAAGTTTGTTTAGGAACTTGTGCTGGACAAAAGGCCACTATTTGTTCGGCAGATACAAAGCGGTGTTGGCCATCAGCAATCGTGATTTAGAAGGAGGCTGCATGGAGCATCCAGGGAAGATCAGCTCAGTTGCAGGTGATAGTAAGAGGCTCCTTGACATGACAGCATTTAAAACACCACCAAAACAAATATGGTTTTGAGTTAGGAGTGGGTTTATCAGGGTTTTGTTCTCTTGGGCTGTTTTTTTTTTTTCGTTACTTATCAGCTTTGTAGATCGCACATTACTGGAGTAGCTGCACAGACCTGAGGGAAGAAAACAGCCATTGACAGCGGATGGCCTGTTTAAAAACATGACACACACACCTGATAGTCCTTGAATGAATAAAAAAGAAGAGGGAAAGGAGGTTTTTCATGGAAAATCCAACAATAATAGGTGCTGCATTAACTCAGCATTTACTTAATAATGAGGCTAAATGGAAAGTACAGATTAATGAAGACATTGGTGTTATTAAAATCAAATCCTGCGGTTCATATGCTTTTCTTAATAATGAACATTGTGGCTATTGGAGAGGAAGAACAGGATTTTTTCTATTAATTTGGCACACGTCCCAGATCTCATTCAACCAGAACCTATCCTGTGCAAAATGCAACCCATGGCCTTTATGTTCCACAGTCTTGCCGTTTAATATTTTTGTTAATCCAAAAAAAGGCTTTTCTTTTTTCAAATTAAAGAAAAGAAAAGGGTGATCTTTGAGCCTAGACAATAATTAAATAACACAGACCAGCCATGTTGATTTTAGCACAAAGGTTGGTTGAAAAATGTCCCTAGAAGGAAGATGTGATGGTGTTTATTGCTCTACAACTGCATTTAATTCTGATGTTTATGTTTGGGTAGTAATACAATGTATAATGCTGATTGAAATATTTTGTGGCTTGTTGTGTATTTAGTGAGATCTAAAAGAGAATATTCAGGATATGTATCTTGACAGGTAAAAATATTTTAGTCTCGTTCGGTAAGGTTGCCATAGTTCCAACACCAAACAAGCAGAATTTGCGATGCAGCAGAACAATGGAGATGGCAAAGCTGAGTGCTCATTTTGCCGTATGCTCAATGTGAAACGTTTGTTTGACGTGGAAGGAAGCTGCGTAACCTACTCTGTGATGGGTTTGTGCATAGGGGCAGTAGCCAGTCCTTAGTCAAGTGTTTCCCACTATTAACCCAGCCATGTTCCCTGAGGGTCTGCAGAGGGAGTGGAGGAGGCAGACAGCACAGCTTGGGTGAGGAGACTCAACCCATGGAAAGGGTCCTGGTCCTCTCAGGTAGGCCAGAAGGGAAGAGCATCACAGAATGTTGCTTTTCCATGAATTAGGTCTTTCCCTCCAACAATTACCCCAGATCAAATCATCAGCTTAGTTCTCCATGTGGATGAGAATAACTTTGGCTGAAGAAGTAAGAGCTCACAGCTTGTTTTCCCCATATCACAAGGCTGCATTCATAGTGAAATTAAATGCAAACACCATGGTAAGTCCCCAAGGAGTAAACCTTGTCAAATACGGGAAATAAATCCCCGGCTCTGGGTATATGACAGTAAAAATTAAATATGTGCAGCTAGGTGTATAGTAAAACTCACTATTTTCAGCCTTTGGACGCTGTTTAAAACAGTTTATTGCCCAACCTCTAGAAGGTGTCTGGAGGCTGTTGCTATAAAGGACAGGAACCACCCTCACTATTTACCAAGGCCTGACATCCACCCCTGCCACAGAGGGCAGGTGGAGGATGCCTGATGGCAGAAGATCAGCATTGCTCCGTTGTCTCTTTCTGTAACACTATGTCCAGGGAATGTAAAATTGTGGCAGGGAGCCTCTCTACCACCTACAGCTCCCTCCTGTGAAAGAGGCTTTCCCATCCAGGCAATTTACATGGTTTTCTGACCTCTCTGTGACCAGGTTCTTGCAAATTACTTATTACCAGGAGGTCAGAAACCAGGCTTTAGTGTTCAGTATTGGAATCAGTTGGCAGGAAAAGAACCATACTGCAAGGATGCTGTGAGAAAAAAATGAGTGTTTTTTCCTTGGCAGACTTTTTTATGATCATGACCTGCCACTCTTCTGTTTTCTATTATTTTAGGTATGTGGTCTGCTATACATTCAGCTACTCTCCACATTCTGCACTGAGCTACGAGACCAAACTTGGTCCAGAAGTCAGGAGATCCTGTCTCTCTCCTCCCTGCTCTACTTGCTTTGAAGGTAACATCTCAGTTTCTTTCTCTCTGGGGCAGTTCTAGGGTTTATGAAATGTTCATGGGACCTTGTTGGGCCCTTGTGCAAGGGGCAGTTTGATGTGAAATGCCTTCTTACTGTGGAGCAAGCTAAGACAAAGGAATGAGTGAGTGACACTTAAGACTCAGGTGTTTGATCCTTGCCCCACTATTTTACGTTTAAATTTAGTTTTTACATTTCCTTTCTCTGCCTCTGCAGTGACAATTCCGTGCAAGCTCTCACCTTGGCATCACTGGGACAGTTAAGTGCTACTCTCTGAGAAAGGGCTGCAGAATTAGGCCTCATTTAGGAAATGTTTTAGGGCCATCAAAAGCCTGACCCCTTCTCTGGCTTCAAAGAAGTTATTGCTAAGTATTATTAGAGTGTTCAAACTAGGACACTCATAATAGTGCCAGGAGGAGAAAGTGCTCCAGCTTCAATCGGCGTTTTGCATCGGCGAGGTCTCCAGGAGCAAGCTGGCAGCCTTTGAGCTTCCCACGTGCTGTTGGGAGTAAGTGGGCAAAGGTGCCTGCGAGTCTTCAGGTGCTCAAAACTGCTTCAGCAAGGCCTGCATGCAGATTCCCCTCCCTGCACTGAGAAGCACATCGTGCTTTGCAATGTATTTTTTTGATGTGAAGTAAAGCCCAGACAAGTCAGTCCTGTTGTTTGGTGGGTGCCTTCAGCATCCACTGGCGTGAGCAGGGGCAGGGGGTGTTTGCCCACAGCTGGCAAGCTCAGACCTTTAGTGTTAAGTAGTGAAATTGCCTGGTTGTTCACCAATGACTTGAATGTTGTGAGAACATTTTGGACGTTATTATAGCAACTGCTTAGAAATTGAAGGGGGAATAATAAAATTACTTTGTGTTCTTACATGACACAGATATTATATAAGGTCACACTTGGTAAGATGAGTTTTTTAGTAATACTTGCTTCAGTGGCATTCCTGCCTTTTGTTTACATAGTAAAAGAGCCATGAATTAACTATCTACACTGAAAGTGTGTCACCTTCTGCTGGAATAGCAGGGAGTCAGAATATATTTTATTTTTATTAGTATTATGACTAATGATTATATGGTAGATGTGACTATTCAAATTCCCTTAGTAACGAGTTTCATGTAACATTTACAGAACAAGTCCAATGAAAGAAGTTATTGCTATGTAAAGTTAATTCTTAAAAATAATATTAAAAAATTAGCAAGACAGCAAAAATGAGTTTTACTCTAGTTTTATAACTGTTCAATTACTGTGAATTGCTAAGATTTGTAAAGATCTTTGAAGATGAAAAGCTCTGTGTAATATTATTATACTGGCTTTGAGAAAGTAAAAGGAAAAAACCCAGTTCATCCTGTTATAATCCTTTTAGAAATTTTAACAAATCCAACGGCTTTCAAGTAGTGGAAATATTTCAGAAAATGTTACCACCACTACTGCTGTTGCTTCAGGCTATGTTATCATATACCATAGTGTGCATGGAAGCAAAGCTTAACTAAGGTCATTCTAATGAATTTTGAACAGTTACATGGACCTAATTTGGCTTTCTGTCCCGTATGAAAGGCAACCTCTTCATGCTGCAGCACCCAGCAGAAACCCCTGAGTCGCCTTATCAGCTTCATCTGCATTTTTCATCATCTGAAAGAGCTGCAAGTAATGCTCAGCCTATGAACTCAGTGCATGTGTGTGCTTTTCCCATCTTCAGCATGGGGGCAGACAGTAGGTTTTTTCAATCTCTAAAGAACTGAAAATGTATTTTATTCTGTCTCCAATTCTGGCTGCAGTTTCTTTCTCTCATTTTTGTTACCAGATTTGAGTTCTTGGGTACTAAAGGACAGCATTTGGCCAAATTCCTTTGATATCAGCTCTCTCCTCCATTCCCAGGAGAGCTGTGAGGCTTCAGCAGCATTCCAGGGAGCTGTTTCCCTGTTGTTTACAGAAAAGACAGGTTGAAATCTTGAACTCATGAGCTCCCATCAGCAGTGCATGTCTGGGGAGCTGGTCTGGCTGGGCCATGAGTCCATTACATTCAATTCTCCTTCCAGCCCTACGTCCTTTCTCTTACAGGTGCTTTGGGAAACAGTTTTAATAGGCAAACACAGTAAAGCACCCCAGGAACCAAGTCAGAGTGTCTGAAAGTAAGGAAAGTCTCAGAGATTTAATGTTCTTTACAACATATTGTTTCCCATTCTCTCCAATCACTGTAGATAGTCTTTCCTTTTTAAAATTCTTGCTCTCAAAGAAATCCAGTGTTGGTGAGCTCCATAGTAGTTGGAAATGAGAATTTCCATTTTCCATAAAATACAAAAATTAAAAGAAAAAAATCAAGAATTCCCAGTACTCATTATTGGTGCAAAATATTAATTGCTAATCACTGAGATAATTTATTTCAATAGCATTTGATTATTTCTTTTTAACTTTTATGTCATATAAGGTACAATGAAAGAAGCTGAATCAACACATTAAAGTTTAAATGCAATATTTTACTTTCTCTGAAAAATGTTTGTTAGATTTATAATATTTGTAGATATTGTTATAGGTACTTTATTTTAAATTCCTCCATTTTTGCTACATTGCACCACACAACAGGAAACTGAAAAATATTTTGTTCATCTCTCTACCATAGTTCAATTATGGAATGAAAATAATAGGTTTCTTTTTATCATTATTGCATTTGCCATCTTTTCATTTCAGTAAATCCCTTGTTCTAAGGAGAAGTTTCTAACCTTTCCCAACTATTCAGTTTTCATACTTGGATCATGTCCTTCTTATGTGTCTCCTTTCTAATGTAAATAACCCTGGGCTTTTAACTTGTCTTCAGGCGAGGGTTGGTTGGGAGTTTTTTTTTTAGATTCTTGGCTATTCTTAATTATCTATTTTTTTTATCAGCTTCCCATTTACCTCTGCATTATACCTTTTGCTCAAAAGTGATTAGAAATAATGATGTATTTTCGAAAGAGCTTTATTACTGGTAAAGTCATTTAATGATATTTTAATTTTTGCAAACATGTTGGCTGGTTTTTTTCACTGCAATTCAATACTATCATTAATAATGTTTGTGTCATTTGTCTTTCTGAATGGAAAGTGAAAACATTTTAAGAATCACTAGAAGAAAAAAAAAAAAATCCCTGAGAAAAACTCCATATATTTGCACATTAAAAGATATTTATTATCATGGTGCCTCTTCACCCATCTAACTTACATCTCTCCGAGGGTGAATGATAGCCATCTTTGGCTGCTCATGGTTTGTCTAATGAAACCAGGTGTGCTCTGAATTGCTTTTGATTCTGCAGCAAGAGTAGCACATAGCTGTAATTTTACTCAAATCCCCAGCACCATTTTACTTAATTGCTCTGCATTTGTGTACTAGCTTTTTACATTTCACCTACCTGCATGTTCTTCAAGGTGAATATTGCCAAGCTGCTAAGATGCTTAATGGATTCTTACCTAAATGCCTCTGGCTCTTCCACAGTCTCATAGAAAGTTGAAGGACTGAAAGCAGGGTGTTTGAAGGCACCTGTATGGGAGGCTTAGAATCGTTTTGCATAGCTTCAGACACCCAGCTCTGTCAGGAGGCTGATCTCTCTGGGTTTCCCACGCTCCATAAGGAATGCTCAGGTGCTGCCAGGTTGCAGAGAGACAATACTGCAATTTCCTGTGAGTAAATCTCAGTGTTACGGGTACGGGCAATTGTAAATTCTCAGTCTTGGTTTGTTTCTTTGCATATTAATTTCAGTGGACTTTATCACATATGTACAATTAATATTTCATGAAGTTTTGGCTTCCTTGTCTGTATTGACATAAAATAGAGTTGCAAGATCAAGACATGTATTCACTTCAAGGCAGAGCTATTGTTTCCAAGTACCAAGCATGAGGAGTTTTTTGTGGGGATGCTCGATTATTTTGGTTCTTGGAGCCCTTGCCTACTTTATATTTTTTATCCAAGTTACTCAACATGGCAGTCTTTTAATTTTTATCTTCCAACTGCTACCTTAGTCACCCTGATTTTTGCCTAAACATTCCATGGCTTTTTGTGTGTTATCCCTTTTCTGTATGTATAATCAACCCAAAGGGTCTGATCCTAGACTTCCCCTCTCTGGTGGCAGCTCAGAAACTTGCTTGAGATTAAATACAATGTCAGTCCAGTGTCTTAAAAGTCTATTGTTTATTACTAAGTCCTCAGATCTGTCCAAAGAATTACATGGCAGCACACAGTCCTCAACTTCTAAATAGCAACAAATGTTGAGCAAGAAAGATTTCAGAGAGCTGAATTATCTTGTTAAATTAACTGGAACATTTTAATTTTTACTAGAGTTGAGTGAGCTTGAGTAAATACGACGAATTGGACGCTCACTTCATTTAGCAGACATCAAACACACACAGAACGTTGCCCAATTTAATTTAGCCCTGCCAAGCTGGGAAAATGCTTGTACAACATCAGTGAAGAAGAAAAGGGCTAAAATTTACTCTCGGTTGAGAGTGCATGTGTAAATTCCCTTGACATAAACTGCAGTTATATATGTATATATACCATAAACCTTCCCTCAGGGAAAATCCTCCAAACACCTGCAACCAGAATTTGTGCTACCATAAGCTATTCCTAGTAAAGTCAATTCCCTTTTGTTCTAAATGGAATATGTAACTCCTGTCTTACATCCCAAGGTTTATCTCCTTTTCCTCTGCTGTCTCTTATCAAACGCATGCCAGCACAGTTGCTTGTTCAGTCATGCTCAGAAGAGTGGTTGGGTTTTTTTTGGTTTTTTTTGGTTTTTTTGGGGTTTTTTTTGTGTTTTTTTTTTTTTTTTTTTTTTTTCCCCTTGCCTTATTGGGCACATTTTGTGAAGAGTGAGCCAACCAGGTAAATAGCTGCTACTATGGAGCTTAAGAGCTACAGCTCTCAAATTAGGAGGTGCTTTTTGTCAAATAGGCCTCTGTAGCTCTAATATTAGTAACAAAACAAGGGCTTTTCAGACAAGAAAAAAAATCTTTAGTCTGACTCTGTATCACACTTAACTCTGTTGCCTTGTCAAATATGTCAATGTTCATATTATACAGCGGCATTCATCTGTGGATGCAAAAGTGCTTTGCAAATATTGCCTCTTGAATACTTTTAATTTATACTTAACAACCAGGTTTGTGAGATGGTACTCAAAAAGAATCAGAGTGAACTATTTAAAAAGTTAGTATAAATAAATTATAGTGATTTATTTGCTTTCCTGTTGCTCTTTAGAAAGTTGTTGGCTTGAGCTCCAGGGAAATGCTACCTAAGCATGCTTCAAACAGCTTTTTTTCTCCTTTTGTTTTCACACCGTGTCCACACATCTCTATATGCTTCTTTAATTCTAGCTTCAGCTTCTCTGTTGCTATAATTGGTGAGCATCTTCTGGTAGAGCACCAGGAATGAGGTACCCAGGAGGCAGAATACAGCCCTGAGTAGAGGTGTTATGGTCCCAAATGCATCCAACACACAAAAATAGTCATCTTTTTTCTCCAACTCATTTACGAAATTTTATTACTTTTTTGCATGCATCAGGAGGATTAGCTAGAAACATTACGGAAGGAGTTCCTTGCCTTCAGGCTATGCAACTTGTCCCAGTGTTTTAAGGCATTTTTATTGATTTTTTAAGCAAATTTGATTTGAGCACAGTCTTTCATCCTGTGTTTTCTGATGACAAGGCTGCAAGCCTGTTTGCAGAAGGCAAATGTCACAGACATATGTTGTAAGTTTTAAACTGGTCTGTGAAACACTGCAATAGGTTGGCTTTTACTCTCACACCCCTGAAACAACAATAATAGTGAGCTACTTACCTGCTCACTGATAACAACCTGGATATTAATCATTCCTTACCTTAATTTGTCAGCTAGTTTATTAGTTTAAAAATATTCGGTCTTGTGAGTAGTCCATTTGTCTGTAAGAAATGTTAGTTTTGTGTTAAAAGAATGCATTGAGGCAGAGGGAAGTGAGGGGAAGCTGCAGGCAGGCTGTCTTTGGTGCCCTGGTTCTTGGGTTCCTGATTAGTCTGTGCTAGGTCTTGAGTTTCAGAGCTGGTACATGCTCACAACCCTGCTTTGAGTTTTCTGATAACTGCAGGTGATTTTTTCCCTTTGAAAACCAGAATTTGGTACACAAAGTTGGGTTCCCAGACTCAAACATTTAAAGTCTCAGGTCTTTGTTTTGATCAGAGATGTGCACAGACAGTGAGTGAGTGAAATGAGATTTGGACTGTGTATCAAGGAATGGCTGAGCAATGTGAAGTCATTGCTGTGGAGCACATTTACTCTTTAAGCCAATTTGGTGAGGATGCTTTCTTCCTGCTGAGGAATGCACAGGTGCTGCTCATCCTTGGAGCACAAGGCTGCATTGGGCTGGTTTGTTTGCAGGTCTGTTTTAGGATAATATGTCTGCAGACAGCTGTGTTGGGTAGAAAAGCTCCCATTCAGGTACACAGGGCTAAAATAACTAGATGTGTTACTAGGGCAGAGATAAACATTGCCCTTCTATTTGTTGAAAGCAGATGAACTTGCTAGACTCACCCTAATACTCTGGGGTTGTCTCCTGCCTGATGGGCTGCCACCAAAGCTCTAAAACCCTTACACACAAAGGCACCACGGGACTCCCACCCTCAACATGAGCTCTCTGCCTGCCTCTGGCGCTGCCTGTCAGACCCGCTTCAGCTGGAATCAAGGTAAAGAATCAGCAGCACTAAATACTGCAGGACAAAGGCATAAACCAGCTTTGTAACCCTGGGCAACCTGGGTGTTTGCTGACTGACAGTGTGAATGACAGCCCAGTTGTCACTCTAAAATGTCGTCTTCTAATCATTCCAGATGTCACCCGACAAGATGATGGCTACTAAAAAGGGAATAATTTGGGAAAAGTCATAAAGCCTATTATCTCCTGCTGAAACCATTTCTCTTTGCCACTTCTGAAGTCTCTGCAAAACAGATCCAGAATATCCCATATGTAACACGCCACTGGTTTATTAAGAGAGTGTCCACTTAGAACAGCACTGGGTGCCCCATGACATTCCTAGAGAAAGCTGCCCCTGAGCTGTGCCACTCCTTCATGTCTTGCAGGTGACTCCAACCTGGCCATGCAGTGTAGCTGAAATATTTCACCTGTTCCAAAATACAACAGGCAGCAAAAAGCTGCCATAGTAGCTGCTCACACACACAGCCTGACAGATCAGAGAGAGGTCGAAGTTGATCACAGCAGAGTGCAGTTTCTGGGTAGAATTCTTATCAATGCCTTTTCTCCTTAACAAAGAAAGAAACATCCGAAAACATTGTTAGGGCCTTTTTATTTTACTTAATTTATTCAATTGCATTTTAATTTCAATATGAAGAGAGAATCTTATTCTGAACTTCAGGCTGAATGAAGGGTTGCACATAAAGGAAAAATAAGAAATGAAAGAAGAAAATCTCTTTTGAGAAGGACAAGAAAAGCTAGAGGATGAAGTGGAGGAGCAAGAGGGGACAGAAAAGACAGAAAATGATGATGTCTGAATCTTGAGCTTTAAATTTTGAAAGCATAGCCTGAACTGCCGAAGTTAGAATGTATTTTGTCATCCAGATAAAACTAAAAATGAACCCCAAGATTGTTTCATTATAACATGCTCTTTTAAGGACATAAACTGCAACTGGAAAACTTTCATCAATTATTGGGTCAATTCCTTCCAAAATCTAGTGGAGGAGATTGCAGACTGTGAGCTAGAAAATTCTGTATCTCATTCATGTAAAATACCTCAATGAAATACACTGAAAGGTTGCTGCAAATTTGGTAGAGAGTAAAACTATACTCTCTACATAACATAAAACATAAAACTATGTTTAGGGCTATTAAAAACTATTAAAAATCTCTCTCCTGTAGGCTGCCTTGGGCCTTTTTCTGCCATTGTCACTCACACTGGCTGATAACTGACCCATCAATTGCAGTGAAAGTAGTGGAATAATTTATGTAGTAAGGAGTTAAATTTGCATGAATTTAGGCGGAAGATTGTCACAATTTGTCTTAATGAATAATTTCAGATTGTTTGCTATCTACCTGAGAAATTCTAAAATGGTTGGGATGGTCACATGGAAGCATGCAAGAGTCCCATAAAAGAACCGAGTTTTCTGACTGACAGTTGTGAGTTTCTATTGGTGTGTCATGAAAATACAGTTTCTTCTTAACTTATCTGTTCCCCTTGCCAAAATATTTAATTTTATCGTGTGGTAGTTGTGAAGTTTTAGCTTGTCCAAAGAGCAGCTTGAGTATAGTGCCAAAGGCTTGAACTTCCAAACAGTGACTTGAACAGTTTTGTGTAACAAGTTATGGTAAAAGATCATTCTGAGGCTCCTTCCCATGCCATTAAGATAATATTGCTTTCTGCTTTCAATAATATTTTGGCCATGAATTCTCTTTGTCATGGAGCAACCCAGAACAACATCGCAAAAAGTATTTATTTCAGATTTTGTAGAAAGTGATCTTAACTCTGTCTGGAAATTTTATCAGATTAGGTATTGGTTCTCAGAAGCTGTAGTCTTAATTGTAGCATGGCTGTGTTTCACTATTTGTGTGTATACATATGCGGGGTTTTTTGTTTATACATTCTGGATTCCTTTTAAATCTGTAGAGTAGATATATCTTTATGCAAATCTACATGTTGTTCATTATTAGGACCTCCTTTCTATTTGAAATACAATTTTTTTTAATATACCTTCTCTGTGTCTTGCTAAGTTTAGGTATCAGACACAACAATGTACTGGTAACCAGTAACTCTTCTTTTTTAAGCTAAAGTTGATGTATGTGCTCAGACTGTAGGAATTTAAAACCAAGGGGCTATAAATTCTGCCCTTGCCTGGTAATCAAGTCCTGTCTGATAGCAGAACTGTTGCAGTGATTCCACTGTGACAGGCTAAAGTTAGGAGCCAGTAGGAAATAGAAATGTACGAGTGTGCATACACATCTATGCATCTGAGTGCCCATAAATGTTTTCTGCAGACAATTCTAGTGAATCTACCTAGTTATACATATTATAGCAAAGAACTTTGATTTTCTACAAAACTGTACAGGGATTTTATGTTTATAAACGGGTTCATCACATCAACAATAAAAACCCACTAAAAAGAGTGGAAAAGTGCTTCAAATTCATTCTTGAAATATACCAGACATAACATGTCATTTCATAATATTAGACAGCCAGTTAGTTTTGTTTGAGAAACTTCACTAATTTTATGAGTTCTGATGACAGTTTCTCTTGAGTTTTGCTTTTGGTTAAAAACCTGAAATGCACGTAGAAATCTCAGTTTGTAAAATCACTTGGACTGGAACTTAGATCAGTGTTTGCATAGTTCCTCTGAACCAATGGGTCTTGTGGAGCTCTGATGTGGATGGAAAGTGTGAAAGGAAACACCAGGCCTGTGAGAAGTAATGGTGAACAGCAGATATTGAAAAAATGTCTGTGAGGAAACAAAGGCAGTCGATTGTTAAATTTATTACTGGATACTGCTAGCAGCAATTTAAAAAAAAACCCCAAAAAACCAGCTTCTCTTCCCTCTGATATTTCAGCTATCCATTTTGTCTTGTTCCATTCTTTAGGTTGTATCACTAATACCACAGCTCCAGGGAAGCTGAAAAAACTCTAGGGCTGACTTGTATTCGTTACCGATTTTCTTTTATGAAATTATAAAGAAATTATAAAAAATGCTGTTTGTAATCTTTTTTCTAGCAATGTCATGCCCTTAAATACAGATTAATTTCTCATTACTGTGCTTTAGTGACATGTTTTGAGCAGCCCATTGTACATTTTACTCCATTTTCTATGGAAATTTCATCTGCCTATGCTTCCTCAAGACCAATAACTCACTAGGCATCTGGATTCAAAGAAATTATATTAACAAAATAATAAAACTTTTTAAAAAAAATCACAACTGAAATTTTAATGATTTGAACTGCATTACAATGCTTTGGCAACTGGTGGTTGGAAAAGTACAGCCAAACACAGGAATCTCAACATACAAGCTTGGTCCCTCACCTCTTCCTTATGCCTTTCCCACTGGCTGCTGGTGGAAGTAGGACTCTGCCCGAGAGACTTTTGCTCTCATCCAGTTGTTCTTATGCTAAAATTTTATGCTTTGATTCTTCTTCTCTCTTTTGCAGATAGTTAGATTACTGAAGGACAAAAGGACCAGAAGAAAGCCCCCTATTTTTTTTTTCACACTTCTCTACTTGGTTTACAGTCCCTTCACTGCCTAGAAGGAGGAAAGAAAATGAAGAGGAGAACAAATATTACGGCATCCTTACTTTCCTGAGGCTGGTAATCCAGCCAGTTGCAGTCTCAGCCACTCTCATAGCTCAGTTTTCCCAGTAACTTTAGGAATGTTTCCTGCAGATTTGGCTCTCCGATGTCAGAGCTGACAGAGAGCTATGGGAGATTAGCTGGTAACTAGCAATCTCTCATAATTTATTCCAGGATCTTTAAACTTTTGTGCGATTTTCCCATAAAAGACAGTTTCTCTAGAGCACATTAGATGGAAAATATTTTGCAAGTCCATTAGAAGAATTTCCATTAAAAATCTATTTGAGGGAGCTCCTTCCTGATTCTGAAAATGAAGTTGTAAAGGAGCAGTCTTTTTTTAAATTGTATTTGAACTGGGAATTCTCAGAAATCCCAGCCAAGAACTATTGTAGCATTGTACAAGGCTGAAATTCCCTGTAGCTCTACATTTAGCACTTGCTAAGACCCCATGGCAGCATACGCTTTTCTAGTCACATATTTATTCTCTGTGACTGAAATTAATGCAAAATTTGCTATTTAGCTAAGTGAAATTAACTATCTTTAGTCATCTCGGTCAAACTTTAAAAACTGATTTATTTATTATCTGCCAAAATACTTTTATTTACCCTTGACTTTCTTAATTTTTGCTCGCTTGATTAAGCACCATGTCCTCCTGTGAAGCTTGGATAAGAATGTGCTTGAATTTTTTGCTAATGTAAGTTCCAGAATTGGATCCATTGCTACAATGTTTGAATGTTCGGGTTCTTTTGAAAAATGTGAGATTTTAATTGGTCTTAATTTTTCAGCATAAGAGTCCAACACTGTAATCCACATTTTAAAAATGATTGAATGCTTTAACTATATGGTAGTTCCCCTTGGATATGTATTGTACTTAGAGGTTAAAGTATGCCTTGATGAAAGTGTTTGCCTTTAGAGGTTCACTGCTATTCTATCTATTGCTTCAGCTGTGAAAAGCTTTTTTATTTGGTTGAGGTTTTTTAATTTCTTGCTGCTAAACTTTTCTAACATTTTAAAATTCTGCATTACATACAGGTTTGAATTTTGGCTTCTCTTTGGAGTATTTTACGAGGACAAGGTTTTACATGCTAAAATGCTTTCTGTAAAACACAGCTGTTAAAAAAAGCGAAGTAAGTCTATACTTTATATCTTCTTGAAACTTTATTCTCTTTTAAAAGTGTTTATGTAATTTTACATAATTCTTTTGGCAGGAATGTTTATTGCCCAGCTGGGTGAAATTATTAATGTACCTCTCAAGCTGCATTTTCAAAGATCAGTAATATGTATATAAACCTCTTTGAGGGTCCTTGATATGTAGGATTTTTATTGGAGACCCTTGTTCCACTTCAGTAAAAGGATGACACAAGATGTTTACTTTAAAAAGTCTCTGACATCCTCCTGAGAATGTTTTGATAGAATGGCATACATTTGGTTACAATTAGTAAGCCAAACAATTTTCCATTGTTATCTCACTGTGTTTGTCTAGACCCTGTAAGGAGCTTTCAGAAAATATCCATCTCCATGTTTCAGTTAATTGATTGCATGTCCAGTAGGATTATTCTTTTTTAAAAAGCTCCTTGTCCTTTCAGTTTTATCACAGAGATTTTACACAAAGGCATGTGGCAGAAAGCAAAAGGGAAATACTGGCACAGTTAAACATAAAGGGATATTGTACTTGTATCGAGGCTAATATTCCTGTGTGGGAAAAAATATCCATGTGTTCCCGCTACTTCTGTGTGCAAGATGTTATACCCGAGGGCTGAAAGTAATAGTTGCTGGTGTGAAAGTATTCACCAATATCAAGTGCAGATGAAAGCTTTTGGAGCCAGCTGAAAGCTGAGTTAATACTTCAGCTTAATATTTGAACTTGCACTCTGTCTGGTGTAATAAATGATGGGTGACTTAATTTTATTCGAATTCTGTTAGCAGTGTGATTAAAAGACTCAAATCCTTATCTGACGTCTTTGCTATGTTGTGATTTATTTGGTTATTTGCCGTTTTATACATTATCTAGAGTCTCATCTTTCCTTTTGTATGATAGCTGAAATACACCTTTCTGTTGAATATCTTATGTTCTATTTAGAGATTGATAAGTCTCAGATAAGATCATTGTCTGTCTGTTTAGGTAGTAAACACCTTGCTACGTACATCTCATATTGCTTGCAGTTGTTTGGAGGTTACATGATTAAGCTGGCTGTAATGTGAATTAGTGTCTATGTCACAGAAATTCCCCGTGCAATTATCACCCCTTGGAACTGCTGCAGTGCCAGGTTTAGCCCTGATAACAAGAACTGGTGCTTCTGTGCCTCCTTTAATCATCCTCTTTTGTTTACACTCTTTTTGGAGAAGCCACTGATCACAACTCCTGTAACAGTAGGCACACGCTGGCAGCAGAGGAATGCAGAGCTTGTAGTGCGATTCTGCTTCATAAACCTGTGTCCTTGAAGTCTCCTGCATCCCTGCCCTGTCAGACTGGTAAAGTCATGCTGCTTTTATGGGTTCTTGGTGGGAGTGGTCAATACTGAATTGAATAATTCCTTTTTTAATTATATGTTTAACAAAACAATTCTTGAAAAAGTCTGCTGGGTTTCAAATGGGTGCGCAGGAAGAAAAGCGTGAGAAAGAAATTTGTCCTCCACAGCACAGCTGGAGAAGGGATGGCACTTGAAGCACTTTCTGCAGTTGTCACCTCTGCTCCTTTGGCAGGGTGGGAAAGGACAGACTTGCCCAGAGTTGTCCTCTGCCCTACACTGCCCTCCGAGCAGCACTGCAAGAGAAGGTCTCAGTTCTGGGTCTCTGCACCACAGCACAAAATTTGCACCTTGGCCATCTCTGCACCAGCATCTCTCTGCCATGAAATCCCAGTGCCTGGTTTCTTCAAAGTTGGAACCAAGGGTCTGGGTCCCTCAGTGCATCTCAGCAGCAAAGTCAGCCCTTTTCATTTCCTTGTCATCAGAGCCGAGTTATGTCAGTTCATGTTCTCTAGAGCAGTTTGAATTCAATTTAGCTGGTGATTAAGTTACTTTGTGTGAATTGGATGCTGGTAGGAATGTTTGTTCAAAGGGTTAACTTAACCTTCCCCAAGGTTGTAACGGACACTGGAAGATCAAAAGCTCCTCCAGGCTCTCAAAGAGAGAGGAAAAAAAAGAATTGCTTGCTTTTACAGTTTTCAGTCAATGTCTTCCTTCTGGGAAGCAAGTCTGTGTTTAACATACTTAAACTCATGGTACAAACAACTCATTTTGTCTCTAATCATAAACATAATTTGTCTGGTTTTCCAGATCTTCAGATTTACGCAGTAGCCATGTTTGTCAAAGTATTTGGCACCAGTGACATCATCTTTGTTGAAACACTGGACAGCCTGATGAGTCCCAGATGTTAGCACACACCAAAAGTCGAGAAAGAATGAAATATAAAGATCAACTGTAACAGCTATGGAGGCAGTAAAAAGTGATTCTGTTTTCTTCTAGTATCTAAAAAAAATTATTTATATTTTTTCGGGGTTTGTTTTGCATATGTCATCAATTAGGGACTGTACCCACTATTCTGCATGCACATGATAAGGACAAACTGAGATGTGAATTTGGATGAATGCTGAATGAAGCGTGATTTAATTTCATAATTGCTCTATTTCCTTTGTGTTTTTTCCAATCTTTTACACTTTGCTTGTGCAGATTATGATCTGTGCAGAATATGTGTACTGAGATCTAAATGTGCCTCTTTCTTAACTGCCAGGATTTAATTTGTCATTTGGTTAAGGGTCTTGCATGGTTATGTCAGCACATCATGTTTTCTAATGTACTATAACATGACATGCAATGTAACCAAGAGTAGCACCATTTCCTAATGACATGTCATGTCTGTGAAATGGAGAAAGGATGTGAGTTGCTGAGAATCAGGCTTGAATTTTTATTTTTTTTTTAATTTAAAAATAAAATCACTCTCTGTGCTCCAGAAGTAGTTTTCATAGAAGTATGGTTTAGGTGCTTAAGGATAATCATGTTTCATCATGAAGGTACTCGGGCATGGTTTCATAGTGACCACATATCTACCCAAGTGCCTTGTGCTGCCTGGTAAGGGAAGCATTAACAAATAATATATCCATCCATCCAGAGCATCCTCTTATGGATAAGGCTGGCCTGACTAATATTTGCATGGAAGATCAAGAAAAGATGCTCCCTAAATTTTCTACTAATAGTGAATACTTTCTTTAGATCATTCTGCTGTCTTGACAGCATTCATGATCATGAAAAATTCAGATATCCACAGTCAAAAAATTGACTTGGAAAATATGTTTCCTTAATTTATTGCAGCAGTTCTTCAGGCCATATAGGCATAGCAAAAATTGTATTAAAATCACAGAGAGAAAAATGAAATTTAGACATTTCATATTGGGGTATTGCATTCTATAAAGATGATTAATCAGTTGGATGTATAATACATATGTCATTGTCCTCTCTTAATATACTTCATATCAGAAAAAAATATAGAAATGCCTCAAAATATAACCTTATTTTAGTTCTTCTTAGTAGATTATCCTTCATCTCTTTTTTTTGGAGTGGAAGTTTTGGCATTACTCTCAATACAAATTTTCTGAAACTTGAAAGCAGTAGTGATGAGGTTTGTGGAGCTGGTTGTGGTGCAGTTTTCACTATGCTGCTCAGTTCACAGCCAGACATACAACATTGACATCTCTGAGTATGTGGGAATTGTTCTGAAATTATTTGGATTTTTCTTACCTTTTTTTTCAGACTGCATGGTAATTTGGGAAAAAAACCATTGAAACTCAGATAACTTGTATTGTTCTTTCTGTTTATAGGACTGTACTCAGTTTACATCTGATGTTGATACATGAAGAATATGGGATTTTTTCAAGGGTTCCTAAAGCTGTTAAAACTTCCAGGTGGGTCTTTCAGATACCCTTACTAATCCAAATATATCCACAGGATTTTGCTAGATCTCATTTTCAAAATTACTTATGTTATTTAGGGGTCTAATTCACAGTTCTGAAAGCAGCTTGGATGCTTAGCACATTAGATTTCACTGACCTTCAAAGGGACATCTAAGCATTTATGGTCAGATACTGAATGTAAGAGGAGCCTGGTAGGAATCTTTTTATAGTGTTTCATCACCTCAATCCCTTTGAAATCACTTTAAACACTTTCCTTCAATTTAAAAAATGGGGCATGGATTTATAAATCATATGTGTACTTGTGAAAATATTACCTGTAATTTATTTAAACCTTGTGAATACCCTGGGGAAAAGGTGCATTGTGGATGCAGTGTGTTAGTAGAAAATGTGTGCTATGAATTTTGGGACAAATCTTGGGGTTTTGTCACTGATGTGTCATTTTTAGTCATTACTTGCTGAGCTGTATCATTAGAAATCTGAGTCAAATAGGCCATGCTTAAATCACATATCAGATGACCCAAGTGTTTAAGGCAAGCTGGTGTAATTCAGCATCACTTAAAGCAATTTATGCCACTGAAGATCAAGCCCCTCAAAGTCCTGCATCTTCCTGAGTGGAATTATTTCACCTTCTCAAGTCTTTTCTTACATCTCATTTTAGTCAGGACCCCCTACCTTCCCATCCTTGGCTTATCTGACTGGCTTGTGGCACTGATGCAATTACTGTCTCCATACACACTCAACTATTAGTCTTAAAAAATGTAAAAATTTCACCTGAAACACAAACATACCTGTTTTAGATAGTGTGTGAAAATGCTGAAGGACAAATTCTCAAGGGGCAAAACAGAGAGAACTTTGCTGAGGGGTGAGCAAAATGTTAGTTACACACAGTTATGACAATACAACATCCTAACATGCAATAAAATATCACACAATATAATATTTTTTCTATGCTTTAGTGTAATTTTTATTTGCTGAACAATTATTAGATTTGTCAACAGAATACTTAGCTTTCCAGTTTTGCTTATTTTTTTCATACTTCCATCCATTTTCCAGCAGTCCTTTCCCTTCCCTTTCCCTTCCATTCTTATGGCCAGAGAGCTGTGCTTTGACATGCTGAAAAATGTTTACTAAAGTGATTAAAAGTCACATTCAGAGTTATTGATTACACACCCAGTGACTTCTTGCCAGGCCACTGTATTTATGCCAAACTCTGTTATCAGACTCTGCTAGCATAGCTTTAGTGCAATGGCTTTTCATCAGTTGTGCTTAAAATACACTGAAAAACATTTTCCAGAAGCCACCATGTGATGTCAAGTACAGGGTTTGCAGCTGTCTCTGTAATTCTTAGAAAGGTGAAAAAGCAATGACTTAACACTCTGTACCACCCAAGTCTGATTTTTTTTGTCTAAGGTCACCTTATCTTTGTAGATCTTAGAAAATGATCATGAATATTTATGATGGCATCAAAAAATCAAGCAGCTGCAAATTGTTTACAACATTTTTAAGAATATGAAACCAGCTTCTACTATAAATCAAATACGTCTGCTAGAACTGGATGAAAATTGAAAGCTCTTTGGTTCCATCCTATCCTCTTATGTACCTGAGAGCTGAAAAATCATCAGTAGCATGATTCCAAAACACTGATGTAGGCTGTATAGATAAAAGGTAAAACCTGAAGTAAAGTATCAAATTAATCATTCTAAAGATAGCACATGAAAGTAGTTTAATGAAATATTAATTTGAAATAGATGCCATAAAACTTTGTGGAAACTTTCAAAATGTTGAATCACAGTCTGCCTAAAATTTTATCTCGTTATACTTTTTCCTGCCTTTAGAAAAATACATTGTTCCATCACACAGCAGTTCAGATGTGCATATTTGAAAAAAATGCACATTAAAAATGTACACAATATTGTCTTCAAATATTTGTTGGATTTTTCTTCTACAGAACCATGATTTACAATCTGCTACAAATTTAATAGCTAGCTGGAGAAATAGGCAGAAGTAATCAATTTTAAATCTTGGCACTGCTGCCAAATTGGTGTTTAGATGACATTTATTGTATGAAAACATCAAAACATTTGGTTTCGTTCAAACTGGAGGAATAATGTTTGTGCTTTAGATGAGGCATACTATTTTCCTAAAAATTATCTTGAATGAAAGGGAAAACTGTTCATTCCCCAGGACTATGATTTTCAAACTTTTTCTTGCCAAGTGCTGCCACCAAAGCCGTGGTGACAGCAGCCTCAGCCTGCAGCTCTGCAGGGGCTCACATGTCAGGGGCCAGACTCTTGCATATCACTTGTGGTATTTGGATTGCAACTTGGGAGTGCTGTATTAAAGCTCTTAATCCATTAAAATGCAACTGTGCTAACAAACAAACTATCTGATTTAGAGACTACAGTTTCATTTTACCTCTCTTTGGGAGGTTTCATATTTTCTGGATTTGGTTTCTCCATTTCTTCCTACCATTAAATGCTACTTGTACTGTCCCTTGGTTTTTCACTGAAATACTTTTGACTTGGGAAGCATGTGGGATTTTAGGGTCTTCCCCATTTCATGTTTAAAGGATAATTCAAAGACATGTATGCTCAGAGGTGCCCGTCCACTTTGCAAGAGGATCTTTGTCATCTGCCATATAGTGCAGTCCATTCAAGAAGCAGAACAATAAACTCCATTTCTTTTCCTGCTGGCCGGTGTTAGACTGTCACAGACCATCCATCCCTGAGCAGCATTGCATTACAATTCAAGTAAACCTCCTTCAACCAGCATGCAAGGCTTCATCAGAAGGCAAAACGCTAGTCTGAGAGGATAATAACTGAGACATTCTTTTAATAAGGACCATTTTTAAATGTTAAGAATGACTTGTTTTAATTGAAGGAGAGGAAAGGAACTCCTACCAAGAGTCAAAGAGATCCCCCAGAGCTCTCTGAAGTCTTCAAATTGTCTTGTATAGAAATGCCTGAGTATCAGAAATGAACAGAGGTTATAAAAAATTTCCATCTATCTCACTGTAAAGTTCATCTGAGGAGGTTACTCTCTTCTACAGTTAAAAATTTGGCTTAAGTTTAAAATGAGATACCTGACCACTCTATTTACTGAAGGAATCATGAGACTCATTTTATATACCCAACTTTTGCTGAGTTTGTGTAAGCAGGGATGCAGAACAATTACCATTCATCCATTCTTTTCAATCTCCTATACAATATCCACCTGTTCTGTCAGACAGCAGGAATGTATGCCACAAATACAGACTGCTGCAGTGACAGCAGCAGGTGTATGGCAGCAACAACTAATCAAATCAGCTGAATCGGAGGTGTGAACCACATTGCACTTCTCTGCAGTGAGAACGAGCAGAAAGGACAGAGCTAAATGGTGGGGAATTGTTGTTTTGTTTTATTTTTAAGAACCTGCTTTTAAATTATATGCAGTGCAACTGGTAAGTACAAGAAAAAATAGTGAGGACTTGAAAGGAAAATGACACTTCATCCTTGCTGCAAAGGACAGGCAGAGTGACATAGGTATAAGAGACACCCGTTGTAATCACTCTGAAAAAGCAAGGCATGGGTTTTGATTTTCCTAAAGAAGCAAATGCAAAAGAACTCGTCTGTACCATATGACTCATGATGCTTCTTTACTAGGCTTAAAGAGAATTGAACTTGAGTAATAGCACCATTAGAGCTCTTTACCAGGAGCTAGTTCCTGTGGTTTCACTGGGTCCAGCTGCTGATGACTCACAGAGGAAGTGGCAGAGATTAGGTGCACAGGGAAAAAATCAGAACAGCTCAGAAATAAAGCAAATCAACCAAGCATTACCTTTTGTGCAAAAGAGAACAATGGCTTAACAACTAAGGTTCAAAATGATCTGTCTTATTCCCCTCATTTGTGCTATTCCTGTTGGAAAGACCACCAGGAAACATGTGAACCACTGTGGAATACACACTGTAATCCATGGAACATCTCAATTAATATTCCCTCTTGACTACAGCTAGAACAATACATAGCATCAAGCAGTTTAATCTCCGGCAATAATGCCTTTTGTAAGATCAAGAGGTCTTTTCCTTGAATTAAGTTTTAAGTGAGGATTTTGAAAATTAGTTAGGTATTCTGCATAGTGTGTAGTGGTGGCTACAGGTTCCATAAGTAGTAGCTAGGTAAAATGCATAGACAGAGTCTGGTTTTCATTAGAAATATTGTTGTTAGTAGTTTCTCCTTTGTAAATTGACATTGTTTCCCTGTAGAAGAGAATTAATTCCTCCAACAGGCTTTGTAACAACATATATCCATGTTTTTATAAAATTTAAACTTTGCCTCTGGTATTCAGTTTTGTGCTACAAAAAATATGTCCCCAGCAGCAAAAAGTTAAAATATCTAACTTAAAAGGGAAGATACAGGAGGAAACATTCCATATTTTGTTTAAATTACTATCGTACAGTAGTAGTGCTGCTGTTGGATCACATCACTACAGTCTTGGACACATAGCTCAGGGGACGTTTTCTTCTTGGAAATTGCAAACAGTTTAGGCTCTAAACTGCTTGGGGAGCAGTTCTATCTGAGTTGCTATAGATTGATAAAGTAGCTTATTACAAAAACATATGACTATTTTGACTAGATTAAACCAGTTCTCCTAAAAAAGAATTTGAAAAGTATTATTAAGTACTAAGAGCACCCTAGAAAAAAATATTGCTAATTTTACTAGGTCAGCAATTTATCCTTGTTTTTAAAAATAAATTGGAATAGACAATTTCACCCATGTTCCACTTCCTATTTTCCATAAGAATTTCAGAGGCAAGATCAATTAGTAATTATTCAGAGATGCATTTTATAAACATTTGCTTTAGTGATTAATGTACAACAATTCCCAACCATCTCTTTTGATTGTTAAGTAATGCACTTTACTTTGCATGTTTACCATCAGCTGGCATTTCAAACCCCACAAGGTGACTCTGTGACATTGGTGCACAGCCTCTGCCATGCGGAGTTTTGAAAAGGCCCACGCTGCCCTGAGTTTCAGTTGTGCTCCAGCTTATGCAATAAGCACTTGAAAAAATATTGCCAATAAGATGCTTCTCCTGGTGCTTTCCTGTGTGGAAACCAAACATGAATTCACTCCACGGCCTCTGTTCTCCCCAGTGCCACGGCTGCATTGTGTGCAGTGAGCAATAAAGGCTGCATTTAGGATAATGAAGGTTGTGCTGTGCATGGGGAGGTGCCAAGTCTGCAGCACGTGGGGTGCCCAGGGGTGTGCGGGGTGCTGCTGACCTAGGGCACCAGGGGCTCTGGGGAGAGCTGCACCTGGAAGGCATGGAATTCCTCTTCCTTGAATGCAGCCACATGGTCTTCACACACTCAGGAGCACGTGGATGGATCAGGTCAGTTCATTTACTTTTCTCTCTTAAAAGTCTGTTATTTCTATTTAAATATTTTCAGTCATCTCACCCACATTGATTCTTTGGTGCTTAGGTGAAGATGAAAGGGATGAAACCTTATTCCTATCAATGCCATAAATATAGATTGAGGGGGGAGGAGAAGTGAAATGGAGTTAATAGGCTTTAGAAATTGTTTATTTGATACTGCAATACTATCCCTTTAAGATATGCTAATACCAACTGCTGTCAATACAACATCACTTAGTTGGTTTTCATCTGGACCTTAGAGCACAACAAAATTATTAGTACATAAATCTCTACTAATTTACTCTAGATTATGATTCTTTCATCAACATGCACATATAAATTATATCATTAATCATAATGATTTCTTTCAGTATTCACATGTAGTTTCTTGGGAATCCCACTGTAATTCAGCATGAATTAATGTCCACTTATTGGAAAGCACTACCTACACTGATATTTCTAGGGGAAAAAACCAACAACTGTGACGCATCTTAAACTACAGCTTAAATGACCGGGGTGCCAGTAAACAACCACCAAAGGAGCATCGCCGCAGGTAAAGGAAAGTTGTCTTAAAAGCAGTTTGTTCCAAAGCTCATTAGGCCAGATGGCAGCCTGTCTTCTAGGAGCACGTAAAGCACTTCTGAGGGAGTGGGGGGACTTCTCTCTCCTTCACCCGGCCCTGGGGAAGAGCAGTGTGAATACACAGAGTGAGGGGAGAGCCGAAGCAGGGGGGCATTGCTAGACACTGGAGGAGGCAATGCAAAACCATCTGCTGTACTTTTTTGACAGGGCAGGAGCAATAATAACTATATCAGTCTTAGCAGGTAACACTTTCTAATTGGCCTCAACAATAAATTTCGCTGAGAGAAGCAGCAGTATTCATCCACTTTTCTGCAGAGTGGATTTTAGCCATGAATTTCATGCTTTGAAGCGGCTGGCCCATAGATTAAACAGGTCAAAGACTTGTGGGTGAGATACCCTCGCCTCAGTTTCCCCCACCTAAGAAATGCAGCTGCCTCCTTGAGAAGTGCTGTGCCCTTTCTGGAGGTGAAGTAGGATATTACTTAATCTAGCTATCAAATATATAAATGGAACATACATATATACATATGCATGCTTCATAAGTGAGACAGTGAGGGGGAAAAAAAGGAACTTCTGACTATAACGAAAGATTCATTAGGAAAAATGAACTAATCAGTGCTCTCCAAGGAGAAATTCATTCTGTTTAGGAGGCCGTACCCTCTGCTGCTGCACATACTTAATATAATTTATATTATTATTTAAATCACTGCGTAAATTTTAGATACTTTTAAAAATCAAGTTAATGGACCATACTTTACTGCTTAGCATCATTTATATCAAGAATTAGTGTCTGTGGAGATAATATATGCTAACACAGAGGAGAAAACACAAACAAGCAAATATCATAAAATTCATCTGTAGCATGGGCTTAAAATGCAACTGCAGAAATGAGCCCTTGGAAGAGTTTTGTGTTGTGTGGTACAGCCTTTCCTTTGAGCTGTGTGCATCCCTGTGTGTATGTACAAGGTTCTCTTGAACCACTTACCCCCACATAGGGGGCCCAGCCTTGCACCAACCTGTCTTGGCAGAATATTTATTTTACTGGGAAATGTCTCCCTCTCCTCTCTTGGGATGCAAAGGAAGACAAGAATCCAGCATGGCTTTCCCATAGCTGTAAGAGGAAGTGAAGATGGCAAATTAAGGAATTCTTGGGGAGAACACAGGCACCTATAAAAACTGCTTAGGAGCTGAAGAAAAAGGCTGAGGCACTTTAAATAGACACAGCCTAGAAACAAAGAAAGATGGAAATAGAGAAAGATAATGGGAACCTGAAAGAGTGAGAGGATCCTGGCAGCTGAGATAAATCCAGGGCCTTCTGCTGTGGGCTCATTAAAAGACAGAATATATCCCCTAAAATGTCTTACCTGTACCAGGCAATAAAACAGCTGTGCATCATTGCTTCCTTCAGGATAGCTGTGCTGTATTTCATTCCTCTTTTTTTTTAACAAGGAGCCCAGTTTCTCAAGCTTTGACATAAAGTCTTTCAGAGCCCTGGATCCCTGTCAATGTCATGCTGAAGCTCAAGTCACTGAAGTGATCCATTGTGCTGCCACAGGAGAGTGGTGCAGAGATGGGAGGGCCAAGGGGATGCAGGAGGCACAGGGGAAGAGAGGTACAGACCCTGGGAGGTGGGCAGCACCTGCAGCAGCAAGTACAAGGGGAACCCAGGTAGTGAAAAGGGCTGGTGTTAGCACTTCCTATTTCATAGAATCATAAAATAGTTTAGGTTAGAATGAATCTTAAGGATCATCTACTTCCAACCCCTTAGCCAGGGACAGAGACACCATCCACTTCTCTAACTTATTTTATGTTGCTCCTGAAAAATAGGAATCTAGGTAAAGAGAGAGTGATGTAGTCCTTGGAGTGGAAAAAACCCTCCCAGAGCTGCGTCCAGGAGGTGTGAGCAGGGGAACCTGGAAGCAAAGGGTATAGCAGGGACAGTACCTCTTGTGTCATTGGGGAAAGTGTCACTTATCCCATCAATGAAGCATCCTCTTCTGTGGGGAAGGAAGAAGCTTTCTTCAGATTTGAGCATTACTTTCTGATTAACTAATTATATACAACTTCATTAAATATGGTCTTCCACTACAAAAACAATTCGGAGCTGAGAATGCTTTGCTTTAGCGTCTCATAACTCAGGCCTAAATTCATCCATATTTCATATTCCCTCATTTGCAGTCTGCTTTCTTCCTGCCTGACTTGTAAACTTTCTACTCAGTAAAAATTGTGAGGTTTATCCATCTAGCAAATGAAGCTCGAGGCATGAAGTCTTTGTTGAAGCCACAGTGCAAAGACAGAAAAAAAGTAAGATTTCATTAACAGAGATGAACTCGGGCCTCTGACATCTTACAGCAGGCCCTGACAAAGTAGATGTAGTCAAAATCTAATTTTAAAGACAGAGTGCAAAAATTCATAGGCTGCACATCATCACGTCCTCTTTGCACTGGCTAGAATTATGTTCTGCCAGGGGGACAGTGTGAGAAGCTGTTTACCAGTGTGATGATTTATTCCTACCTAAGGTTAGTTTCTTTGCGAAGTGCAAGTAATTTTTTTACAAAGATGTGTTTTACCTTGCAGTGTGGAACCCAAAAAGCCTCTTAATTCTTGAATGTGATGTTGAACAATTTTTTTTCTTTCAAAAAAGCTCCTAACAATTATGTTTTGGTCAGCTCATTTCAGATGACAGTAATTGTTTAAACAAGTGCTGTACCTAAATGATTAGACTGCCTGCATTGCTGGATCACCTGGCAGTTTTGTATGAGCATTTTCATTGCCTATATATAAATAATTTTCTTTCCTGATGAATTCACAAGCTGCTGCCTCAGACTTTCCCTATGTATCATCTGTGTATTACTCGGTGTCTGAAGCTAAGTGGGTAGATTGCTCACAGCAACGTATTTCATCCATGTCCTTTGGTTTCGGATGCAGCGCGCATTTCCAGCTGTCTGGGAGCACCACCATTACCCAGGCTTGTGGTAGAGCAAATAGCATTCTGGCCTCAGTCTTCCAGCAGTAGATTAGTGACAGCAGTAGGCAGACAACTTTTGTCCCCGGGGAATATTAGAAATCTAGAGCTAGAAATAGATGGATTAACTGAAATGCAACCCAACCTCTGATCTACATTATTGTCTCTCTTCTTTATCTCACAGGGGAAGCAGAGATAAAGAGTGATAGACACCGATAATGATGGAAGTCCGGGATAATACACCGAAGTGATAAACTTCTTTGTGGCCCTCATTGTGCCCAGTTGTCTTCAGCTGGTTATGAGCTCTAGCCTCAAGCTATTTACACCATGATCAGGCTAGTAATTAGCAAAATGTTTAATATAATATAGAAGCAATTAGGAGGTGATAACACGCAATTAAGATGTGTTTTCAGATTAAAGATTTTATAGTGCTCTCTTTCTTGAAAAGATAAAGTGCCTATCTCAAAATGTCAAACTGCAGTGATTTAATCTGAGTTATTTTCAATTAATATGCATGTATTCTTGCGATGTGTTCACCGTTGTTATTGACATTGATAAATTAAGCTCATCCCAGCAGAATTTATCCTTGAGTCGCTCTATATTTCCTGAATGTCAGTTCTTTATTCGTATTTTTTTTATGCCTACAAGCTGTGCACGATCTAACTCTAAGTCCCTTGATTCATCCCTGGGATTACAGTAATGTGTCAGTCTGAGTGGAACAATAATCTGAAAGGGCATTGTTATAAATAGTGTGTTAGAATATAATTGTTTGTCATGTCGTTTCTCCCCTTTAAATCCCTCTGAGTCCTGTTTAAGTAATTTAGACAGCTAGAATGACAAGAGTCTTGAGACTTCGCTTATAGAGTTGTCCAACCAGTCTTCAGCCTACCCAGTCTTTTGAGACTGTCTCATCTGCAAAGTAGGAAGTGCAAAGAACAGATGAGTTCCGACTACACTGTGGATTTGTTACGAGATTTTGCTCAGGTCATTTATAGAACAATGTAAATGCTACTGATACTAATTTTGCCCAGCTTAGTCAATGAAAATGGTTAGACAATAGACATTAGAGTGTTTCCTATCATCAATTAAGAAGTTAAAATCCTATGGATGCTTTTTGATGAAGTTCCTAATTATAAAAAAAACCCAAACAAATATGACGCAGGAAAGACAGACAGGATTTTTATCATTGTTTTCAATGGTGCCAGCTTTTAAGCAAATGTAGTGATACTTCCAAGGAAAAAATTGCTAGAAATGAGTGTCTTATTAGATCATCCTGTCCAGTTCTTGGATCATGCAGGATTATTCTTTGTAATGCATTTTTCTGCTGTTTGGTTGTCTCTAGATTTTTCAGATATGCAATGAAGCACCCAAACATCAGAGGAGCTGCACACAGCATGCATCAGGAAGGTTTTTCTCAATTTAACAAGTATTTCCTCTCCTGTTTCTGCTAAATATTTTCCCAATAGCTAATGCTCACAGTTTTCAAATATTTGTGTTGATGTCTCTTCTCTTGCTCTTTCTAGGGCCCACTTAATGGCATTTTGTTCATATGTGGTTGCAAAAAGGCAAGTTAGCTGACAGTCATTGCTAAGCAATGAAATTTTTATTTGGCTTTGTGTCATGCAACAGTGATTAAACTCTTTTGAGACCATGGATTTAGCAAAGTAAGATGATATAACTCATCACAGCTTATGCTGACTGGCCAGTCACTGTTATCATTTAGTGAGCTAACCCAGTTCTTCACAGGGCTGCTTGAACACGTTAAAATGTTGCTGTTTGATAATCCCTGGGTCACTGTTGGTCAAACCAGGCATATTTGTTTCTTGCCTATAAATAAGCACCTGCAATATTCTTCATTAATTCTGCAGGCCAACTTCCAGCCTCTCAGTGTCTCTCAGGTAAGCCACAGGGGATGTAGAACAAAATGCAGCTCTTGAATGTTATCTGTGAATACCTGGGTGTTGTGTCCTTCAGCTCCTCTTCACAGAATTTTTAAAAGACAAGCAAAGAAAAAAAACCAACACAATTAAAGGAAGCTGCCAAAAAGCTGTAGAAGTGTCATCTGGCACTGCTGTTCATTGTATAGAAAAAGTTATTGACTTTTACATACACAAATGATCTGAGAAAAAGCCATGTGAAGACCTGAAAAAAAGGCTTTCTATTGCTAAAAGGAAAAAGGAAAGTATTAAGAACCTCTGCTGAAACTTTTTGGTGAGTAGGTAAACATCTCACTGTACCTGAGTCAGCAGGGGCAAGGTTAGCTTATCTCAGCTGATTTACCTTATCAGTACCAAGGGCAGACGAAAAGCAGTGACTACATAGCTGGCAAGTCCTAACAGCCTGTTTTGTCTCGGATCAGCACCAGAGGTATGACCAGTTATGTCCTGTCTACACAGAAGGTTTTGAACCAAAAAGAATTACGATATTTCCTTCCCTTGGTCCATGGGGTTGTTCTGTGGGAGTAGCTTTGCTCGGGGACCATGGCTGGGACTTGCTGGATGCATCATCCAGAAGGGTTGCAGCAGTGGGTGCGAGGTGGAGTCTGCAACACCAGGACAGGTATCCCAGCCTGTCCCAGCTGGTGCTGCAGCCAGCCTGATCCTGCAGTGGGCCACCTGGACTCCAGCATGTGAGATTTTGGGGGAGATTCCTTGCAAGTTAGCCAAACAATGCATGGAGAGCAGTGGAACAGCCAATGTCACCTTTTCAAAGATCACCCCATTGCATTCGTCCTGAAGCTCAAGAAAGCCTCTGGTTTTCCAGGCTCCCTCCCTAAACAAGTAGTGCAGTAGTCCAGAGATGTTAACAGAGGGAGATAGTAAATATGGTTGGGAAAGTGCAGGATCAGAATAAAAATTTCTAATGTTGACCATATAAGACTAATACATAAACAAACATAGCAGCCACAGAAATGTGTTAATGACATTGGGATATGAACTGAGAGAGGTATTTCTATGTTGGATTTGCCTTTAGCTACAATTATAAGACCATTTGTACAGTATATTTTTGTTTAGTGTTTTTCTTTACAGGCACTCTATCAATGCCATATACAAAGCTTACTGAATTATGCCACTTACATATTTAATAACAAGTAATCTTTCCAGGAACTATTTTGGATCTAAGTGTGGTTATAGTAAGGATATCCAATAGCTACTTTAACTTATACAAATATCCATTTTGCAAACTTGCAGACTTAATTATAATGTAGCCTAGCTATGTATCAGTTTTAGTTGTGCTTCTAACAAGTTCTTTTACTTTTTACTAAAAACTACGTGCATTACAAAATATTCTCAAATTGTTTTTGTGCTCCTTATATTATCCCCTCACAGATGAGACAGTGGCATTTAAAATAACATTGCAAAATGTGCTAAAGGGAGTTGTGATTGCTGCTTCTCTGGGTTAATTTCTACATTATTCAGAGATTACTACAGAGACTACTAGATTTCTACATCATTCTGAATTCAGGATCAGGCCCAATATTCCATGCAAATAGTCTTTCCTGGGTGATGTAACAGGAAAGTGAAGAATTTTCACTAGATCAACAGTGTCAGCCAGTAAAAGAAAAGGTACTGTTCTTTTTTCTCGTGTTTGTTTCTCTGTTTTCACATTTATGTAACACACATTTAAGAAAAAAGAGGAAAACAGATTTTAGCAGCGCTACCTTTGAACCTTGGAGTTGCTTTCCAGCACTTATTGCAGTACTAACAAGCCACAGGTGTACACTACAGGAGCGGGTGAAAATGTAATTGAGGGGTATGATGACAGTTAATTGTCCATAATGTATTTATCCCAAGATGCACTTATGCATCTGTTATATATTTAGGTATTTGTTACTAGTAGCTTTGGTGATACTTAAGCAGAGGGGCATCTATATCTAAAAGACAATAAAAAAGGAAAATGCTATCAAGGGGCTCTAAAGTGGCAAGACAAAGAAAGTTCGTCTCTTTTTCACTGTCTCTGAAATGAATAGGTCTATTTATTTCAATGGGATTTTTTTTTTCCACGTATGCCATATTAAGGTTTGAGGACAAAAAACTTGACTCCTGTTTCTGGGTGTACCACAGAACTGAATTACTTGATTACCTGCAGGCATTTTAGTAGTGATATATTTTGATATTTGCCTTTCTAATACAGTTTCTTCTCTGTTTCAGCTTACTGTTGTTATAAAACAGCTTTTCACAATAGACTAAAGTAGTGTCTATTCACCCATTGACACACAGAGGATTTATGTGTGGGAGTAACCCACAAACTTCCCCTCCTCTTTATTGCCTCCCTCCATGCATGCATTGAGAATAGATGTGATAATTAGTCATCTACTTTTATCTATATTTGTATGCCATCCAGACATTTAAGATGAGAACAACAAGTCACTGTATTGAAGGGGTGTCCTGAATTCAAAATGCAGTGATACAGCTTGGACGACTTTGGAGGATTATACATTTTTGGGGCCTACTTCTGCTCTCTGTGAAGTCAACAGCAAAACTCTGAGGGTCAGCAGTGAGGTGAACTGGGACACAAAAATGAGGTTACTCTTTTGGGGATTGTTCAGCAGGAGTCAAATAGCTGAAACCAAACCATGTATCTTTAAAATTCAGTGTAGATTGGACTAATAACAAAATCATTTTATGGCAGTGGTTAGTATCAGGAAGACACTCAGTGAGTAGCTGATGCTCACGAAGATTATGAGGTAAATAGAGACGCTGTACAAGGGGGCAGCTTGTCCCACATCAGGCAGTGGGAATGCTGAGATCCCAACCCAGCTGTGCAGCACATTATAATATTTGGAAAGTTAACTTTCCAATCAGTCTATCTTTCTTGCCATGAAACTGGCCCTGCATTTGGATTTGTTTGCACAGGCTCCCATCACAACTCCCAAGTTTAACAGTATTTTGTGAGGGGGACAGTAGTCCCACTACATATGAGATCGGGGCCTATACAACCACATTATCTTAAAAGACCAGAGCTCAGTTAATATCAGAAGCTGTTTGCTCATTTGAAACTGGCTAAACATTAGCATCTTAGAAATATTATCTGAAGTTGCTGAACACTGATATTAACCTGCTGCATGCTTGGAGTGCTCTGATAAAATGCAGTTGCTGTGATAATTGTTATATTACGTTCAGAAAAGTGCCAAGAATATAATTGCTTGCGAAATGACTGTGCAGTTCAGCTTTTATCTACATGGCAAAATTGTTTACTAAAAAAAAAAATATTCCAAGTCTTTGCATAAACAAGTATATTCAGAAGTATACTCTTTATTAAACTTTTAACACCAAAATTATGCTCATAGTTTTTTAACCAGATGCTACTTGTAACATTTCCTGTTTGTTAAAAACAAAACCAAAAAGCATATAGCACCCAAGAAAACCCAACAAAAAACAAAACCCCCAAAACACAACAAACCCAAACCACCAGAGGATGATTTCCTTAAGAATGTTCTCTCAGGTATGTCCAGAATATTAATTAGGCCCATCTATTTCTGTCGGATAATAACAATGTCCAAGAACTGAATAGAATCTGTGACCTGTGAAAGGGCCATTCATATGCTTTAGTCTGCCTTAGCGCATTCCTTAACAAGTGAACATAGACCTTTTTCATAGTCATCCTAAATGTTTCAACTGTGTGTTTCATGGTTTGGTTCTTGTGTCTCCAAAACACATAGCTTTTTTTTTTCCCCTCCTCTTTCTTTCTTTTCTTTTCTGTCTC
Organism: Edolisoma coerulescens; assembly: GCA_013397115.1. Lineage (NCBI taxonomy): Eukaryota > Metazoa > Chordata > Aves > Passeriformes > Campephagidae > Edolisoma > Edolisoma coerulescens. Next base: position 1,144,678 of record VWZW01006255.1, read on the forward strand.
TTTACTCTCTCTCNTTATTTCTCTCTTTTTTTTTTTTTTTTTTTTTTTTTTTTGGTCTAGTGGGAAGTATTCCATGCTCTCCTCATTTAAATGCTTATGCCTTTATGGTTATTTTTACTGCCATACCTATGGGGCTTCTTACTTTATTGCCTGTAGCTGAAGGATATTTTAAAGGAATTAAATTTATTCAGTTTAAATCTTCAGGGGGATACAACAATATCTTAAACAATTAGCAATAATTAAAAAGCATCTATTCGAACTGTGCAAAAAGCAAATAGATTTAATTTAAATACAGTAGTCAGGACTAAAGGTTTTTTTCATTAAAACCAGGAAGGGTCACACCTCCTCCTAAACCTTCTTTGTTTTAGGCAACTTTTCGGCAGTTACTTTTTTAAAGTGTTTTGTCACTTGTTGGTTCAGAGCATTTTCCAGAGCGTTTGCATTAGGTATTACCAAAGTCTCCACAGGGCTGTGCCTAAGCTGAGGATAGAAGCTGAGTTGCTTTGGAACCTTAAGAGCCTGTTCTGTTTAATGTGGCTCTTTCTATGTTCTCCTCACTGGCTGCACACATTTATCTGCAGAACAGTAATCTAATAGAGATCAGATCAAATATATGAAATTGCTGTGTATCCCAGTAACTATAATACTCACAATAAATAGCAAAATGACATTAGAAATATTTTACAAATAAATCTCTGGTCAGTGTGTGTTTGTTGAATTTGGTTGGATTTGCTGTAGTGACTCTCCTTTGACACCGTGATATGAGTGGGCAGAATATTCACAAGTGGTGTGAGTGCCAGAAGCAGTTTCTGCTGTGACTGGTCACCAGACACAGTGGAAGTACCTTCAGGTGGGACTCCAGAAGCTACCCTTGGACAGACCTCAGTCACAGCTCCTTCCCAAGGCAGCCCCAGGCCTTTCTGCTTGGCTATAATGCATGCTTAGGAATGTAAAGTCAAACCCGGGACATTTTAATTTGTGCTGCCATGGTCGAATTAGGGTGCTCATGCCATCTCTTGCTTGTGTCTGCTCCTCTCCCTCACTCTCTGTTCAAAACTATGTTCACAATTTTCTTGAGGATTATAGCACAAAAAAAGCTATTGGGGTAGAGTGTCACTTAAGCACTTTTGGTAGCAGTTCCGAGTTAAAGATGCTTGTCCCTACCTGATCACTCTTGGTCTCACAGCACAGCTCATTGATCAGAAAAGAAAGATGTGCTGGCACATGATGGAGGCCAGTGCCTGGCAACCAGGGAAAGGGAGCAATTCATAGGGCTGAGCAGCAACTGCTTGTGCCAGTGGAGAATAATGTCTGCAGAACTGCACCTTTCCTGGGTTGTAATCAAAATAACAGATTCAAACTGAGAAAGTTTTGTTTGCATAGTTTGTCAAGGTGCTTAAAAACACATGGATTCAGGTTGCCTTTTTTTTTTTTCTAATTTTAATTAGCCAATTACTTAATAATGTGGCTTGGGTTTTTTTCAGCTCAGAGTCTGAGGATATATTCATAAGGAGATGAAAGGGAAGGGATAAATTCTAGACAGTTTGTTGTAAGTGCCAAAGAAAGTGACAGCTATCTACACAAGCAAAATTTCTAACAGTGCCTCACATCCACTGGAAAATGCTTAAGAGTCCACAAATAGAAAAAGGTTAAAAACTACTGACCTAAATAATTGGTTCAATTTTCAAGACTGCTGAGCATCCAACTGTTCTCATTGATTATAAACAGATGATGATAACGAATAACAGCTCCCATAGTTGATGAAAGGCATCTTTTCTGGGGAACTTGTCCACAGATGCTTAGAAGAAGGATACATCTAATACAAGTCTTTGATAAGGAGGAACATTTCTCCCTTGGTTGTCTATTTTGTATGCATAGCGTACACAAATATTTTTGCTTTCACACTATCTTATATTTCTTAGAACTCGGTTTAGAATTGAACTGTAGCTGATAAGAGGCAGCATAAGACAAGATCTTATTTTCATGTGTGGATTGTATGCTGCCTCATGCTTCAGTCCTGAAACTGCTTTCATATTTACTGTGTTGCTTGACCACCTTTTTAAAACTTAGTAAATTCAACATCGTATAATACAGAGGAGTTAGAAAAACATATGAATAATGTGTTACATTTTATACCAGTTTTAAATGTTTCCTTGGTTTCTGCATCCAACAGATTTTGTGTTTTGATTCCATATTGTTGTGGTAAACACAGAAGAGTTGTGTTGTTTACTGGGAGGAAAATTGTACCAAGTGGTACCAGGAGAAAATTGAAGCTTGCACTTTAATTTAGAATTCTGAACAGTCTCCTTAAAGTTTTTCTTTTTGATGTTGTGATTCATATACTTCAGATCTCTTGGGTTTTAGAGCTCTGTTTTAATTAATCTTTTGAAAGTTCTTGCAAGATTGATATGGGCAGTGAATTTTGTCAGTCTTGTTTTGCAATACTAATGCTTGTGGCTGAGAAGAATCCAAGCTGAAAATATGTGATGTTCTTTGGTCTAGGAGGATTGGGTTAGAGAACATCTAGGCAGACTTGAGATCCAAAAGCCCACAGGCCCTGATGGGCTGTACCCATGCATAGCGACTCTGCTCACGATCATCTTTGAAAGGTTGTGGCGATCAGGAGAGGTGCCTGAGGACTGGAAGAAAGCAAATGTCACCCTGGAGTTCAAAAAGGGCAAGAAGGAGGACCCAGGGAATTACTGGCCAGTCACCTTCGCATCAATTCCTGGAAAGTTTATGGAACGTCTCATTCTGGAGGCTGTCTCTATCCACATGGATGACAAGAAGGTCATGGGGGGTAGTCAGAATGGATTCACGAAAGGTAAATCATGCTTGTCCAACTTGATTGCCTTCTATGGTAGAACAGCTTCCTGGATGGATGAGGGGAGAGTAGAGGATATTGTCTACCTTGAACTCAGCAGGGCTTTAGACACTGTCTCTCACAGTGTCATTGTAGGCAAACTCAATGTAAGCGGGGACAGAATGAGTGGACAGTGAGGTGGGCTGAGACCTGGCTGAACGGCAGATACCAGGGTATTTTAATCACTGACACAGGGTGTAGTTGGATTCCTGTCAATACTGGTGTCCCCCAAGGTTCAATAGTGGGCCCAGTACTGTTTAACTTATCCATCAATGACTTGGATGAAGGGCCAGATGCCTCCTCAGCAAGTCTGCGAGTGACACAAACCCGGGAGGAGTGGCTAACACCCCAGAGGGCTGTGCAGCCCTTCAGAGGGAGCTTGAGAGGCTGGAGAGATGGGCAGAGAGGAAGTATCTGAAACTCAACAAAGGCAAATGCTGGGTCCTGCACCTGGAGAATAATAATCCCAAGCACCAGGACAGTCTGGGTCCTTGTGTCCAGTAAGTGAATTAAGCCATGGAAGGGGTGAAGGCAGTGACAGCTGTGCAGGTACTGCATTGGCTCTCGTCACATACTGCTCCTTTTAGCGACACCCAAATGCACTTAAAACCACCAGTTTCACATTGTGACTTAATAGTTAAAGTAAAGAGAAGTTGTTTAATAAATACTTAAGATCATCCTCTCCATTCAGAAGAGGGAGCCAGAAAGCCAAACTCAGGGAATCCTGGGGGCTGTAGAAACAGGAAGACTGCTGAGAACACACACATGCAAATGGCAAATTTGATTACAACGATGGGCTGTCTGCTTTGCAGCTCCTGGAAGCCCACCCTCAGCCATAAAAATGCAAAAATAGTGCAACAGGCAATGTGGCAGAACAGGGCTCTCTGTATTCATTCACAATTAGGTGTTCTATTCTGTTGTCACCAGATGCTGCCACGCACATTACACAACAGAAATGGGATTAGCAGGAATAACAAAAACCTGTCAAAGCACAAAACCATGGCCTAGTAGTCCTGACAAATTAAACAGCCTACAATGAGTGCCACAGCATGAAAATCACTCACCCTTCCTCTACTATCTCTTAGAGGTAGGCAGTAAATGCCTTCTTAAGGGCAGGCCACCATGCAGCCAACACTAGAGGAAAAAAGGCGTTTTCACTTCTGATGGAGCGTAAATTAAGGACAAACCACCTTAGCATAACTAGTAAATATCTGAAAGATAGATGTTTCATTCTGTTAAATACAAAATAGTTCACGTGGTCCTGCTATGGCTTAAGTGGCTCACGTTAGAAACCCTGTAATACCCCAACAATCCATTTAAACACATAGGAGCTTCCACGGAGTACTGTTAGTTTTATTTGTATTTGTGTAATGCAAGATAAAATAGGCCAAATAGCTATGTAAAACTCATGTTTTGCTAACCATGCCCATGCTGGTAGGTCATCAACATGGGATGTTGGAAGATTCAGAGGATGAGAGAAGACTCTTTGAACAGAAGGTAGCTCCAAGGCTGGAAACCAAGTGATGAGTTGTGTATTACTCTGGGATGGCTGCAGTGTTCATAGGTTTTCAAGATAAAAACAGAAAGCTCGTGTCTGTTATAGCCTGTTTTACCTATCTTGAGTTTAATAATCGTGTCATTAAACTAAGCAGCCAACTGTGCTTGAAATTTTTCTAGAGATATATGACAAGCTGCTTTTTGTAGCACTGTTGTCCATCCTGCATCAAACTCATGTCAAAAGCATTGACTTGTAACAAACTTTTTCACATGCTTTTTTCAAGGTTTCTTTTGGTTTTGTGGGTTGCCTGTCACTCATCTTACCTTAATATTCCCTGTAGATGGTGATCATTGTCCATTTCTCTTGCATCTGTACAGCTCTTAAGCTGGATGTTTTTCTCTGAGCCACTCTCACACATTATTTGCTTGTCCTAAACTTGGTGAACTTTTATTCTTGCCATAACCTCAGTTGTACAGTTCTTTTTTTTTTTCTATGAGTGATTTCTAATAACAGAAGTGATGTGCACATCTGCTACAGGGAAATAGGAGCTAAGTGGCTGGAAGATCAAAATCTTTAGGCAGTTTTTCAGATGATACTTTCCCAGTGTGCTTTTTTCCTCCCCTATACTTCTTTATCCTCACTTTTCTTCCTCCCTAAGGGGTGGCAGATAAGTCACTCAGCTTTAGTGCTACTGTAAGTTTAGATGACCAATTCAGCAAGGGTGACAAATGCTGCTTTCTTGCCTCTTTCCTGACCCCATAAGATTTCCAAGATTTCTTCTGGGAATTACTTACAGAAGATGTATTTCTTCATCTGTGGCACAAAACCCATTTTTCCCCTTTATTTCCGCCCTCTGAGAAAGTCCTTGGAGTAACAGGTAAAATGTCAGAAATAATTAAGAAAAATACTGATATACACTGTGGCAGAGAATTATACCTTTTGAGATGGTCATTGCCATCATCTGTAATCAGTCCCCTGACAGATATAAATACCAGTTTTATCACCTTGTTTTAGATGATCATGTGTTGAATCAATGTTGATGAAGGCTATATTTTGGCAACTTCAGTTAAAGGGAAAGAATAGTTTCAATTTGCGAAGCAGAGAACATAAGTTCAAAGTAGAGTAAGTACCTGACACAGAATACAGACATTCCTTTATATAATATCTATTTAATCCTGTTCATAAAAAATCTTTCTCATATGAGAAAAGGGAGGACAACAGCACAGTTCTGTCCCAAAAAAATTCTGACTAAGAGCTTGGTTTTTGCTTGGCATGGAGATCATGCATCCAGTGAGTACCCATGCCCAGCAGCAATGTCTTTACTTTCTGGGCTAAGTGGCTATTTGGATTATTAGGTGTTTCTGTCCTTAAGAAAGAACCTTTTTGTCCTGCATCTTAAAAGAAAAGATCATATTCATTTTCAGGGGAAATGTATCATGACTAGATTTATAGTACCATGTGCTTAAAGATCAAATTTCATGACTGCAAGCATTTATATTTTTATTTATAGGAAATAATATAAAGGAGCAAGAAGCTTATGTGCAGCTTAAGTGTTTGGCATCTATATTTTTCAAAATGCATTAGAAATGCAAATGGCCATGGAATGCCTGTTAAAAAGCTAGGATCACTCACTATAATTTATTACTTTTTACATTTAGGTAGATTCAAAGTACAAGTTATAGTGCCTGCAGTTCAACTGCTCTACTATATTTTATGAAGTACAAGGTAGCAATTGGTTGCATAAGGGACTAAAGATTTGGTACTAAATCCTCTTCAACTTTTAAATGATACTTCTGTATTCTTTGATTTTTTAAAAATGCCTCAACAGCTATGTCTACATAGTAAGTGTGTACCTTAACCTGCTTTGGAATGGATCTCCATATAAAAAGCCTTGCATCCACATGCAAACCTCTGTAGATCACTCAGCATTTTTCCAGACCTCCGGAATTCTAGGATATTGGGGCAGTGCTCATGGCCAGAGTTCTCATGGTCTACATTACACTTAAAAATTAGCTGGGTCCCAAATCCTTGACAGGGGCATGCTGTGTTCACATGATGGACAATCCCTCAAGCTAAATGAGTGTAAACAAACTAATCTGCTCCCTCAAAATTTTTATATAAAAGCTATAATCTTCCAGAAATTTTTCTAGAATTTTTCTGGTATGTTTTGACCTCTCTTTCTCTACCTTTAATTTTCTTTTCTCCTTGTCTACCTATTCAAAGCAAAACTAGCAAAGGAACAATTAGCAAACAATTATTATTATTCGCATCACAGATACAGCAGGTCTCTGATGACAAGCAATATCTCAGCATTCATTTTCATTACACAGACAGGAAAATCCACTGAAGCTGACTTGGGGAAGTCTACACGTTGCTGCCTTCATAGAACTCTGGAAGCATGGAAAACTCCCTGATGCATGAGATGTTCATGGACTCTCATAGAACATGATATGTGAATATAATCTAATATGTGTATCAGGGAGCTGAAGAGTACATTGTCTTTTCATGTAAATGTATCAGCAAAGTCCCCAGAACTAATTTCTGGAAGCAGTAAGGAAAACTGACAGAGCATAGCAAAGCTGGAGACTTTTTCTTGTTGCTCAGCAGACTGTGTTGAGCGGCTGGGCTCAGCAGAGCACCACACACAGTCAGTAAAAATTGTTGGCATCACCTGAAGGTTATTGTTATCTCTGGAAGACTGCCTGTCATGTGGATAGCTTTCACACACAATATCATGTGTGGTATGAACCAAGTTTTACGTGTTTTCAGCAAGAATGCAGACCCAAGATCTGTGGAGCATATCTGTGCAGAAACAGCTAAGGGGTAACAAAAAATTGCCTCCTGGTGCCCCCCCAAACCTGGTTCCTCTGGAGCTTCTGCAAATGCCCGTTATCCTCACCTCACTGCTGGCTCCACACTGCTTTGAAACAGGCTCTGTCCAGCTGACATTGCAAAGGCTGAGTCTGTCTTTGAATTTTAGTTTGGATCAGATGGGAACTTCCAAAGTAGATCTTGTGGTCATCTCCATCATTTATGCTCTTGCTCATGTTGAGGAACTGTCTCAAGTGCATGAACTGGAATTAATTTTGAATAAAAGTAAACCAACTAGATCTGATATGCTCCAAAGAGAAATAGGTACTTGGTCTGTGGGCTTAAACAAAGGATAGTCCAAAGTAAAAATAAATAAATAAATTAAAATTAAAATTTCTTGTAAGGTAGATTTCTGGTCCTCACTGTCAACTGTTCTGCTCTGAAAATCTGCTTCCTCTGGTCTAAAATGTTTGCCAATATGGATGTAGCCTTAAGGTTCAGCTGGGCTTTTTTTTCCAGTGTAAAAAGATCTTCCTGATGGCTTCAGAAATTGTTCAGTCTATCTGTGGTTCATGTTCCTAAAGTGTGAAATGGGGAAGATAATACTTAACCATCTTTATCAAACAGTACACAGATGAAAGCCCAAGCAAGTCCAAAGTGTAGTAATATTTTAACTGTTACTACATCTCCTGGTTCCTCATACAGCTCTCTTTAATATACACATACATTTTAAAGTTGCTAATCTGAACTGTAAAAACACACCAAAGTTGATGGCAGTACGTATAATCAAATCCTCTTAATATAAGCTCTGCTTGGTTTCCCATATGATTTTTAGTGCCTGGTAATTGTTTCTGGATCAGTTTCCACTGAAATGCTGCTTATTTGTGTATTTAGAAAGGTGAAGGAGAACAGCGGCCTCTCTTGAGGTTGCAGACAGTTGCTAAATAAATCTCTTCTAGGTAGGTGCACTGTCACCCTAAATGAGGCATAAATAATGAATCAAATTTTAGAAATAATGATCTTAACTAGGGAAGTTTGGTACTGTGAATGTTTCATGAGAAAACAAAACCACAATTTGTAGTCTTTTGTTTCAGCTGTTTTAATGATGCTCAAATTTTTTTCAGTGAGGACTTCAGGTCAGTTGGATTTTTTCCATTGAAATGAAAAAATATACTACTCCTATCAAATGAAAATAGATTTAGGGGTTTTTTCCTCTTTTTGGAAAAACAGAGGTACTTAGTACACAACATAGGAATTGCTTAATACACCAGGGTATCAATCCATTTTTGTGGAATTGCAAGAAAGCATGATAAAACACAATTTGCTACTACTGTTTTTGGCAATACTTTGAACTGGTGAAAGATGCGTTCCTTATTATTCAGATGTATTTTACTTTCTGTGTTAATATATGACAAATATACAGCCAGTTCTATAAGTCCTTGAAAGATTTGAGATTCCCTTCAGTATTTCAAAATTAGGTTTGACCCATCCTAAGTTTCAGCATGAGTTCTCGTTTGCAGCGTGATGTTAATAAATCATCAGAGCCCCATGGATCAGCTGGCTTATTTAACACTGTACAAACAGCAAGAACTTAAACTGGGCCACAAGCCCCACTCTTTGCCATTAGGAAAGTTAATTATTTCACACTGACAGGTTATTAAGTTCTGTCTAGCCCCAGAGTCAATACAAAAAATATTTAAAAGAGGTTTTTGGGCAAAGAACAAGTTGGGTCAGGTCTGATCCCAGATCGAGCCGATCTGTTCCAGGTGAGACCCTCACTGCTAGCTCTATCCAGAGCCTCAGCTTCTACACCTGAAAAATGGGGGAAATTATCTTGGCCCTTACAATGTGGCTACAGATTGACTGGGTCCCATTAATTTCAATCCATTTTCTACTCCTGCTGTAGGATAGCATTTCCCAAGTCCTGTAATCTTTAAGCAATTATCGTAGACTTCAGTCTGACTTGGCTCATTACATGTTTCTCTGCTCTCCATTCCCTGCTCATCTTTCTTTGATGTTGCATTTTTATACATTACTTTCCCCTAATGCACTTGTAGGATTCAGTCTGTATTGGCCTTATTAAAACTTTCACTATCTTCATAATGAACTGTTTTCTCATTTCATGTAATGAAAAGAAACCACTGACAAATAGCAAACATTATTGGCACAAATTTCTGCATCTCACTAAACAGAAACACTTGGATCTTCACCTGATAAATTTAGTGCAATTTGATCTGTCTCCTTCAAAACACCACCCTGGTATCTAAATTAGGTCTTAGATTAGAACTGTCATCAAGACTCTTTCCTGTATGGAAAACCAGAAATATTTGGAAAACAATTCAGCCCATACAAGGCGAATCATTAAATGCAAGGTGAAGGTATGTGAACACTCTCCATGGAGCAGAGGAGCAGCCACAGACCCCTGGAGTCCTGACTTCACATCCTTTGAGAAGGAACATCCACATATGCCATATTCTTCAGCCTGCCAAAAAGGTAATGCAGAGAAGATAAGAAAAAGGGGCTGAGGATCATGACTGCCATGGAGATGAACAAGTGCCCACTATTTTTTCTGATACCAGAAGTATGAGGATTAAATGAAGGCAACATGCACAGTCTCAGAGGGGACCACGATGGTTCTGCACAGTGCAAGCCTGCATGCTGTGAGTATTGATCCTTTATGGGGCAGGTCAGTAGGCAACTGGAGAAGTTTGTGGAAGAGAAACCCAGCAAGGTCTGCTAGCGGAAAGTCTCTAGGTTGCAAATTTTTGGAGGCTGGCAAAGTTTTCTGGCTAAATATCACTAAATGTTTGTTCCTTGCTTGTACTAACTCCCAGTCATCCCTTTGGTCACTGTTAAGGCCAACGGGGCTGAACGCACATCTTGCACGAGCTGGTAAGATCTATTTTATGATATTCAGTACCTCAGCTGTCTGCCTTTGCTTGGTGGAGGGAATATGTTTCTGTTCACAAAGTGTGGATATGGGGTCCCTGTGGAGGAAGGGCTGTTCAGACCTACTCGTGGGCCTGCTCTGGCAGCCAAGTTGCACCTCTGCAGTAGCATTTGTTAAAATAAAGTTTCTAATACAGCATTAAATTGAATTTGAAATGAATGAGCTGATAGAAATGCTATCTGGATGATCACATTTCAGTTCAGCAAGAGCGGATTTCTTTTCACTTGAGGGAGCGCTGATCTAATTTTTTGTCTTCCCACCAGATTTTTATTTCTCCCAGTCAACAGAGTATTGGGCTACATTTTGGTAAAACACACATATATTTTCTAACTGCAAACCATCATGTTTCAGTAGTCTCAGCTTTTCAGATTGTTATCTGCAACTGTTATTACTATGCTATTGTAGCCACCACTTTTTTGCAGATTGAATGTGCTACTATTTGAACTCTGATCCCATGGATGGAGTGTGAGCAGCACCTTTAGTAGGATGGCAAATGATGTGCTGCTAAACCATGGCCATAAAATGGGCATTGTTTCTTTGTATACATTGACCACTGAAAAAAGAAAATAAGCTCTGTTTTTTTACTAATGTATGAATTACGTGAGTTAAAATATTTAACCATTTTAAAGCCTGGAATATGGATGTGCTAGGTTGTTTGTGGGATTGAATTTCTAATAACTTTTTTAATTGGAGGTTGAATTCAGGTCCAAATGGGCAGATCTTAATAACCATATCAACCACTAATCACACCACTAGGCAGATCTTGATGTGTCTTCAATAATTAATTCAGGCAGATACCTTTAAATAATTCAGTGATTTTTAATTAAAGAAAATAGGGTATTTAGTTGATTTTTTTAGTCTGGGGAATATTTGTCAACATGATTCCATGCCTTTACTTTTCTCTAATATTTTTTCTTTCCCTGCTTGGTATTTTATGACTTTTGGATTCTTTTTTAGTTAAATATTTTTCTAAGAGCAGAGACTTTGATTTGTAAATGTGAATGTGATCAATAAAAACTTATGGCTTCAAAGTGTCCTTATTTATATTTAAATCCTCCCTCTCACCTGCTGTTTGTTGCTTTTTAGTTATGTCACCAATCCCACTGGAGCTTAAAAAATTTAGCTGGCCCTCTCTAAACTCCCAGACATGTTCTTTTCCCATGTACTCTTCCGTCCCTGCAGCTTCTGATGTAAAACAGATTTAAGTTTGTGTAGAGCAGAGGTCAACATGAAAGCCTAAAACAAAACAAAAAAAAAAAAGCTGGCATTCAACTTTTAGCTCTGGTTCTTATTATAACTCAAAGCTCTATTTTAGTAATTTAAAAATGGTAGTATTGTTCTACATCCATAACCTACCTTTCACCGAGCTTCTTAATGACTGTGATGCCCAGTTTAGATAAACTTCTAGACTGGTTGATGAGCATTTGGATGAACTGCAGGCAGTCATGCCACAATGGTAAAACTGACAATTATCTTGCAAAATGATCTGTGTGAATTTTACGTTTATTTTGCTTTAGAATATGGCCAAGAGCAAAGCTTTGAACTCATTTCTCCTATTCCTGAGTAGTTATTTGCAAAATCAGGACTTTGTTGAGCCTTTGGTATGGGTAGTGGGAGCAGTGGCTACATGAGATCCCTTCAGTGACAGATTTCCTAAAAGTTTATTGTCAAGTGCTTCAAATATTTATTCCTCTTTTTTTAAGCAGACCAGCTTTTTCTGTTCTGTATTTTGCAGTGTCACATCCCTTTCTGAAAGGCTCAGTAAATAATCGTGAGTTCAGTGTTGAATGAGGATTAAATGCTGGGCAATGTGTTAGTCTATTTACCAGTGTTGTATATATGTACCCAGCCTTCTGCATTTTTCAGCGTTAATCAGATGGAAATAGCAATTGGAGGTGTAATTCAGTGTTGTGCTTAAGGTCATTAAACCCTCTGGTAATGGGTAAATCCAGAGCCTGCTGTGGCCTTACCAGGCAATTTGGCAAAGAAAGCAGTGCTATTTTACTGAGACGATGCGAGCTGGACAATGACTGCAACCCTGCTAACGGACAAAGCCCCACTGTATCAATTTGCCGTATTTTAACCTACATAGAACATGTCCAAGGTGACGAGGATCTAACCTGAGCGCCCACCAGCCTCTCCTCTCCTCTTCTTGGAAGAGAAGTGTACCCAGAACAGGCCTAGAGCTGCTCCTCGGTGAGTGCCAAGAGTGTTTGCTCTTCTGCTCTTCAGTTCAACAACCACCTCGGAGTAAATTTCTGTGGTAAAACTGCTTTTTTCACAGGAGTTTCATTCATGCAAAATGAATCCTGAGATGAGATAGAAAGTAAAGGAAGGTATTTACTGTAATACTTAATTATAAATCAAAAAAGAAAAAAATATTGTAAATGTTCAGGCCTTATCCTCTAGAGGATTTGAAATCAGACTGAAGTTAGAAGGACACAAGAGGTACAAGCCCCTTCATGGGAGCTCAGCAAAGACTGTAGCCTGTACTCTGCAAAGTCTAAGACTAGGTCTCAGCAGTGAATTTGGTATTGATTTAGCACTGCTTTTGCGTCTGGATAAAAGTGACTGTTCTTTCTTCAATGGTAATTTATTGCCCCTAATAAATTGTATTATAAAGTGGTAGGGATGGCTTCTTTGTGGAGACAGAAGATAGGGTAGAATGTGGAGAGCAGATTAAAAAGGCACTGGTGAAACAGAGTCCTCTGAAAAAGTGGATGGAGGGGTCTTTCTGCCTGATAGCTAAAAAAACATCGTGGCCCTAGGGCCTCCAAATGTGTTTGATTCTTTTGTGTGCAATAAGGAATTTGAGCTCTTTGAGCATTTTGGGGAAGGTCAGGTGGTTAATTTTGAAGTGTTTGCCACAGCTGTGTAAATGCTAGAGAATCCTGCGAGGCCTTGAACGCATATTATAAACTCAGGAGCTCTGAGGTGGGCGTTGTAAGAGGCAGGACTTTATCGCAAGAAAACTGTTGATGGAAAGGGAGAGTCGTTTACAGATTGTTCTGAGATGGAAGGAAGGAGAGCATAAGCTGTCATGCAATTTGGACCTTAGATGCCATGGGGTATTCAAGTAACAGACATTCTTTAGAATCCACTGAAGATTTAAGATTATTTTAATACTTCTCATTCCTTACTCAAGAGCTTTGTTAAGCATGCCAAACAGTAGAATATTCTGGAAATTTCAACAAATGTTATTGTTAACTCTAAAGTACTTAAAAATCATGAATTCAATTTAAAAAAATGCTTTAGAAATTTAAAATAATAGAAACAATACATGCAGTACATGTTTGTGATAATGTGGCACATTTTCAAGCAGTCTCTGATATTTTTAAGGGTTATATACCTTGTCTTTTTATTGTTAGACTTAATATACTGTGTATCCTTCATTGTAACAGAAAAAGACTAAATAACTGAGACTTGCATATAATCTTAAGCTGGCAATATTGTCCAGAAGGCAGTATTTTTCCTTCAAGTCTGGCAATCCATCTTCACTCTCGTTTCCATACTAATTACTCATCCACACTATTGTATGCTGATTAAAGTTAGAAAACTAGAATCTCCCGGTCCTATTTCTACCCTTTTGCATTACAATATTGAAATATGACTGCTCATAATCTTGAGGATTTTTAAGTTGTTTTTTTTTGTGGTGAAATCACCAAAAAGAAATTTTGATACTCTCTGGTTAGAGTAGAAGGTGATCACATTCAGTCTTGTGTATGATCAGTGAACTTGTCTAGGCAGTGTTACAGTGTGAGAACAGGTTAAGCTGAAGAATGTGGTAGAAGATTTTTTAATTATTTTGGGTTTCATACATAGGAAAACAAGATTTAAAAAAAAATCCTACCTTTGTTGTTGATGCCATTGTTTTGGAGCATATTATGTACAACTCCAGAAGTAAAGCTTTGCATTTCAATGGACTTGCAATTCTTCCTTTGGAAATACAAGGTACAGCCCTGAAACTACTACAGGTCTTCATCTGAGTATTACATCACATCCTGTTGAAAGAAACATTCTCTCAAGAATTTTGTTCATTGGCTAAATTTTCATCATCATTGAGTGCTCAGGTAAGAGTTCACGTGCCTTTGGACTCCTCATATTCAAGAAATTGTTGCATAGAAATATGGCAATCATTGCATTTTGTTTGCTGGAGACTCAGATACTATCCCCCTTAGTGTCCTTCCGTAATTACTTCACAGAGGTTAACCGAAATAAATATGGGTATTTACGGAGAGTTGACTGTCTCCACTCACAAGCAGGACAATCAAGACACTATTATTTTCATGAAAATTCTTTTTAATGTTTTAAAAGCTGCTATATAATTACTTAAACCTTTTTTTTTCTTCTTTTTTTTTTTTCCCTGCAGTTGGAGTTAAGTAAGTGAAAATTCTGTCTTCAGAATCTCAAGTTTCAAAAGCTACATAACTCTGGATTTTGGATGGTCTGACTTCCTTTTCCAGGGATGTGTCAAGTCCAGTATTTCAGTTCGAAACACTGATGTGACAGACTGCCATAATGCAATGTGTTTAACCACCTCAATGATGCATCAAGTGAAAGGAGTTCCCAAAGATTCAGTTCACACATGCACACACACACAAAAAAAATGAGGGATAAACAGAATGGGAAGCGGAACATAAATCTTTTTCACATAGTTTGGCACAAATTCAATTATAATTTGTAAATGTTCAATCAATTAGACCACTCATTTGTTTAACTTATAACTTTGAAGGCAGATTATCTTTCCCAAGAGGAAAGCTTCTCTTAACCAAGACCTTTTATGTTAACTGCTCCAGAAGGAAAATCCTACATGAATAGAGATTCAGGAGAAAAGTGTGTAATACCAGGATGTCTTTGGCTGAATTTCAAGATTTTCATAGGAATAAGCTAGTTAAACCTTCAAACTGCCAAATGACACACAAACACTCCCCCCTCAGAAGAAAAAAGAAATCCATGCTTTTTTCCCCCCTTGCATCAGAAACACAGTAATCTAGTGTCTTTATAATGTTTAATATTTATAGCGATAATTCAATATTAGTTGCAGGTACATTTGGAAGTTGAAGAAACTGCATGAAAGCCCATGACTTTGTCCTTAATTTTCCAGAGTCTCACTTTCATACTGATTTTACTCGTAGCCTCTTTAAGTTCAAAACCTGTCAATTCCCATACAAAATATCATAGTCTTCTTACACTACCGATAGTCACTTCCCAAACCTTGGGAACTGCAGTTGCATGGCTTGGCTGGCACCTGGGTGCCATGGAGGGAAGACTTGTAAATACGGAGATACAGAAAGCTAAGAATGAGAAGGGAGGGAGATCAATACCAGGTGATACACAACATGCTCTGTTGTGTTTTTTGAGTTCCAACTCTGTCATCAGGGCTGGAAGAACCCTTATTAAACATTTTTTTTTGCTACAGGTGCAGAGAGCAGGAACACTGGTGGGTTTGGCAGTCCCATGATGGCACCAGAACCAACAGTGACACACTGGAGCTGGAGGTATGTCCCCTCTGCAAACTTGCAGGGCTAGTTCATTGAATACACTTTATGTGGACAAACCAGAGCTGTCTGCAGTCTGGGAGCAGATGGGAGCAGTTCACAAGTGACTGTGGTCCACTGACAAAAGAACTGAAATATTGTTCAAACATTGCATTTACTCTCTCTCTCCTACTGAAGGCAGTCGTTGTGTTGGCTGCACAAGGACTTTGACTGAGCACTGAACACGTAGACCAAAACTAAATCATAACCAGAGTCTGTCTGAAATCTTGTCTGCCAACAAGCACAACAGAAATGATGTCTGTCCAAGCACTGCTGCCTCTGGCTTAAGACATATCGTAAGGCTGAGCTGCCTCACTAACTCTGGCTGAGTGCAGGAGTCCTGGCTGCCTGCTTTTGACGGCATGTAACCTTTTCAAAAGCACCCAAATATCTTGCAAGCCTGAATCTCATTGAAAGGCAGATAGCTGAGGGGTGACTAACATAAACGACAGCCTAAATGCAGTGAAATTGCCTGGAATGGTCTCATAAATCTCAGAGCTCTCCTTTAGCCTGAGTTTAGGTAGTTGTACTCTGTGGAAGCTGCAGAGTTACCAGCTGAGTGTTAAACAGTGTTTAGTCGCCCAAAGCTGGCTGATTTTTGGAAGAGCGAGTGGCTGCTAATTTTTTTCAGCCTCCCATTGCCCATGTCTGTGGATCTGCTGTGGGACTTTGCCCTGGCCACGAGATATTGGTCTGTAGGTGTGTGGTGCTCCTTGCCTGCTCCACGTGCCACCCAAGGTGGTGCTGAGTGTGGGGTGCTCCCACAAAACCTGTGGCATGCCAGCTCTCTTTAATTCAGTGAGGACTGGAGGATTTTTTCCCTGTGGATCTTTTACATGCAAGTCAGGCTTCACATAGCCCACAGTCAAAAAAAAAAAAAAAAAGAAAAAAAATCCTTCACTACAGAGACAAATAGCAACATGTGGCTGGAAGATAGCAGAAATGTACATGCAAGTGCAAAAATTAAATATGGAAATATGAAAATGAGATGGTTTGTTTTTTTTTTTAAGCAAAAGAACTGATTCACTTTTCATTGCTGGAAATTGCATGGGGTTTTATTTCCTCAGCAGCTGATCTCAGAAAAACAAAATAGAAAAAAAATATCCATAGATAAGACACTACCACTGCCACTGTACCCTGACTTTTTGGTTTGCTTTGGAAGTGGGAGTCTTTTGCAAAACTTTGCAGCTGGCCTGAAAAACAACAAAAAAGATAAAGGCAAAAGAGTACATTAGAACTGAAACTGAAGAATGCAGATGTGCAGCCTTTCTGCCTTCCCTTCTCTGCCTTCAGTCTTCCTGCAGTGTCACACCTTACCAAGGAACACTGGATTTCTTTTAAAAGACTGTTTCTTCATTTTTCACTGTCATTTTCTGCAGCTCCTCCCTCCCTCTGTATCCCTTCTCCCTGTCTGCAGCCCACGTCTTTGCCAGATAGTTAATGTAAAAATGATTACCTCAGCTTCTTGCAGGCTCTACCCCTGCTCTGTGGTGGTTTAAACAAGCTGCCTGGTTGCTGAAAAAAACCACAGTGCTCAGCAACGAGGCTGGTTGTCTCTGAGCCACATCATCCTGGAGGTGGCTGCTAAGAGCTGCCTCCAGGAGCAGCAGAGAGATAGACAGACTCCAGTGTTAAAGAGGCAGGCTGCTGGGATCACTCTGTTCCTTCTCCTGTTAATGACTCAGTCTGTATTTACAGAGGAATAAAGCAAAAAAAAACCCACCGTGGTCCTGCCATTTTCATTAGTCCCCAAGAAATGATATTATTTAAGTACTTTTTGGAAGAGAAGAAAATGAGTTATCTAGGCTTCCTCTTAATATGCAAGGATTTTGTATGATTTTTGCCCATATTGCATTTTAAAGTGCATGGTGCTGGGGCTGTCTCTCACCAGGGGCCTTTGCTGTGTCAGGTACAATTAGAAACCAAGGCTAATTGGGGTCAATATTCCATTATATTAAGCAAAGTGATAGGGAAATGAGCTTTCATCTGAAGGTTACTGGTCCTGGCCTGTGTGTGGAGGCAGTCCTGACCAGAAAGAAACACAGGCCCATTTTGCGCTTACAGACACCAAATTTTTGGGGTGCAAAAATTAGCAGTGACTTACTGAGTTTTCCTATCAGAATATATCCCAAAAACTGCTAGTACTTCAAGTCTGAGATGTATTTTTTGCCCTGTAAAACACCAGAAAACACTTTCTATTTAAAAATTTTAAAAACACCTGTAGTTTGATAGTTAATTAGCTCCAACATTATCTAAAAAGACAGCTTGACAGCTTTCCATTAAACAAACAATAAATAACCTAAAATAGGAGTGCTTTATCAGTCCCATGCCATACAACATGAGCCTCACGACAGCCCACGGCTGATGGAGGGGTACAGGGCTCTGCGGTGTACCAGGAAAGGCCATTAAAAATAATTAGGGAATCTGGTCCCATCTCTTTCCCATCGAACTAATAACAAGTTGTGTTTCAGAGCATGCTGTTCTAAAGATTGGAGAAAGCTAAGCCTAGAGGTGTGCATGCCAGGCATACAGAGAAAAGAAAGGGGAAAACAGTCTGGTCCTTTCCGTGGGTGTATTGTAATATGCAGACCCCAAAGCAGAACTGAAGCAGCCTTGGTTGGTGTCCTTGCAGTCTTTTCCAGCATTCCCCTTGCTTGGCTGTTATTACTGCTATTTTCCTTTGGGTTTTTTGGTGGAATCTCAAGGAGTCCCAGCCTGCAGGATGTTGTGAGTGCAGCATATGCACCCAGTAGAGACTTGTGGTCAGTGGGTCCATGTCTGTCAGCTTTCTGTGGTCATGTCTCCTGGTTAACAAGGTGCTCAGGACCCTGAGCAATGGGTATATGAACACAGAAGGGCGTAATCGGACAGAAAATTAAATGGTTTTTATAGTTCATATAAGTCTAAAGAAATCAGGTTTTTCTTTTTACTTTTTTTTTTTTTTGACAGAGTAATGAGGCAGGCATCCTTTTATTGCCCTCCGTTCGCTTTTCATTGTCACCCATGCACCATGTTCCCACAATTTGTGATTTACTTTGCACAGGTATTTACTATTTTCCAGTTGTTTCCACTACTTTGAGACCTGATTTTCTCTGTTTCCTTCTCTTTTTGTTTACTTTTTCCTTACAATGCTTCTCATTAAACTTTTTCTTCCACTTGACTAACTCCTTTCCAATTGTTTTTACTCTCTAGAGAGCATCTGTAATTTTCCTGGGCTGGTAACAAACTTCTGATTGACCACTCCTCAGCTTTGAAGAGTGTCTTTTACTATCTCAGATGTACAAATTGTGTAGCTTAATTTATCTTCATCTTCTTCCACCATTCAGTATAGCTCCTGGTTTCCCCAGGTCAACTGATCATGTTCAGAGACCCTGGAAGGGTAACCTGCCCTGAAGATTCCTGGTATCTGCTCATTTCCTGATCAGGAAACTGTTGACTTTCATCTCCTCACTACCACAACTAACTCCAGGTATTCATTCAATATTCAATATTGTATGAGTCAGAAGGAGATTATGAGATAGACTGCTTCTTGTGTTTAAAAGGTGCACAAAACGGTAAAGGCTTTTCATTTTGCCTACTCCTGATTGGCGCCAAAGAGATGGGAAAGTGGAGATACACACAGTTCCATGCATAATTGGAAGGTTTCAGTCATGAGAGAGGATTGCTCTGGCCTGTCCTGCACCTCTCCATGATGCACTGAGGGCCATGAATATCTGTGTTACTGTGAGTGCTGGAACAGATTTCCTTCCCCTGGCTTGTCAAGGGCTTGGTGGAGACCAAGTCAAAGTTCTGTGCACATTCTGAAACCAAAGGCAAATCAGACCCTTCTTTAATACACTGAGCATTCCCTACCAGATTTCAGGGCACATGTTTCTTGGAATGATTGCTTAAAGAAGGCACAGACTAAACATGAAGGAATATGATGCATTCTTTGTACATGACTCTTCTCATGGAATAGGGGGAGGATGTACAAAACTACAAAGAATTAATGTGTAGTAAGTTAAGCGTGCTCATACCTCATATACTAAATAAACAGCTCTGCTAGAGAAGTATACCTGACCACAAGGCCTTTACCAGCTTTTATAAGAGCAAAATAGGCTATATGATATTTACTCAGTTCTTTGCTCTGTTTTGGAAAAACTTTGGAGTTATCTATCTTAATATTTTTTTAAAAATCAACACAAAAACACACCACACACAAACAACCAATGGAAAGGGGAAAAAAAGAAAACCACAAATACTTTCTGCTTTCTAGTTCTTGTAGTTTAATAAAAAAAAAAAATCTCTGAATCCAACCCAAGGTGAGCATTGTTTTATTGTATCAAGGAAGTAGTCTATATATTGCAGTACCATAGCTCTGGCAGGAGCCAGGGTCTAAATATTCCATTGAAGACACAGAATTTTGTGATAGCAAATGAGGACTACACTGCTTCAGACCCAGGTCTCTTATTTTCCAGTAATTCAAATAAACTATTTTAATGATGGAGATCCTTGTAGCTCACAAGCATCGGATTTCTGCTTATTCTGTTGGATTTAACCTGACTGGTGAAATAATGTGGTATTGCATATTGACAGCCTAAATATTCAAAGTGAGTAAGAAAAGGGTTTCCCTTTTATTGGTTTTGAATTTGCATCTCTCTATTATCACTTCTTGTCCTTGTGTTATAAAACAAGGAGAACAGAAGCACTGGATCTATATTCTCTGGATCGGCCATGGTTTCACATAGTTTTTATCACATTCTAGAGGAAGCTGTGCTATTGTTTTATACAATGCCAGTAGTACCACAGCACTTCAAACAGATCTGTGAAATGCAGTTCCTTCTATCCCTGCTGTTATAATTTCTTAGGACATTAGAAAAAATCCTGAGCCCAAAAGGTTGGATTAAGATCTCCACTTCTCCAACAGCTGTGTTCGCCATCTTTCTGTCATTTGTTTTGCAGTTCCTGATCAGTCTGGGACAGGTTACAAATAGTCTTCCCCATCCTAACAAGCAGGCAGGTCCAGAGGCAGCTGGTTTTGCTGTTGTGCCCTAATGAGTGACCGACTGAGCCCTAAAGAAGGTAATTTCTTTTCTCTTATCCATTCTGTAGCATCAAAACCTGAATTTGAAACTTTCTGCAGTTTTGAGAGGTTTTCCCTCAGTGTCAGGGGTTTTTCCTGAGTAAACTGTGCACCTGATACTACTCAGACCCTAATTACTGTAAGTCAGGCATTTATTTCTTTCCACAAGAAACCCTTTTGTGTTATTAAAATACAAAAATGCCTAACTGACTGACTTCCATATAAAGGGGGAGGGGAAGCAGCCTCACATAACTTGAGTTACTCGAGCATAAGCTATTTTTATTCAATTGAGCCCTTTAGTTCAGATAGGATCATAGCTTCCTTTGAATGTACAAGTTACTTCGAGTTCATAGTTCAGTGTTGAAAAACTAACACTTCTAGACATCCCTGACAAGTTTAAATAAAAATTCATTAGGAACTTCTGAATATAAACCTCACTGAAAAGTTGAACTTACAAAAGTGCCTGTCTGCAGTGTATATGAATCTTTACAGGAAAATAAGGAAACAAGCTAAAGTAGCAGGGCAAAAGTCTTGTTTGCATTTTGCATCTTAAGATTGGGAGAAGACTTGTAGGTTATAACAGCAAATTTGCAATGGATGCTGAGAAAACAGTGGAAAGGTTGTGATGATGGAGAGTGGTACGTGCATCTTTTCTTCTTATATCTCTGTGTAGTAAGAGGCAATTGCACCAGGGTCAGATTCCCTTAGAAGACTATTGGTTGGTTTGCTTGTTTATTTATTTATTTATCATACATGACAAGGGAAATATATTTTTTATAGGCTAATATTCATATAATAATAATAAATGACACAATTTTTATGCTATTACTCCACTGTCTTAATAAAGAAAGCCACTGTTTTAACAGATGGAAAAGTCAGAACTGACCAGGAAGAAAAAAAAATTAAAGCCAAAACTCTTCTCTAAAACGAATACATCTGAAGGAGGTTGTAATTATTTCCTTCTCTGTAACTTACAGCAACATATTGAAAGTTAATAAAGATAAATGTAACATTTACTGGGTAATAAGAGATTGTGGAAGGAAATAAACAAACGTGGGATACAGTGCATCTAAGTAAACACAAAGGTTGTAAAACCTTCAAACTCAAATATCAAGAGCACTGCAAATTAATGCTGCACACAATAGACCCTTTGGAAGCTAACTTAATCCACCCCCATGTATCTACATGAGGGCCATGCATAACAATGCATGAGCTGGATTTCCATTAGAGTTTCCTCTGCAGGCTGTCAGTTGTTTGAAGAAATAACAATTTCCTAGGCATGAAAGCTTTTTCAGAATGTTCCCACTGATGTGTAATAAAAGTGACTTTACTTTTTTTCCTTCCCCCCTCTCCCTCAGCCCCTCCCCCTGAGATGTGACTTCTGGGGGGGGGGAAGACGATGGACTTAGACCCTTGGCCCCCTACCAGTTTACCTTGCCTGGATTATCAGTGCAGGTGTTAAAATAATTGAAGGTGTGGTAGGAGATACAACCCCTAATAGCTTTTCCTATATGGAGATTACCTAGGTAGAGAATGCCAGAGTACCTGAAGAATAGGCAAGTGAGTACCTTATTAACATAGCACCATTCAGCGGCAGCTGCATATCTGGAAAAAAAAAACCTTTAAAGAGCCTATTCATCTATGTTAATGGGCCCATTGCACAGTACATTGTGTGGGAAATTAAGTCTCTGGCTGTGAACTTCCTGTGCTGTGCAAGCTGCCTTGACTCTTTTTTATTGCTTCAGTGTTATTATCTCCTCCTGGAAATAAAAACAATCATGTTCTCACATTTGAGAAGCCAAAACATTCCCAGATAACAAACTGGTTGAAAGTTTCTTTTGTTTCCCTTATTAAGTGAAAAAATATGTTTTGAAATTAAAGTAAACCCTAAATTAACATCAAAGCCAATCAAATTAGCTGAGCTGTCCTACGCATGACAATGTTGGGTTTTCTTTTTTTTCCCCCCTCCCCTGTAAAATACACAATTTAAATTGCTTTCGTATTTATTGTTCCTTCCTTGGAATTAATTTTTGCCACAAAATATGTTAATTTATTCAAATGAGACATGATTTTTGAATGTTTGACTGGCAAAAGAACTGCTTTCCTGCTGAAAGACTGAGGTAGAAAATAACATTTTTTTTTTGAAAGCATTTCTCAAAAATATATCCTTTTTCCATTTTAGCAAAGAGTGGACCATTTCTTTAACAGCAGGCCAAGGAAAGCATATTTTAAAAAAATTGCTTATTCAACTTCTTTTCAAGCTTTGTCATGAATTTGAGAGACATATACAAGGTTGTGCAGTCTGTATCACCTTCAAGAAAGAATTATCATCAAATATTTAAACAATTTTCCATCCTCTCTTTATGATCCAAGTGCTGCACATTGCATCATCGTCATCATTATCATCATTATCTTCATCATGCTGATAAAAGGACTAATGATCAATACTAACTGATTACAACTCAATTAAGGAGGATCTTTTCAGTGTAAATTTTTTTAATCTTGCCTCTTCTAGTCCTTCTGCATTTTCAAGTTAACTTAATATGTTCCACTATTTAACATGTTTAATGAGCATACCGGAATATAAGTAAAATCATTATTTAATGCGCTGTATTGCTTCCACAGTACGTACTCAACTTCCCTTGGGCAACAGGAATATGTAAAGAGCAGCCAAAAAACCCTGAAATTTTGCAGTTAGAAAATGGATGTTCTTGATATTAACTGCAATAGAATTTATCTCTTCAGATAAGCAGCTGTCTAGAAGCCTTGTAGAGATGGCCAGGACAAGCTCTGAATCAGTTACCATGCAGTAGAGAGCGCGAGGAAGCCACTGTGGGAGCAGCCTCCCAGTACAAATCATCATTTTATCCAGTAGGTCTGAACAGACATCCCTTGCAACCATCCTATTATTTTTCATCAAAACATTATCTGTGAGCTCTTTGGGGCAAGGATGGCTTGGCACACATGGCACCTTGCTCTGTTTTCTGTGCTTGATAGTGCTCGACGGTGTTATCATAATGCAAATTATTGTTGTTCCTGGTAGGGACTGCACTGAGTGCTCTTCGCTTATCTGCAAGTCTGACAAGTGATAATACAGAAACATCAGAGAGGAAATCAATATTTCATATTAGTTAATGATTTAATTATGGAAATTCTTCCCTTAATGCCATTTGTTAACTAAAGTCACCATAAATTGTATTCTGTTCAGCTCATCTTTCAGTGGCACTCTGAATTACACCTTCCTGACATTTAGATATT
The DNA here is from genome assembly GCA_013397115.1 of Edolisoma coerulescens. Classification (NCBI taxonomy): domain Eukaryota; kingdom Metazoa; phylum Chordata; class Aves; order Passeriformes; family Campephagidae; genus Edolisoma; species Edolisoma coerulescens. The sequence continues at coordinate 1,168,657 of VWZW01006255.1, forward strand.
GGAATATTAAACAGATTTCTCTTTCCAGTCCGGTCCAACACTTTGTTCACAATGCAGGCCATCTGGGAATGTGTACCCATTAATGATCTGGGAGGCACTGTTAAGAGTTTGCATATTTTAAAAAGTCAGAGAAAATTAGAACTGCAGGAACACCAACATATCACATTCTCATTACATCAGTGGATTTGTCATCCACATTATTACTTTTTTCCAATGGTATCTTGCATTGTATTTTTTCCTCTTTGCTCATGTATTTATTTTTTAAAACAACATGCAACTTTTTTTCTTTTATAAGGCTGGCATTTCATGTTTTATAGTGTGCTGTTGAGAGTTTAAAAATATAGAGTGAAGTCCCAGGCTAGCAATTCCCATTTAGTCACTTTTACACAGCAATATTGTTTTTATATAGCAAGTATGCTGTTGGCATTTCAAGAATCACAGAGGCGCCAGTAATTTGGGTGCAAGCAAAATTTTTTGAAGCAGTTCCTGTAAAGATAATTCAGATTAATGGGCCATTTACAGTCTTGCTAACTTACTAACTGGCTATGTGCTCTAGGTAATCAGGGTGACATTACTGCCGGCACAAAAATGACATCTCGTCATCAGAAATTTTCTTCATTGGCATGGAAAATGCCAGGCACATCACCTCTGACTGTGTGGCCACCACATCTATTAACCTTATTGATTTGGAGTCATGCTGTGCCACACTGGAAAACTACTCCCTGCTGAAAGACTCAAGTGGATCAATCCTGAACCATGAACAAAAACTCAATAACTAAATGTAGTAGGCACCTTTCTCCATTAAGTATTCCTCAAAGTAAATCACATTAGAGAACATCACTGTGAGGAACTTACCTTGGGATTCCATGATGTCCCAGAAACTAACAGGGAAAATAGCAAAATAGGAAGGCAAAAGATTGCATCTTGCTAACCATATCTCTTGATCTTGTTCTCAAATATCTATCTTTCTATCGTGATATTTTAATTTTATTCTACAACTCTGTTCCCCTTTCTAAACCTTAAAAAATTTTCCTTGCTATTTGTTTTTCATTATGATTGTCCCTGGTAAGTCATCTGATGACAGATGATTATGAAAAAGAAAGTTTTCTATCCTTTATGAACCCTTCAGCATTTTCATGTATTTATCAGCATTCATTTTTGAGACCCTCATTGTGACGGGGTTTGGAAATGAAACAAGCCATCTAACTCCTTTCAGACTCATATAGTTAACAAAGAAGGCAACAAAAGGACTTCCAGAGCTTCATATTTCCTGACAAAAGATAGAGGACGGCAGCAAGCCCCATTCATATTTAAATGTTCCTGGCTTTGGAATTAAAAGTCCATCTTTCATGTTACCATTTCCGTTCCTCACTTTTTGTTGGTGTTTGCTGGCAGTGAAAACTCTGTCCCAAACATTAATGTGACTCTTCAGTTCAGTCTGCAGAACTTCTGTTCTTAGAAAATATTGCTTGTCACACACAACTGAAGATTTCTTAAACAGCACTTGCAAATCATTATGGCTTATAATTGTCTTGCAAAACTGCATTAGGACAAGGAAAGTGTGGGTACAACTGCTCTGTGCACATGTGAGTAATGACTGATTATAGCTGAATAAGTTTTTTAAAGGGGCCAGAGGGACCTTTCTCCTCAGAAAAATTACCTACATGAGTAAGGGGTACAGGATCATTTCTGTTGCTCAGTACTGCTACAACTTTGATTTTGCCCAAGGGTCTGATCCGAAAACTTGACGGCTAAAACCTGCAAGCAAAGGGTTTAGCTCTGCATTGGTTTTGGTGTTAATGAACAGAGCAAATTTCATTAAAAATACTCCTTGCACTATGTTCATTCCTGCCTATCCTCTGTATACATATCTGTATTACCTATTTTAATATTTTATTTCAAAGAAAATTATGGATTCTGCAAAAAAGGGGAAAGAAAGTGCAATGACATATTAGAAAATATTATCAGTTACTTGGGAAAAAGTGATTTCTCAAAGCCATGTAAAAGTCTGGAAAGTATTCTTTTTATTCCTTAGGAAATAACCCTGGGTATCTAATTAATATCATGAAATTAAGGCCATTTATCTGAAAAACTGAAAAAAGATCTATATATGCACCAAAGTTCAGTGTTTGTCCCTGAGCTCTAACACGAGATATACTGTGTGAAAGTCTAACATGGGATACACCATATATCATCTCTATTTAGAGCCCCTGGGCAGGAAGTATGGATAAAAAAAATAATCAAAATTACTGTTTTTCTTTACTGAAAGCCCTCTAAGGAATTCATTGGAATGAGTTCTGTCTGCCCATCTAATTGATAATTATTTAATTAGCAATTTATAATGATAATGGGATTTTACCCCCCACCAGTCCATCTTGTCTGTAAGAAAAATATAAGTAGACAACCTTATGTATTACTTTACCACTTTCAGCAGTTGGCACAAGATATTGTGGGCCAGCGTTGTGATTTCCTACAGTTAAACCATAAAAGCAATGTATTCATATATTTCCTTTGCCCACAGTGTTTCCTTTTCTCATTACCGTGGGTGACTGGCATTCTCACAATGTGTGTGGGTGCACAGGCTTGTTGTGTCACCGTGGACAGTTCTAAGAGCAGCTTCATTAGTTCTTTTTACAACAAAAGCTAGGTTTTTTTTCTTGCCTTCTCTTTCTTTCCCTTAGTTGGCATGCGGGTTGAATTTTTCTTGGACCCCCTGCTTGACTTTTTTTTTAGAGCTCCTTTTGAACAGTGCAGCAGTGTGAACACTAGGAATTGTAACTGATAGACTGTTTGCAGGAGAACTCATGAAAGTTCTCTTTGTTCACTTCACATCAACCAGGTTTATGCAGACCCTCCCCCATCTCAGGGAAAAGGAAATCCACTTTTAATTATACACTGATGGGAATCACTGTATAGTGAAATTGCATCAAGTGGAGAATGCCCACTTTATTCTCTTTTATCTAAGAATCCAAAAGAAGCACTGGTGTAAAAAAAAATGGATATGCAAGCATAGACTTCCCAATATAGAGGCAGGCCTGCCTAATTTAAATCAATCTGCCAACTCCACTTCCAGTCCTGATTAAAATTTTCAGCTGAATCTTTGCACTGCGAGGGTGTCTTGTCTTTAGTCCTTGAGCCTGGAAGGTCTTCTTTTTGAGACCTTACTGAAAAAAAATTCCGAAACCCAATATTTTTTAATGTGAAAGGAAAGAGTTGTAAGCATAAGATATTTTAAAAATTTTAACTGAATATAGATTTTTTTCCCCTTTTTTTTTCCCTCAGACAAGCATATTGAAATTGTGTAGAAGAATCCTAAGGACAAAAATAAAGGAGAAACATCTGGTGGCAGAATGAAGAGATTACATAACCTGGTGAGAAGTATAAGTAAACAAGAGAAGCACTTTGTGTCATTTTATGTTGTTGTGCCCAATGAAATGAATGGAAAAATTTTCAGCAGTACTTACAGGGACCTCTGAGATTATAAATCATTTGAGTAATTTGCTAATAAATATGTAATGTTAATTTTCTTTCTTTCTTAAATTAATATCACAAGATACCATTAATAGAGACAACGAAGCAGGATATTCAGCTTTACTGTGTATACTATCAAACTTTACTATGGTTATATTTGTCTTTTGAATCTTCCAGTACAAAAAGGAAATACTGGCATTTTTCTCAGACATTTAGTCAGGAAAGAAATATTTTTTAAATTGTTCTTGAAGATCTTTTTTTTCTATTCTTTCTTAAATCACTTTATCTTAGTTGTTCCAATTCATTTATTTTATACAATATAGTAGCTGGGTTGGTTTTTTTTTTTATTTCCTGACAAAAAAAAGTTAACATCCACAAAGAAGTGTTGTGAAGACCAAAGAAAAAGCAGCCTGCCTAGAAAAATTGTATGATTCTGCCCTTATATGTTTAAGCAGAGCTGGGTAAGACAGCTGTAAAGGGAGCTGGGTAAGACAGAAATGTTCTCCACGGATATTTGGAGGAATTGGGGCCTGGCAAATGAAAGAAGGTGATGTTGACAGATCTTGCCTCAAGGACAAAGTCCTGGTTACCTCAGGGTCAAAGACAACACTGCAATTCTGTCTCGCAGCAGCACCATGAACATGTTGAGCTGTTGAGGGACCCTTGTCTTAGGGAAACAAATCTGTGCACTACATCCAAGTAGAACCTAGGAGAACGCCCTCCAGTTTCCACCACCAATACTGGATACACTCCTCTGCTGCACTGTCAAGTCAAAAATGAATGACTAATAATTCTTTTGGCCCCATTCAGATTGAGACTTCTACTCTTCTACTGTCCCACATTATCCTGGATTTTCTCCCACGAACCTTCAGGTGTAACTTTATTTCTCCCTCAGCAAAGGTCTGAACAAGAGAAAAGCATGTGGATATAGCCAGGGGGCATGAGGAGCTGGGTAAGGCAGAGATTAAAAATTAGGTAGTCTTAAAGGAACTGACTTGGAACTAACCCATGACTAGTCTTCTAGTCTAGAATATCCAGTAAAAAACAGCTGTGAGCCTGGTAAGTCTCCTTTGAACTTCATTTCTTTACTCATCTGCAGTTCTCCAAGTTATCTATACATATGCGTAGCGACAGAGAAGTTCTAAAAAGACCGGGAGTTTTCCACAGTGATTTTTATTTATTTGTTGGGGCCATGAGTTTCCAATTTGAACATAAGGCTGGACCCAAGTCTGTAAGATTACACGAGTCTGTCCATCAGGGGTCTGCTACGCTAGAATGGGAACATCATAATTTTCCCAATGGTCATAGTTTCAAAGAACAAGGAAAACAGGAGACATTTAAGAGCTAAATACTAATTATTTTGCATATTTTTTGGCAAAACAAAGCACCTTGTGATATTATACCACATAAGACAATTTGAAAAGGTTCATTAATCCCCAGGAAAGAAAGGAAAGACTTTTAAAACACAAATCCCAGTCAGATCCCAGGACTAAATCTAAAATTATTCAGAATAGGCAGCAGGTCAGATTCCAACCAAATGAGATTTCACCATAGCCAACCACTAAATGACACAGAAGCATGGAAATTGAGGCCAAAGTAGCTGGGGAGACTGATCCATGCAAAGGAGCCTCAAGAAAAAGACTATAGTGGAACAACTGATGCACAGCAGGAGTTGCCTGGAAGTGGTGCCTCTCTGCCTGCTGTGAGGGAATCATCCAGGGAGAAAAAGATTGGAATGGAACCGACTTGGGAAAGGCTGAAGGCGGGAACCTGAGAATCAAAAAGGTATCTTAGAAATACGGTAAAAAGTAAACCTTACATTTGATTGCTCTGGTTTGCTTCCTTTTTACATCCATACTGGAGGTTATTTAAGAGTCCTCAAAGACCAGTCTAAGGTTTGCTGCTGAGAATAAAGCCACTGAGATGGATAATGTTCTTACAATAAAAGAGTTAAAAAGAAGTGGGAACATTTTCTTGTCATGACTTCGTTGTCTGGATTCTCTATAGCTCTCCTAGAATAGACCAGGGCCACTCCCGCTTTCAGTGAAGTTGCTCATTCATTTACTCCCTCATTCAGTTTAAAATCAGGACTTTTTTTCTTTAAAGTTCAGAAAAATGTAGTTCAGGAAGTTTCCTTCTGTGGAGAACTTAGGATCACTGGTTTTTTGAGAGAAAAGCCCTTGAGGCTGACGTGCTTTAGTTGGAGTTCTGCTGAACTGAATTTGCACATTGCCTGCTGAAGCATCCCTTAAGACTACATGTGCGTGTAAATAAAGGAGAATGGGTTACAACCTCAGGATTTATGCTGTGTCATCTATAAAGAGGCTTGGGTTGCATGGTGAGCCAAGAATTGCTGGGTTGTGCATACACAAGCCATATCATCCATTCTCAGTGGTATGCAGTGGAAGACAGCCATGCCACTAGAAAATTCACCAAGCCAGACTTCCACAGCTGGATTTTTCTAGTTTCAGCTTACTTTGGAAACAGGGTTAATGTAAAGCTGATTTTAAATACGTAAGATGTAAGCCCATAGGTTCTTCAGTAATCTTAGGTCTCTCTGCAAGAGCATTCTATTCCATATAATGAAACATTATTGTTAATAATGAGAGGACAGATTTTTCCTGCTTATTCATGTTGATGCAATATTGCCCAAGTCTTCACAAAGGTAAGGATGTGTAATCGAATTTTAAATCGACAAGTAACACTAATGATCAAATTCCCATCTTAAGCAGGTGTCCTGAATACAATCACTTCAGTCTTTAGCAACAGTTTTCAGGCAATCATCACCATATTTGTGGAGATAGAAATGAGATCAGAATTTCTGTACTCTGCTTGGTTGTGTGTAGCTGCCAAGGCTGACATCTACTAATGGAAAAGCCTTTGACAATGACATGTCTCTTTTCGTAAGAATCTGAATAGCGGTGACAGATCAGGAACCCCATTTTGATGCTCACTGCATATTTTTCTTTTCTCCTCAGTTCAGACATACTCATTTCATTAAGTTGGGTCAGTTAGGTCAGTCAGCCTTATAATTATCTCCTAGGACCAAAGGTCTGGCTGAACTTTTAGTTCAGAACATTGTGTCTTTGCCGGGACCTGGTGGGGTTATCCTCCATTTCACTTCAAAATTACGAGGATGGATTCTTCTGTGCTTGCGTATACTTTGTATACCTGCCAAGTCCTCTCCTTCCCTTCCTTCAGGTAGTCTCAGAAGTCACTGATTATAAATGCTGATCTGACTCTGTAAGCTTTCAGCAGCACACCTGAGGTTCCCCTTTTCTTTCATGGTGAACAGTTTTTCTTTCTTTCTTTGACTTTTTTGAGGAACTGATTCCAAAGATTTTATTCACAGTAGTTAACAGGTGTGAATTGGTGTTTGCTAGCATAAGTGTCGTGCTGGGTAGCCCTTTGTTCCCTTCCTGCTGCTTCCCTGCTCTATTATGGCAAAAAACTTACTTTAATAGGAGTTTTTTTTAATGGTTTGTACAGTGTGTATTTTTAAAGCATATTATGGAATAAAAGTGAATACCTATCGGAACAATGTGTTCCTCTGAACCTCTAACAATTGGGCAGATTTCTTGATTTCAATGGACACACTCCAGAACAAGGGACTTGTACCACCTGAGCAGGAGTGCTAGAATCTGGCCCTCAGCAGATACAGTTTTGTTTCCACCAGCATGTGCCAATTAAAATGATTCTGCTGTAATAAAATATCAGGAGACAGCAAAGGAACCGCCGTGAACTGAGGCAATACTGAAGAGTTAAGCGCCTTTTCAGCTGACACAGATCCCCTGCTCCATTGGCGGTCAATGGCAATAATGACATTCACTTTGCAAGGTATTGCTGGGCTGCTGAGGGCTGATTCTGATGCCAGTGGCTGGTGTGAGTCGTTGAGGGATATTAAAAGACCATGTTGGATGGGCGGCAGGAAGATCTGAAGCCACCAGAGATGTGGAGCAGAAATAATAGGAGGAGTGGTAAGAGTGACACCATTTCCAGAACATCTGAATTAAGAAGGAAGGCAGAAGAGGCCGAGCTGCGTTTGAAATACTTTGTGAGCTCAGTTACAAGTAATTGTAGATAGTTTCAGCTACTAGTGCCTGAAAAATGAAAATGAACTACTAAAAAAAATTTTAGTTTTACAAATCTTGGCAAGAGTGGGTTTAGCCAGCAAACAAAACCATAAAAAACGTTCCTTCTGATAAGCATTTTTCTTTCAATGGGAATATATAACCTACTAAGTCTCTTTACACCTGTTTCATGCCTTTGTAACATGACCCAGCCTCATGGATGTTTCTCCTGATGTCCACAATTTGAGAAGACACTGAATCCTGGGTTCATATTAAAATAAATATCTAAAAAAAACCCTGTACAGATAAGAATGTCTATACACTGTGGCTATTTTTTTTTATTTTGCCTATTTCTCTTTACTGTGGCTAACATTGCTTGTTTTAATAAGAACTGCAATTCTTGTATTTGCTCAGCCTTTCAGTAATTTACAACTTAATTTCTGTGCTATGACACCATTTCAAGTGGATTTCACTGCTACAGATTTTACTACTTTAATTGTAAATTGACAGATTTACAATTAAAAGGGCAAATCGACATTTGCTCTTCACAGCTCAATTTCTTTCTGTTTTCCTGCTTGAGAGTTTTAAGTCTAGGTTTTTATTTGTCATACATGTTTGTTTAAAATCTCATTGGGATGGGAGAAATCCAACATCAAACAGTTTAAAAGAACCCCAAAAGCAGCCAACCAAAAAAAAAACACCCAAAAAAGCCAAATAGAGGGGTTTTAAGAGCAAAGAAAAAATGCCTATGAAATAAAGAGGAACCTTTTCTGCATCACCAGTACGCCAGGGCACACAGCACTCCTGTATTCTTCAACAACGTTTCTTTTTTACCTCACAAAATTCCACCTCTTTTAAGAGCTCTCAGGCTTTTTGTATTCCCCACAGATTTTGTAACAAATCTTGCAAAATACCTGGTGCTGGTAGAGGCAGGAAAAAGACCTTGATAAAGAAAACATTTATCCTTGGAAGTAGAGAGCTCTTCAAAACTGAAGACCTTTGTGAATCTGCAGAGGTCCATTCCCAGTAACCAGAACCCGAATATAAAAAGTTAATTTTGTAAAGTCAGACATTGGAAGGGATAGACCAATTTAGCCAATGGCAGGTGACATGAAAAGTCTGGCAGAAATGAGCTGTAGCAGAAACTATTTTAAAAATAAGTCAGTATTTTGTGGAAAGATAAATACTTTGCAACAAAGACTTTTTTTTTCTTTTTTTAAACAGGAAACTTGCTTTTCCTGTGATGTCCAACTTGGACGCTGAAGGAGGAAGAATGTGGTCCTGCAATCCCTCTCCACACGCAAACTCACACTTTAACTTCTAGAATCACTTTGCCTGGAATCCAGTGTTTTGACACTAAGCATTTTCTCAAAAATAGTGACATAATTGTTTTCAAATAGTTAGAAGAAAATGCAAAGTAACTTGTGTTCTCCAGATAGTTCTATTCATGTATTCTTTAGCTGCCAGAAGTACAACTGTAGTTCAGCAATTACCTGCATTACATTCACATCTTCCTTTTTCTGTTAAATCATGCACACACATTTTCAATTTATTAGCACTGGGTAAGTGGCCAACTATGTCTAGAAGCCTTGTAATGTGTAAATTACCCTAGCCAGTTCTAAGAAGGAATATGTGTCCATGAAAGTGAATTACTCAAACCACCTTTTCAAAATTATTTCAGACGGTCTAATTATCTACAAAATGTAGGATTGGTTTTGTACTGTTGACATTTGTTAATATCCACCAAAAATGCTCGTGGCATTTTTGTATGCACAGCAGGAAAATCAGTATGGAACTGGAACTTGTTGTTAATAAAACTTGAAAAGCACAGCTTAAGGTCTTTGCTGAACTATAAATGGTTTAGGCCTCTCAAAGCTACATACTGTCTAAGGGTGAGAATACACGGAAAATACACATGAAAAAGCAATTACAGGAAGATTTGGGTTCGGGGTATTGATATTAATTAGAGGTGAATAATACTGATTTGAAAACTTGACACTTCAGAAATGGCAAAGCAAAGCAATCAGAGGCATGTCTGGAATTTGTATTACCTGTCCAAGCAATTTTCTTTTTCCTTCTGTAAGTGCACAGTATTGTTCATTTCAATAAGATATTACAGACAGAGACTAGACATTCAATTCCCCCTTCTTCAGACAACTGGGATTTAAATATCCATTCAGTTTGGTAAGTGGTATGTCTATCATGAAACTCCTTTTTAACTCTATGTCTGTGGTTGCATACACATGGTTGATATATAATTAATAGGCATTTTGCATCCTTCTGAAGAGCAGAAATGTGTACATCAGTCTTTTGGGTATTTTTTTAATTTGTGATACAGGCAGTGGATCACTAGCACTGAATATCTATAAAAATGATAGTGCTGCATGTGTAAGAAAAAAGATCTTTTACAGACTTAGATCAAAGACAAAAACGTTGGTGACATACTCAAAATTAGTATATACTTCTGTCTCATATTAAGACTGAGTAGGCTTCTCTATCCGTAAAAAAAAAGTTTCCTTGTTATCCACTGATCTGTTTTGATTTCATTTTTCTTGAAACAAATTTAGTACCAATAGCATGTGCGAGCTGGGAGTGGTTTGCAAAGAAGAAAGAACTGTCTGATGGGTTGTGACCTGAGTGTGGTTTTGGGTAGATGCAGTAAATGTGGTTTATTATCTGTTCATCTTCAGAATCAATACAATGGGTGCAGCAAAGTCTGCTGAAAGTCCTGAAAGGAGTTCCTGGATCTCAATGTTGAAAGTGTAAATGGAGCATTTAAGTAATGTCAGGTCACAGCAGGAAAGGAAAATTAAACTTTAGAAGGAGCCTTCAGCACTTGGCCATCAGGAGACTCTGCCAGGTTTACTCTCACAGGACATGAATATAAGAAGCTATTTTGGACTGAAGAGTCAATGGAAGAGATTTTGCAACAAATAAGAGAAACTAAACAGGATCTAATTGTAAGGATAGGATTATATATCTCCAGACAGAATTCAGCAGGGAAATTGCTGAATTTTAACTTTGATACCAGGTAAGTTAGTTAAGTATGAATACAGTGTCTGTGAGAAGAGATATAATTTTGTAGGAGCTCAATGAACAATGTGAGATAAGATTGTGTGATCAAGATACTACATCTGGGTTTTCTAAAGGCCTTACAAAGGATCCTTAACCCGAAAGATCTTAAAAAACTGTTTTTAAGAAATAAGAGAAAACAGCTTGGATTAATAACCAAATAAAAATAGGAGACGACAGGTAGAAATAAAATAACTTTTTTCACAACAATGAGTGGTTGCTCATAAAGCACAGAGGATTTGTGCACTCCTTATATTCATAAATAACATTTATTGAGGGAGAGGGATGATTCAAAAGATGCCACTGTTTACAGATGATACAAAATTATTTAAGGTTGATGGATCTACAGCTGACTGTGAAGGTTTGGAATAGTATTTTCTAGCCAAATGGGGAACAGAAGAGTATAGGACATTCAGCATGTGTTCCAGTTGCTAGAAAATAAACACCTAGAGTCATCTGAGGGGGGACATGTCCATATGATGATGGCAGAAGCCACACACAGAGCGAGTCCCTGGATGTGACATTACATGTCTATATTTGGGAAACAGATATATTCTAACTTATAGAGAAAAATAGTCTTAGGCCTATGTAAAAGTGGCTTGCAAAATATTCAGGTAAGAGGTTTTGAAGGCAATGTGTATGATTCTCTGAAGACATCAGTAATGGCCAAAATTGAAAATTGATTGTTAAGCATTATTTAAAAAAAAATAAAAATAGGTATGATCCTGCATAAAACTGAGCAGTGTGTTCAGTATTGATCTTTGAATCTCTAAAAAGATATAGGACAGCTGGGAAAGGAAAACAAGGGAGATGGGAAGAATGTAACTGCTTTCATACAAGTTCGAGTACATTAGGACTCTTCATCTTGCAAAAGCCATATCAGAAGAGAGATATGACAGAAAACTATGAAGAAACCATGAATTATGTCAGAACATGAACAGGGAATCATCATTCACTATTTCTCACAGTATGAGATGCAAGGCTCCCACAGCAAATGAGCTTTTAAGGTTTAAAATGGAGAAAATGCTGCCAGTTGTGGACTTCATTTCTATAGAAAACTATGGAGGCTAGAAGTATAGATGGACTGAAAAAAGCCAACAAGGCAAAGTCATGTAGTTTTGGTCCATCCGTGGTTTTTAAACAAGATGACCTGGAGGCAACACTAAGCTTAGTAACTTTGTAAGTCCTGCATTTCTAAAATGCAGGAGAAAAAAAAGGCTTTATGCATGCCACAGTCTCTGCTTTTCTCTAGCCAATGACCAATGCTGGAGCCAAGGAGAAGCTATGGAAAATTTGGTCTAACCAGCATGACTGATTCTGCACTTTTATTATGAGATCCCTCCCCTCGACCTGCAGTGCACGGGCTTCTCTACAGCATAAGAAGTGTAGTAAATAGGCAGGGTATCTTCTTCAACACGCATACCATTGAAAGCCAAGAATAAATTTTTTAAAAATCAGAATATGCTAAGAGAAACAAAAGAACACTTCAGGAGGTTCCTTCAAAAAAAATTCATTGTCTCATATTTGGCTATATTAACTCTGAATCATAGAACATTCATAATGGTCCTTATGCTGACAGTTCTGACTACAGAAACAGCCTGAAATCATCACCGAGTTAGAGAAATTGCTGGAAGACAACAGCCTTTGAGCAGGTACAGAAACTTTACATAACCAGTCAGGACAGCAGCAGTGTAAGGGAAATTCTGGAGAATGGTAGGTGCACATGCTGAATTCAGACATGCACGAGTTAGTTAAGAGATTAGGGACAATACCACTATGGGGAGAAACAGAAACACAGGAGAAACAGTTCCAAAGGTCAAAATCTTCATGGATTTTAATGACCAGAGCTACTAGTGGTTGATTCTGTAACTCCTGCTTCTGGTTGGCAACCCCCGTGCAAACACACTTCCACACTGCCGTGAAATATGTGGCTTGCACCTCTTATAGATGGTTCACAGCCTTTTACACCCAAGCAAAGGCACCTAGAGCTTATTCATACTTGTATAAAGCAGCTATGCCCAATTTTGGTACATTCCGGAATGTGCTGAGGGATGCATCTTTGCAACGTGGCTCACTGAGTGAGCTCCGCAGGGTTTGTGTCAAATCAAATGCCACCAGGAAGGCTTTATGAGGAGTCATTTTTCTCTGACATGCCTGCTAGATGTTTCCTGCCATCTGGGGTTGTTCTGAGCTTTTGCCTGTCCAGGTAGATGTGCTTCTCTTTGCAAGGACAAGTGACATCAATTGATAGCCTTTAGAGAGATAGCTCTGCTTTATTCACAGAATACACCAGAGCAGTGTTCAACTTAGAAATTGTTACAGCTTAAGGTAATATAATTGTTTCAGCCAAAGTCCTAATCTGAACTACAAACAAGTAACAGGATAAAGCAGGCTCCTAATATTTGATATGGAAGTGTTCTAGGACATTCACTTCTGGAATCTGGATAAGAAAAGAGGAATGCATCTCAAACCAGGACTAACATGTGAGACCGACCATATGCCTTAGCAGATAAATTACTACTTCAGACAGTGTATGAGAAATAATAGAAGCCTGACAAGAAATGGAGGCAGGGTAAGAACAGTTTAGCAAAAAAACGTGTGTCTTAGCAGAGTCAGACCTTGCAAACCAAATTAAACAGATGGCAAAAGCTTTCTCAGTCATATGAGGAGAAAATAAGCAAGAGAATCCCTGTGCACTGAGGACTGAATAGAAATTAAATGTAATCTAGGTGTGACCCAAAATCTAAATTAAGATTTTGATAATTAAAAAAAGATCAAAATGGGAAAATGGGATTAAGTAAAACATGAATTTATTTTTTTTAGAAGTCATTCAGATAAATTTGTTATCTCATGCCTTTTATTTTAATGACAACTTGATTCTTAAAATAAAGCCAATGCAATAGATTCAACCTTTCTGCTCATCAGTAAAGTATTTGATGCATTACTACATGGGGAATTATTAGTTAAATTGAAAAAGATAAGAGCAAGTATCAGGACTGTAAGATAAGTAAAGAAGTGACTGAACAAGAGACGAGAGTGAGTTATGTTGAAAGGATTTCTCTCTCTCCCTGGAGGAAAGTTACTAGTAGAGTTCCTTTAGGATTGGTCTGGGGATTAATTTTATTTAATATTTTCCTTAATGGCCTAGGCTGAAAAAGTAGGAGTGTACTAATTAATTTGCTGATGATACAAAACTGGGAGATGTCATGAATACAAAGGAGGATTGGAATATTATGCAGGAAGAATTAAATGACCTTGAAGACTGGGGTAGTAGAAATGGGATGGAATTTAAGGTCGTGCGCTGCAAGGTCATGCACTTAAGGACTAATGAAAAGAACCAGCTATGAGCTGTAGGCTCATCAGTGGGAAGTGACAGAAAGAAAAACCACCTAGTTGTAACAGTCAATCACAGAATTACTATGAACTACCAGTGCACTTAGACCACAGACAAGGAAAATACAATTTGGAGATATATAGAGTAAAATATTTTTAATGAAGCAAGGAGAGTATTTATGCCGGTGACCAAGGTGCATGTTAGACATTGCCTTAAATTTCAAATCCCTGTGGTTAAGGTGCAAATGTTCTGGGTATTTTTAACAGCTATGAAGGTATGCTGACTATTATGATGATCAGAGGAAAGGATGGCCTGTCTGAAAAGAAGCTGTGCCCAGCAAAACAGAGGTTGGAGGGGTAAAAATCGTTATCTCTAAATATACAAAGAGGTAAACACAAGGGAGAAACAAAAGCTCTTGAATTCATACAAGAATTTTGACATGAGAACAAATGGACTTAAAACAGCTATGAATACATTTGGACAAGAAATGGAGGAAAGGAGTGTGGGAGTAAACACAGAGTGAGACAGATTTATTTGCTGGGCTTATGTGATATGATTCATGTCCTGGCATATGCTTGAACCTGATGACTCCTGGTCAGCCCTGTGCCCTATTTTTCAGGCAGCCTTGCTTACAGTCCTTTCCTTGGCTGACGATATTTTCTGGGACATTCTTGGTTGTACTTGTGGGTATGTATTTTACAGCATAACCTCCTTGATATAACACAAATATTAGATGATATTTTTAGCTATCTATTCTCTTCTTTCCTGAGAGGTAAACAGCAACAACAGCCCATGTCTTGCAACGACCAGAACAATGGAGCGAAGCAGAAATAAAGCTGCTATTTCTTTACAAAAAAATTCGTTGTATTGCAGCAAAAAAATCTAAAATAAGTATATAGTAGTATAGAAAGTAAGCACTTGAGTCCCATCCACTCAAAAAAAGACATTCAGAAGTAAGAACTTCACTGAAAGACAGTCTCTATTTTTTGTCTTTTTATTCCCATTCAATGTATTTGCACACATTTTTGTAAGTTCCTCAAGTATGTTTCAAATTTAAAGGTCAATACATCAACCAAACCATTTTTAACATGACTTAATACTATTGTTACTAAGTTCTTATATTCATGCAGTTCCTTCTCAGAGAAGAATTATACTTGCAATATTGATACAAATCTTCCTTTGTGATGACTATAGACCCTAATATTTTATAACAAGTCGGTTCATTTCTCAGAATATACCTATTTTCTTGTCTTAACCAGGCCACAGTTGTGAAGTTATAATTCCTCAGTTTTATGTCATTGCTATCAACAAGAATAACTGGGGGAGGAGGGAGCCCCCAGGTCTTTCTCTGTTGAGTGACATGACATAGTCATAATGGAAATGGAAATAGTCCCAAAGTTCTGTACTCTCTTTGTGGTATAAAATCAAAACAGTCATATTGCACCATTAATGCTGTTTTAAATGGATACTCTTATTCCATCCTGAGAAATTCTCTCCCTAGTATGTCTCAGATCTCATTCTAATATTACAAATTAGCAATGCAGGGGTTGAGAAGCAGCCAGCAGCACACTCTGACACTGAGTAAATACCGACAATCCTGTGATTCCCAGGAAAGGATCCTTCCTTTATGATAAACTAGTAAATTGAACAGGTTTCTCACTGACTAAGGAGTTACAGCTATTGAAAGTTTGAGATTATTTGTAATGACTGCTGCATCTGACAAATATTGAATTATAACACTTAGTCTGTGTAACCAACAGCTTATTTCTTTTTGTCATGTGCTGTTGTGTTGTGTTTCATCAACTTCAGAGACGATGCAAAATAATGCAATGTGACACCATGAAATACAATAAGATGTGACATAACACATTAGAAATTTAAAGAATGAAAAGCTTCAGTCAATTCAGAAAATACGAACCCTATCCAAATTTATTGTGACAAGTAAGAACAGTGAAAACACTAAACACTGTTTTCAAACCAGAGGGCACCATTGTTTTTTGACCACCCAAATTGCTTGCAGATACTGCCATCATCTTTATTTTTAGTTTAATTTAATAGCTTTTTCAATTTGGGTGGTGTTTTTGTTGTTTGGGGGTTTTCCTCTCCCCTTTCCCCAGCCTGCTATGAGTATCTAAATATCTAAACTGGGGTCTGAGTGACTTGGCGTGTTTGTCGGTAGCTTTCCATTCCAAACAAATCCGTTCCTTGACATTTCAAAAAGAAAGTATTGCTAATATGTTTCCAAGGATTTTGTAAAAATCCAATTCTGTGAACACAGACTCAAAATGGGTGAACAAAAAAGCATCTGTGTTAGCAGAAAAGAAGTGTTTTCAGTTCATATCTAGGGTATGTTAATTGAAAATCTAGAAACAGGCTGCTTTCCTGTAGAGTACTAAAATGAATTGGAATATGAAACAACTCTCTTAAATCTGACTACTCCATACTTTTCTTTCTCACATTTTCACTGTCATCTATTCATATCTGTCTGGTGATATTTAGGTCTGCATTAATGGATTAAAGTCCACATTGATCTCAGTTGGAAAATATGAGTTGCTGTTGCTGATCACCCTATGCTATTGCCAAAGCCTTCTCCTTTGCTAGTAAAGTCAGATTCCATTGAAGTCTATCCCAAATAGTCATCTGTATAAACAATGATATGTGATTCTAAACTTCAAGCACATTTTCTGACCAGCTGTACTAACCATTTTTATGTAAGTTTTATTTAAGGGCAGCACTACCATGCCGTGAAGTCAGACAATGAAGAGATTAAAACTATTTTTTTTAAAGCCATTTTAGGGCCTGGATGGCTCATTTGATCGGACACAGGTCTTTCATCGCAGGGAAAAGCAGCTCATATGTAGCCCTGACTGTTGTGTTCAGAAGCAATCTTTATGGGATGCTTATAAAATGTTTATAATGAAATGAGTACAGGGATTCTTGCTTTATTGTCAGGACAGTGAAGAACAGGGATCTGTCAACTAGTGCATGTGCAGGTGAAAATTAAGTCTCCTGAAAGGGATTTTTAAAAGTGCAAAGCTCATACAGGCACCTAGCTAAGTGAGTAATAGCCAGGTAACTGCTAAAAAACACATTTTCCCTGGCAAATCAAAATTAAATAGTATAGCAAATCCATCTAAATCAATAAGTGCTATAAAAATCTCTGTGGAGATTTATTTTTGTGTGCAAAAGGATAAAATCCAATGTGCATTGAAATGGATGAATAAATAAATGAATTAAATATAGGTTCTTCTGTCATGCTCCTGAAAAAAAATAATGATTCTGAAGCAGATCCTTAGCTGAATGGCACATCTGATTAGCTCCAATAGCTGGATTTTGTGTAAATCAGTTAGCAATATATAACTATATAACTACATAACTATATAATATAGCTATATATATAACTATATAATATATATAACTATATAATTCTTCAGAGCTAAATCTGCCATTATTTGAGCTTTGTGCATTACATCAGCTGAGAAAGTGGCTCAAAAATGTTCAACTACATTTTAACATGAATTGGGATCCAAATTTGGAAAGTTGCAGTAGGAAAAAAAAAAGTTGCATAATAAATTTAAGGCTGCTTGAGCAACTTTCTTGAATTTGTTGCTCTCCGGTAGAATAAAATTCGATACTGATGTGATTTAAAACTAGCTTTCAATGTATTTATGTAACTAGCCACAGCTAATTTAAAATCTGGCCTGTAAGTGTTATTGTCTGTTTAAAGAATTACAATCGTGATTGCATGATACTGAATTTCAGTATACCCAGAAAAACAAGCCCCAGGAAAGCAGTCTTCCAGCTTTCCGTATTCTTTAACTGTAGTCAAAGAACAATTTAGTGTTTTTTTAAAATCTGGTTACAATTATTTTCTTTTCCTTAAAGTCTAATGATTATCAGAACTTGGCAAGTTAAAGCTGAGTATCAAAAATGGATAGTTTTCATGAGCTAATGGTTGGCTGATACATTAAAATTAATAAACTCTTTTAAAAATCCAAGAACTTAGTTTCAAGTTTTATAAAATACCCAAATTATTGTCAGCCAATGAGGTACCACATATATACATATAAACATATGTATATGAACATATGTAATGCATTCACTTTGCACAGATAGCATGTGCAATGTAGGCTAAGTTTAGCTGGTTATGGAGAAACCAAGAGGTTTCTAGAGCTATACCTGTTATCCCATCCTATTACATGGATACAGATGCACTGCAGTGAACCTCTCCATTCCTGTGCCCTGCTTGTTCTGCACTCTGCAAAGCAGAGGAAGCACTCCAGGGATGAGTTAGTGATGGGAGAAGAGCCATGGACTTCATCCTTAGCTAGGGGCCTTCAGAGCTGGCTGCTTGCATTTACAAAGTACTGTGAGCACTTTTCCTCTGTACAGGAAAGTAATCTGGGAGGCTGCACGCCTCTTCTCACCCCCCTGGGATGGTCTGGCTTCACACTGTGCCTTCAAAAGAGCAACTTGAAACTGGCATGGCAAACTGCTTATATTGTCATTTATGAGCTCAGTGGTGAGTAAAATTGTTGTGTATTCTCTATTCTTGCAGTTTCTAAGTGCAGGTTCCTCTGTAATAACCTGGCAGTTTAATGAAAGTAAGGGCTGGGAGAGAGGAGGGTTGTGCCCGTTTATTCCTTGGTTTCTCTGGTACAGTTGCCAAGAGACCAAACTGAAGTGGTGTCTTTTGTGATATGGACATCTGCCCACTGGATGTTCCTTGTAAGTCACCAGGAAAACATCACATGGTAATGTGATGTCCCAATCACCAAGGACCTGTCCAGATTTGAACCTGTAACCCAGAGGTGAAAGGTTTTCTACAACTCAGCCTTCCCCTGGGCTCACCAGTACCTGACCATTTCACAGTCAGAAAAGAATAACACTCCTCAGGCAGTACTGATTTTATGCACCAGATTCTGGAATCACTTTTTCAACTGTGTTTGATGCACCTTTGATGCCCTCAGCACAAATACAAAGATGTATAGCAAATACAAAGATGTTCTACACCAGCTCTTGGCAGAAATCATTGATTTTTTTTTTTAAATATTTTTTAATTTGTACCTTCTCATGCTGGCTTCTGGAAAGAGTTGCCTTGCAATTTGTAAGGATAATAAATTTATTCAGAACTGGCTATGGATGGGGTGAGGGATCAATTTCTTAATACTTTCTTGTACCGGAATTAGTATCAGAGCAGGAAAGATCTACAAATCGTGTGGCATTTTGAAGTAAACGGGAAACTGAATCGCAAATATTGTTTTCACGTATACTGATATGAATATGGATAAATTGGTCTCAGAAAGCAGTGGAAATTCTGACAAAAAATCTGAATTTGCCCCACAAGTTTAAGTACTCCTTTCACTGGTGTTATTTTGGCATATCCATGTGTTTTTAGCAACAGCTTCAAACCACACAACAGATGTGAAATAAGTTGCTAGTACTTCAGGCAATGTTAATATTGGTAATGTTTAGAAATATGTTTTAAGTTCAAATTCAAAGGATGGCATAGATTTTTCTCTTATTCTTTCTTGTATTAGAGGTTCCAAACAGGAAATCAGATATTAGGAAACAGAACTTCTTCCAGCTTCAGCAGGAGTTCTGAGGAAGCAATATGCAACCACTGCTGCTTTCAAAGTACCACACTATACAGTGTGTATAGCTTCGGGTACCACAAAGGCAAACAACCTCTTGACCTCACACTTTCATTCATGGGAAAAAGTTATTGAACCTATATTTTGCCATATTTCAGATTATTACGACATGCAAAAGGAACACATTCATTAGGGTGAAAAAAGAAAGAATCAATGAAATCCTAAATTCTCAATTGTTAAACCACGCATTCCACTTCTAATTGTTTTTAAATCCTGTTAGAGCTCAGTGTAGGGAACTGAAAGGCTGAACAAAAATAATTTTAAATCCACATAACGCTAGTTTCTGTCAAATGGCAAGGAGATTTTCAAATAGCAAAGCTTTTTGCATTCTTATTTGAGTATTCTCCCTCAGTGTACAAATGAAGGGAAAATAAAAATCAAACAATAACTGAACTTTGCTGTGTGATGTCCAGATTAGAACCGTGTTTTGTGCAGAAGTGATGGGCATGTAAGCCCTTCGTATCAGGAGATCTGTCTGGCACTCATCAGGCAGTGTTACTTGATCACAGCTGGATAAAAACGCACACCCAGGGCAAATCTGTAAACACCAGCTTAATCTGCATAGGAAAAGTTACTGTCATCTCCTCCGACAGAAAAAGCCTCCAGGACATTCCAGCAGTAACAGTCACTTCAGTTTGTTACAAATGTTGTCAGATTTAGACACAAAACCATTATAGATGTCAGAAAGCTAAAACCGAAAAAAAAATAAATGTGTTGCTTTTTAGGTATTTTGGTTTAGAAAAATGAGGCAAGTCAGTAGTTTTATCACTATGACCAAAGTGTGTGTGAGGAGGGATTCCTACTATACAGCACTTGCCAACAAGCTACATTTTAGACTGTAATTCACTGTTCTCTAGGACATTTAAAGAGATTTTTCTTCAGGGGAGGGATTGTGATTTGGATAATATTTTGCAGGGGTCTTCTTAGTGCATAAACTAAAAACAACTCTGTCTTTAGAATGTGCCAAAACCTGCTTTTGACTTTTTATTGCTCTGACAATGGTCATATTTGCAATTGCAAGACCAGAGCCCATTACTCTTGTAATCAGGCCTGAAAAACACCCTAAACCACTTCATCATCAGAATAGCTATAAACTAATGTGGAAAAAAAGGGCTTTAATCAATTCTAGACAGTTTAGATAAATAATACAGTTAGAGATTCATAGTTTGCTTGTCTTTTTCAACAGATATTCCCATTTCCTTCAGAGAGAATATGCATCTACCCAAATAAAATAAAAAAAAAAAAAAAAAGGAAACTTTCATTTAAATTTAATGAATTTAATGTGAGCTGGACCAGACCCCAGAGTTCTCAATGTGAAAATCATAATGCTATGAATTCCCTCTCCGACCTTGTATCGTCCCTTCTACCCTCCCATGCCCACACTCATGCATAACAGAGATGTAGAATGACTGGTTTCTTCAATGTGTTAAATAGGAGGAAAGGGAACATTCAGAAGAAAACTAGGTATTTGGGGCTTTCTTCAACCCAAGATTAATGTCAAGAGATTTTTCTTAGCATTAGTGTCAGTGCTAGCCAGGAAAAATGATCCCATTAAAGGGCCCCTCATGAATAATTCATGAGGCCCAATTTAGTGTTAGTATTGAGGGTGAGAGATAAACAGGTGATAGAGTTTGTAGGGAAACCATTGCGCTTGACATGGTATTTTGGTGTTCTTATTTTTTTTAAATCTGTGTATGTGTTAGAGGAAGGAGACATAACTTGTGTGTTAAGACTCGGGTTACTGTTCAGCTTTGAGCGGAGGATTTATGTGATCTGTGTTTCCAAATCATTAGTGATGAGCTATTCCCCCTAAGTGCATTAAAGTAAAAAGCTCCATAGACAAGCTGGTAATTTAAGGGCAGTGTTTGGCAACAAGATTCTTCAGTTCTTTGCTGCTCTCTTCTAAGTCTATTGTGAGTATGGAAGAATAGCTACTGAAGATAGCAATTAAGGGTTTTTTCTCCCCAAATTAAAAGTTACATTTTTGCAATAATTGTGGTAGTTGAATAATTTATGTCCATTTAAATAGAATAGCATTCAGCACTGATGCTTACTGAAAATCTTTTTGTGTTTAGTGTAAAAAGGTAAAAACAAAACTGATGTAGAAGTACAGGGAGGCCTGCGAGCATGAGATTACTATCGTGCCTGTGCAAACTGTCAGACTTCAAACTACTACTAATTGACTTGCTTAAATTACAGCACGAGTTGGTAGATTCCAATCAAACAGAAGTTACTAGAGATGGGGCTCGAGCTGGTTGAACCATCTGAACTGGTCACAAAAAAGCTCCTAGTAAGGCTATAGTAAGGAGCCTTCAATTTAAGCAGTGTCCTGCTGATTTTCATGCATTTAGAAAACCAAAAAGAAGAGAAGAGCCGTACAGTCACTCAAGGTGACTGAGTGTTGTGCCTTTTCCATGCTGTCCGTTGTGAAGCCAGGCAAAATTAACACCTCTGTGTCCACGTTGTGCCAGTGTTCTGCAAACCTCTCTCTTCACCAATCATGGAGAAATGACCACAAGCCACTTAATCGGTTTGTTTCATATTGTGTATTTTGCACTCCTCACTTTTAGTTAGAAACACCAACAGAAAGAGGAATTCTAAACCCCTGGGATCACTGAACAGACAAAATTTGAGAGCTGACTATGTGTGCCGGGCCTGGCAATGTGATTGTTTTCATTTAATCATACATATCATACCTGAATTTTTGCATTCAGCCATAGGAAATTATTCTGATTTGTACCAGTAGAATTCCATTGCTACTTCCAAGTTGCAAGGAAGGCAAATGAGATCAGCGTTCATCCCCCTGGGTTTATTCTGATAAATATTTACTGAAGATTGAATTCTACCAAAATGCCACTAGGATTTTGCTCTAAATAAAAATTATGTCATTGGACTTGTGGCCTCTATTGCCATGATCTGTGATCTGTCAATCCCAGATGCTCATTCCCATGCAGTGGCTACAGCTTGCATGGTTGAGCTGGTTTAATCCAAAACCAGGATGTCTCCACCAGTGAGTGATTGGCCTAGAGGCATGAAGTGACAGGACAGTACTTCAAATTTAATTTACTTAAGTGATGTTGCTGGTCTTTCTAGAGTGGTCACCTCTGTGGGACATTGGTTTTGTAAGCTAAATGCACATTTCTCAGTGTATAATAATCACTATCCCCTCAAGCCCCATAGGGCGACATAAATCTACTTTAAAAAAATTCTGCAGTGACATGTCCATGCAAATGATAGTTTAAATTCCTATAGTAAAAAAACCATCAACCCTCCAAGTTTTGCTTCTTGAAAAAAACACCAATATATCAAGTTTGTAGTAAAAAAAGTTGTACTTTTGTAACAGTGCCTCATGAGCATTGAAAAAGTCAGGCAAATAAAAATATCCTCTGCTTTGAAATTTCTGTTTTACCCTCAAAGTGGCTAAGAAATGAAAAGTGAAATGTAATCTTGTGATCCAGATGTTGAGGTGAATAATAATACAGCACACAGACAACAGGTTTAAAGCATCAGACTGAAAATGTATTAACCTGCTTTTGTAATTTTAAGCCCCAATCAAACAGTCCTGGAGACCCAGCTATAGAAGATAAGGCCTCCTGCCATAGACAAGAGATGGGTTTTTTTCAACTTCTGCTCTCCAAGTCACCTGGGTGATTCAGCTCACTGCTCAGCAGGAATAAGGAGAAGGATAAAGGATTCCTCTCTTTGCTTGGCTTTAAAGTTTCTTCCTTCTGCAAGGATCATGATCAACCATGGGGTTCCCAACTTGAGTTCAGGTGGGGATGTACTCCATGGATTTGCTGAGAAGCTAAAAGTGTGATGAAGACACACTGCTCCGTGTTCCTGCATATACCTTTACCCTAAGGAAAAAAGGAGGAACACGCGTGGTCAATGAGGTTGGATGTTCCTTCTGGTGAGTTCAAGGTCTAGTGAGAATGGAGTAGGAAAAATCCAGCTTCCACTGCAAGGAGGGTCTCCCTCTCTTCTTCCCTCCTTCCCTCCTTCTCTCCAGAGCTTTATAGGCTGCTTGGAATATATTTTCTTGCTTCTCTGGTGAAGCACTATTCCTGAAGGGAGGAAGAACAGCATTCTGACACACTGGCATTTGGGCATACCTTTCTCTTCTGTAAGATGACTGTGTAGCCCAGTTGAACAAAACATGTGTGTGTAAATACATACTTGCTTCTTTGGATAGTTGATAGCTACGTAAATTGTATGCTCTATGTCTTTTTTCAGGTATAAAAATTATGTGCTTTCACAAGTTTGGGAGTATCTGTGTTTTCTGTTGCATTGGAGGTGCTACGTAAACATTATTCTCTAAAAATGCTTCTACCTTGGATTATGCTTGGCACCAATTTACATTGTAATATTACTGACACTGCCATTTAATTTGCCTACTTGCCTATGGTCTAAGTGTAGGTAATTTACAAACCTTTAACAATGTTCAGCTTTCCTAAATGGTAGGGAGAACTGCAATTACACTTAAAATGCACTGGTGCACTATGTGTCAGCAAAAAAGGACCCACAAAAGACATAATTACAATGTAATTGCCCACAAGTTCATGAAGTAAACATACATTATTAGAAGGCACTCATCTATTCAATTTAAGTGACATTACAGATAACATATTGCATAAATAGGAAGCCATTTTGTGACTAGTTAGTATAATAATAGGAGCTGAAATTAAAATGTGGTATATGTATTCCTAAGAGCACTTCAAGCTTAGCATCTGCTCTATAGTGCCTTGCATTATACCCCATTTCCAGTTTTAAACATTTGAATATTCTCTAAGGATATACACCAATAAATAGTGGCACTATAAGGTATCTCCTTTAAAAAAAAGTTTCAAACAAATGTTTAGGCTGCCTAACGCCATTCTTATCCAAGAAAAACATCAGAAGAAGGAAATAGTTCGAGGCAACAGGGAAAAATTTCAGGAGTTGTTTTTGATGAGCAAAATTGTTCAAAACTATGCAAAATTTAAGCTCTATTTCATTTTTGGTCATTTGATGAGACCTAGGGGTGGGGTCATGGTTCTCCCACATCACACCAGGAAGAGGATCTAAGGTGTCTGAAAACTTTCATCCTTAATTGCACATTTTAAAGAATTTGGCCTTGTACCTTTTTAATGAATTGCAGTTGAATATGTATGTAGACTAGCTTTGGTCACTGGAAGCTGATGATCCCTCTGGATCACATCCCCTCGGGACTGTCCCCTTGTTTCTGACAATTTCTAGCAGAATAGGCTTTGTAAGGATTTAGGGCAAATAACTGGCTTATTCTCACAAAACCTCTGGAACACCCGTTCCTCACATGATGACACCATATCTTCCCGGATAATTTTGTTGGTTTTCCAGCTTGCTAACAAAGTAGTGTGTTTATCCCAGGTTCCCAGTCCTTGGAGAGGGGTCAGGCTCCATCTCAGCAAAGAAGTAGAGCCAGAATTTAAACTTTGGGGCCTGTATAGTTACCAAAAGCAAAGATCTCTCCTTAGATTATGCACGTGCTGTTAAGAACTTAATTAGTGCAAAAAAACCCATTTTGTTACAAAAAAATAAAATCTTTACGATTAAGCTCTCATGTTCTGTGCTCTCCCACTGAAAAACACAGTTCAGTTTGAAAGTCTGGCAAATACCTTAAAGCTGTTGGAGCCACATATTTAATGTTTTGCTTTTTTTGTATGACCTTACAAGCAGTCTGACACAGTGTAGATCCAGAGGAGATTGTTTACTTTTAATTTGCTCGTAACCATCTTCTCTGCCAACTTTTACAAACAACAATGATATCATAGATTTTTACTTGGGATTCCACACTCTTGAACAGGCTCAATTTTTTTTTTTCTTTTATCTCTTTCATTAGATAAATATAATAGTGGATTACAAACTTGTTAAGTATTTCCTTTTGGAAAACATTGTCTGATACTTGATACTGTACCAGGACTCAACCTAAATTGGTTTAATTCCTTGTACCTGCTGTGTAGTTAGATGAGATCAACTAGACAGACCTTTCCCATTGGTTAAAGGTCAAAAATAGCCTAAAGACACGTTGTTTACAGCACATCATATTGAGAAATATACTTTTCATAGAAAGTATAACCATATTTTCATTAACAGTGATAAAAAAGCTTAAACAGCTCTGTGGATAGAACTACAGAGGATTATTTTTAATCACAAATCTCTTTTTAAGAAAATGTAGAATAAAATTCACCAGAGAATATTCTCATTATTATTTTACCATAATTATTACAGATTATGTAAAATGTTGTTCTATTTTTCTAGTATTTGAGTACATTTGAGAAACTCTAGACACTTCAGAGTAAGAGCCATATTCTGTTGACATTTATATAACTGTAAATAACTTTAGTGATGTCTGGCGTCTGCAAAATTGTAAAGGAGTCCCTGATGGCTGAAGTTATAACTGATAGTATTGGGTTTTCTCATTGTAATTATTGTTAGATGGCAAGATGGAAATGAATCAGTTTATTTAAACTTTTCAAATTATTTCATCCTTGCAAAAAAGAATCAAATTATTAACAATTTTTTTAATGCTTTGCAGGATTTTTTTTTAATGTTTTGTGATCTTTTTTAACAGAACTGAATGAAAAACAAATTAAGTCAATCTTTGCAAAGGGTATGAGCTATGCATTTTTAAGAAGCCAAGTTAAATAAAAAAGAGCAATGTTAAGATGTACAAAGGCTGGGTTGGGATTTTGTTGGATGATAGCTTGAATTTTACACTCACCTATAATAGTTGAGATTCAATGGCCACCAAAATGTTGAGATCATCATATTTTCAGGCACTGATATTGCTTTTTATATTTTTTTAGGAAAAGCTTTCAAAATTCTTTCCCAATTAGTATAAACTTACCAAAAATGCACAGCAAACACTTTAGCATTTGAGTTTGTATTTAGTATACAGAGTTTCCTAGGAAAATATTTATTTCTATGAGATTTTCTACTAAAGAGAGACACTACAAGTTTTTCATCTTTCATTTATACTGGACCTCAAAGTCTCAGTATTTTACTTGAAAATGGTTTATGTGGAACTACCAAAAAAACAACTGAGAGTTTTCTTGAGGTACTTAGGCTGGAAAATCACTTTTTTATTGAGCTGAAATGTTTAACATGTTTGTTGAAAATTTCAAAGCAAGCCAAGAATATTTTGTATTTCAGAATTCATGTTCATGGGTCGGTGACTTCTCAGTTAAGGTAGCCTTTCTTTCTTATAGGAGAACCAGGAAAGAGTCGAGACTTGGATTTAACCATTATTTCTTTAAAATTGGGGATTTTGCAAACCTTCATTTAAGGAGTGTGCTTATATTAACTAGAATTTATAGAAAAAATGGAAGCTGTTCCCATGCCGTGATGTGAAGGGACCTGGATTTAGAAGCCTATGTTCCTTCTATAGCTGGGGTAGACACAAACATCTCCAGAAAAAAGATTCATCACAGTTAAATAATTACAGGTTTCTTTACAGGCAAAAGGACTGTGAGAATGGACCATGTCAAACAGTACATTACTAATAGACCGATAGTTATTTGTGTAAGAGATGAATAATATGAAGGTCTTTTAGTATTTGTTAAATGGTAGATGGCAAGACGATGAGTTTGTCAGATTAAAAGCAAAGCAACCCTATAAAGTCCAAATGCAATTTCTGAAGTAAAAAATTCTGAAGTAAAAAAGTCATGAATTTTCTAAACATAGAGACATTGTTTTGTGCTGTTGACATCCTCCCAAGAGTCATATCTGTTCACACAAGTCATGTCTGAAAAGAGGGAATAATATTTTCGGGCTTATATGGCTTGACATTGTCAGAAGACTAGACAGCGAAGATCTGGTAAGTCTGTAATTTACAACATTAGTTAATTAAAGCACTGATGAGGAGGGAAAAAAGACACAAAATTATGATGAAGAATGACTTTCAGATATTTGTGGTGGCAATTTCCCTCTTAGGTGAAATTTCCAGAGTTTTCATAAAAGATATGTGCTCCAGCCTTGTAAAGCCTTATTTTATTACAGAACGGTGCCCTCAAGTCCAGTGATGTCCAACCAGCTACTTGACAAAACACATCTAGATGCTGACTTCTGAGGTGCTTTGGCAAATCATGATTTTCTAATGTTTTGATGCATTTGTTGGTACTGGAAACAACATTTGTCTCAAGATATGAAATCCAAGTCAATTGTAATGTCAGATGCCATAGCATTTCTGAATATTCTTGATGATACCTTAAATTCAGGACTGTGCTTCATCATTCTTGGTTTACCTTTTCCAATAATTGTTTACCAAAAAATTTGGTACATGTTTTAAAAGAGCACTTAAATGAAATTAATGTATCTCGAAAATGCAGCAGGTGGAGAGTATATGGCTAACATGGACAGCAGAGTCCATGTTTGTATTTTATATGACAAGAGCACTAACTTGGTAATTAAGTAAATATTGTAATAAGTATGGCTCTGACATCCACTTGAAGGTTATAACTCCCCAGGGAACAGATGCTTAATTTGCGGCCGTGATAATAACAACCTAATGAACCTCCCATCTTACTGGATAGCTTAATAAACTTCAAAGAAAACAAAACAAGAATCTATGAGTAAAAGTACATCCTTAGCTTTTCATTAAGCAAAATGAGCATGAGTCAAGGCCCAGCATGGCTTCCAAAGTTAAAGCTACCAGCTACAAAGCAAATGTATGCAGAGAAATGTACAACAAAAGATATAGCTTTTAAACCTCCAGTTGAGTTTCCATAAATGTTGCTTACAAAAGCTACCATTCTCTATGTTAACAAAAAGTTGTGGATATGTTCTTCACTAAATCCTCTTTTCTCATATAATCCACCTTGTGCACTTTATCTCAAGTGTGTTTTATCTGATCTAATCCTGAGCTCATTCATTCTCAGATAGAAGCAACAGGATTATTTCACACTTAAACTAGGCCCAATCTTTCTGTGGGCCCATAAGAGGACACCTGGGTAATGAGAAATTATCTGTGGAACAAAAGATTAAGCAGGTGCTAGGGAAAAAAATGTTCTTTCAAATACAGCAATTTTTAAGGAAAAGATAAAACATTTTTATTCAGAAAAAATGTTCATAGGAGGCATTTTTTAAAGGAATGAGATTACACCATTAGCACCAATGTTACTTGGAACAAGTTTTATTAGGGAAAAAAAAAAAGAAAATCTGTTTCAGTCACCCTAAAATGACATTGATTTCCCTGGAGTTAGTCTGGATTTTAATGGGTGTAAAGTGGGCAGCATACAGGATATATCAGAACATTAGTTTTAACCAGGTCAAAGAGGCCAGTCGTATCCAGTCACAGCTTCTTCCTTGTTCTGCCAGACCTTATTTTAGCACACTTACAGTTAGGAGGAGGAGGGAAGCTTCAGGGCTCAGTAAATAAACTTCAGATTTTTTTCATTTGCAGTAGTGGGCAAGACAATTCAGATATAAAATAAAACCCTCTGCTCCCTACCCTCTCAACATGGGGACATGGATTAGCACAAACGAAGTTCAGCCTCCTTTGCTTGACTTATCCATATCTATAGCTATATCTACATATCAATCTCTGCTCATCCCCTTTCGCTTTTAGAAACCACAGGATCAGCTCAAATATTGTCTTCCATCTGTTTCCAGCGTATATCAAACTCTTGATGTGAAGGTGTGAGCAAAAATTTACTGGTTTAAAACAGTGGAGCAGTTCCTCAGAAATCACAAACTGATACAGTAAATAATTATTTCCCATCTTTCTCTCCTTCCCTCTTGTCATCAGCCTCCTCATGGACCATTGTACAACAGCAGAGATTTCACCCCTTAATTCCACAGGCCCAGTGGAACCATGGACTGATGACTTGACTTTCTGACTGATGGTCCTTTGAGTTTTCTTCTCTCCAAAGAAATACAACAGAAGCACAGTATGTAAATAGTTTCACAGGATTGAAACAAATACGTTATTGAATTATTACACTAGAGACTGATAACAGATACATATTGCAAAAAAAAAAAAAAGAAAAAAAAGAGTGGAAGTTATCTAAATCCTCAGGGCTCAGGATGCAGACTAATCTTCTGCTCAACTGGCTAATAGGGAAGAAATGTCCAGTGGGTTCTCATACTGCTGCATGGGACAAATTTATTTCTTTTTTCTTTTGTAATATACAGTGCTACATGGTGTTGTTTACAGAACAAAAGACTAAATGGTAAACAGATGCAAGAATTTTATGGTCTGTGTCTTGCTCTTTTTCCCAATAAGCATTTGTCAATACACAAACAGTTTCTTTCATTTTCAATAAGGCAAGCTTTCCTCACCCTCTTGGTGTCTGCAGTTCCTCCCAGCTGGTGGGACAATCCCTGTGCACTGACCAAAAGGGCAGAGGCTGAAAAAAGACAGTCAATAAGTTCAATATCCAAATCTACAATTAAGAGTGTTTTCAGAAATAACTAAACATGGAGCAGCAATTCTCTGTCACATGCAGGAATTCCTCTAACCAAGGGTACATCTAGATTGATTTGATTAGTTATCCTTCTCGCAAGTGGGAGCAGTAATTCAGCACCTGCTGTTTAGGGTTATTTAATTCAGGATGTGTCTTCCAGGACACTTGTAGAAAAATATCATAACCATTTTTTGACTTGTCATGCAACAGCAGTTAACAGAAATGCAAGCAAAGGCCCATTGACAAGGTAAGATGGAATTTAAAACTACATTAATGTGTACAATTTCATATGAATTTAAACATTTATAAAAGTTAACAAAACCCATTAAATATCAGCAGCCTTTGAAGGTCTTATAGCTTTTAAAAATGTATTTGAAAGCAAATTTTTCCTTTTACCAATCTCACAGCATTGAGATAGCAATATTAATTTTGAGATATCAGCTTTATATTTGTCAATATAAGCAATGTTTATTAACCTTCTGTATGTGGGTATTTTCACTTCTTTGTTATAAAATGTCACTTTGAACAGAGCTGTGCTCTTGACTAACCCTTAATTTGTATATACAAGACATGTGGCTGTAAAACTACAGGCACAAAAATAAACAGTGTCCCTGTCCATGGCAGGGGGTTGGAACTTTAAGTATCCTCCCAATGTAAACCATTCTATGATTCTATGACATGACATTCAAGGAAAACAGCTTTCTGGGCTCTTTTTGTAAAGTTCCAAAAGTACAGTTATTGAAAAGGGACAATCATAAAATATTTCATGGACCAAATATCACCCTTAAGTACTTGAGACTCAATGTGGAAAAAAAGCCTGTTTCCTAAGGATTGTAATTTGTGCATCAGATGCTTTTCTCTTTTATCTGAATAATGCAATGAAACAGTGGCTATTTCTCTTGGAAGAATACAACTATTTTAAAGCTAATGAACCTTTACAGTCTGGTTGAAAAAAAAAATTTTTGATCTCTTGAAACAGTGTTTTGGAACAATCAAGAAAAAAAAATACTAAACTGATATTGTCATACTTAATTTTTGATTAGTTAAAAATTGTTTTATATTTTTTTCTCTAAAATAGTCTTCCAAGTATGCAAGTCATTACATGGAACAAGTTATTACAGTTTCAATGTGAAGTTTAAGAACTAAAATTTGCTTGCAAATTGATGCAGGAATAAATAAGACAGAGATGGTCTTATCTGTATACATATATATATGTATATATACACATGTATATATATATACATATATATAAATCTATTTATGCTCATATCCAACTATATGCCATAATCTATTTATCTCTATATTATGCTACTTGCTCTTCTGACCAGTAGATAGTGGTAATTATCTGTGCATAGGTACATGTATGAGAAAGGGAGAACAGATGTCCATGATTATGTAAGTTATGGTAATTAATAGTACATAAATGAAACAAGTTTGTTTTTGTTGATGTGTCACTTGCACACTGCTCCTCTTGAGCATTGGGTTACATCCTGTACACGATCGCCTTATTGTCTACTGTCATAAAAATTCCAGTTCTGTTTCTGAGCAGTCACAGAATGGGACTTGCCAGCTGTCATGGAAAATGTATTCAGTTTCATTTCCACTTAATTTATCTGATCTTAATTCTATTATTATTTTATTACAATTATTTAAGTGCTTGGGGCAACAATCTAAAGTAAAAACAAATAAACAGTAGGAGTTCCAGATAATTTGTAAGTGATCTGAAAGGTCTAATGGAAACAACATCATTATTGCAGTTTTATTTTTTGAAAGGTTAATATTATAGAAGCTTCATCATTGCTGCTATAGTTAACAGTCTGTCAACACTGACATGTTAAATTTCTGCTTCACAAGATTAAAGGCTAAACTATAAAAACTCACCCTGGACAGAGAAAAAAGAAGTTGTGAAATAGTGTTTAGATATTCAAAAACCTTGTAAGTACAGGCCTCACATCACTTCCATTTTCAGCACTATCAACTTGAAACACAGAAGTGCATCCAAGCCGGTGATTAAGTCCATTTCTCTTCTGCTAAACACTTTCCTGCAGAGGCACCTCCAGCTTCCATGGCTGTAACGAAATCTGAACACACACTTAAAGATCCACATTCCAGTGTGTCTTCCATCGCATTGAGGTGAAGTTGTGGTTTGCCATCCTGGGCTCAGCTGATCATCTCTTCTCACCCTCTTCGGCAAAAACCGTGAGTAGCTGCATTCAAGTCATCTATCTCCCAGTCAAAACATGGGTTTGTTGGGTTTGTGCTTAATCATAACCCTTTGCTTCTGTTTAATTGCTGAGCCCAGTCACAGCTGCTCTCACAGAGTCTGTGTAAGCACAGAGTCCTCCTTGCCACGCATTACACTTGTCCATCACCTTTGCTCCCTTGCCTAGGTCCCCCCCATAACATGGCTGGTTTAGGGTGCCTTGCAGAAAAATTTGTTTTTTCTTTTTTTCCTTTCTAATGCAATGAGCCATTTGTTTATGATGTCCCAATCTTGTTTAAATACCTTTTTTTCCCTTTTTCCTTCTTTTTGTACTCAGCATTTAGATGGTATGGTACACGTCTCGCTGTGTCTGAGCAATAAAAGCACATAATAAAAACATATAAGGAAAGTGATAAATAAACTCACTGAAAAATAAGAAATTATTAACGCACAATTATTCTAGAAATTTCTGTTAAGTAGTATAAAACTACTAAAGTCAAGTATTCTAGTGGTCCCATAATGGCATGGTGGTTTAATTTAATCCACTGTGTAACAAGACATTTGATTTGACTAAGAAAATGCAGTAAAATATCCTGAGCCTGATCTAGCCATCACTGAATCTGATGCAAGGTTTTCCAGTAATAAAATGTAAGGGGAATCACCATGAATGGCTGAATCTTAGGCAATGAGAATTCAAAAGGAAGGTTTTGAATGACATCTCAGCTTCTAACTTCTGGGAATTTCAGCAGCATTTAGCATTTCTTTAAAATAAATTTGGATTTAACTGGAGATAAGCAGCTGCAGATAGCATTACTTATCTAAGATGATTCTTCTCTCCATCTGAAAGGAGACACAGAAAAGAAAGGCAAAATTCCAGAGTGATGACTCCATAAATGGTTTATTTAGAAACTGAAACTTGACTTTGTTTTCTTGCAGAAACCAAATGTGTTAGTTTGATTTGGATACAGTGTATTGACAAAGGGTGGGTTGTTTCTTCTTTTCACCTAACCCTGGTTGTGGAGATAGAGAAAAAATAATCTGTCCTGAGAGTAAACAATGATCCAAACGCCTTGTTTGCTTGAAATGGCTGACCTTGCTAGGAAGACGTATCTGCACAGATGATGGTGCCTCCAGAAGGAGTTATGGAATCCTGGCAAGTGACTCAATGGCTGTGTGAGCAGCGCCAAGGCTCTGTTCAGCTGTGATCCAGGAGATGCGCAGCCCTGGTGTGGCCAGGAAAGTCTGCTCTGCACAGCCTGGCCCACATCTCCTATTGAACTGCTTGTGAGGGGATCTGATATTCCCTCTCCAAGGGGAGCAGGGAAAGGCACAATGAGCCAAAATCTGTGCCCCCCGTAATGGCACAGCCTCAGTGGCAGCTTGCTGATGGGCACCGTGCCCGCGGGCCAGAGCTCTCATGTCCAACCATCTTCTGACGACGAACACTACGTCTCCTCCTCTGGTTGGTGTGAGAAAGCTGTGAGGCTGTGACACAGAAATCACCTTCCAGCTTGCTATTAAGAAAGTTTAGCAAATTGACTGCTACTAAAATAAGAGATATGAAAGTTCCATCTCGCAGTTCAGTCACACGGGGCAAATCTCACAGGCCTGACGCAGTCGGAACACCCATGGAGCGTGCCCAGCAGGAGCTGACCCGCAGGATAATAGGGATGCATACTGAATGAATTGGAAGTAACACCTGGCCTTTGTCTGGAAAATTACCATTTTTTTAGGCCAGTCTTCAAAGCTGAACATTTCTTTAGGACTCTGGAGCCATTGAGGAGGCAGACAAAAGGAAGAGAGTCATGGAGAGACATGTAAAAGCTGTAGGCCCAGCAGAAAGGGCGAGAGGGTATGTGAGAAGGCTGAGGGAACAGCAGTTAAAACCTCAGTATAAAATTCCAGTTCTTCCCATGCGGATCAGTTTTTCCAAGGGTGAAAGGAAAATGAATTTTCCAATGCATTTAAGTGATTTCATTACACAATTATGCGCTTGCCTAAACTTTAGCCACATACTGTTACCCATCCTTGCAAGTAATCAGTTTTTGGTCTGTGTTTTACAACATGTACTTAGTTTAAACATAAAGTACATTCATGTCTTTGTGTGTGTAAAGAGACACATTCACCAAACTCTGTGCCCTGTCTCTCATTCCAGAGAGAGAGAATGCATCTTTTCTGGGCAAACATACATACTGCAGAGGAATAATGCTTTACCTTTAGAAACATCCAACATCCGTTTACTACATATATCTAATTAAGGGAAAATGCCACTCTATGCTACACTAGCATCCAACCTTCCAAACAGGAGCTCAACTCACTACACTCCAGTGCAAAAGAAACCATTGCACAACCCAGCTGGAGGGGTAGATGCAGAATACTGGGTAGTTACATTCTCACAGATATCTCGCTCTAGTCTGAGACTGATCCAGCATAACATGAGTAGGTTGAAGCTGGTAGAACTACCCAAATTCTTAAAATTTCACACTTTCTCAAATGTTTACTTTTCTGGATCAGACTCTTGTGAATAATTGGGCCTGAAGCTTCTTGGACTATTTTTTTTGGGAGGGGTGTGATCAGGTCATAAAAATGAGAATGCCATCTTTGTAGGGACTTAGCAGTCACAAACTGCAAGCTGATCATCAGCCTAATTGCATGTCATCCTCCCCTAAATCAGATTAGTCACAAATGCTTATCAACTGAGCCCTAAAGTCCTGATGTAGTTTGAAAACATACAAGTTTTTATGAAGGCTATCTTGGAGACCCAATAAAAAAAACGAAACATGGCAGCTTTGAATATATCTGGTGACAGTGCCTAACAGCCAAGAGAAATCAGGGAGAATTGCTATGTAAAGTTACAACCTTTTCAAAAACAAGCCAGTTAGATGACCTCCAGCTCTGGAATCTGCTGTCATTGCCAGCAGCCACCCTCAATATTTTTGCCTTGTCTTTGCTAGCTCACAGCTTTGTGACAGCTATTAGTTTTTTGAGTAAATTATGCCGCTTTGATTTGCATAGGCAGAGAAAATTCTTTCTCATCTGCTGGTGGTACCAGATCTACCCAGCCTGAGCAGTTCTGTGCAGTCTGGTGTGAGTTGTAGAGGTTACATCAGCCTCCACATTGGACCATTAGTCTCAGAAAGCCTCTAAAAGCATTTCATGGATGACAGGACAATACTGTCCCAGGAGAGCAAGCCTGTGCATAGGTATTTACTCAACTGTGTACAATATTCTTTAGTTTGGTGCAAAGTAAGGAGCCAAAGCCATGGGTTTTTAGCATCCCAGTGACATACTGTTAAATCTGGCAGCTATTTCAGATTTTTTTGGAGCAGTATTTTAATCACAACAGCATGTTACACCTTTGTAGAGACACTTCTTGAGAAACAAAGTATGTAGTATGGACCTAATAACAGGTTCAGGTGTAAAATACAGCTCGGTTAAGCAAAGAATTTCTGGTTTAAATTTCTGTTCATCTGTCTCTTCTACTACCGGAATTGATTTTCCCCCATATTCTCTCTGGTCCAAAACTAAAGGAGCAGATCTCTATTTCTTTTCTGAGCACCTGTTTCCTGTTTTGAAATGTACGGTAAGTGATTGTATATTTTTTTTTCTTTACTCCTAGAGCACAAATAAGGCTGCTTATATCTGCCTCAAGTGCCAGAACTTAACATACTTATGCTCTAGTTATCCAGCTGACTTTCTGTATTTATTAGATTTTTAGTAGAGTATGCGGCATTATAATCAATGCACTATTGACAAAAGCACTTGGATCACACACTATTTATTTAATTTACTACACCGACTCTCATTTAGTAAATTTAATTCATACACTGTGTTTTCCTGGCACATTCAAATACATTACTCAGAAAGGGCACATGGATTGCTTAGCAAATCACTCTAAGCTATGTCAGGGGCCTTGCTTTAGGCTGTTGATCATTAACCTATTCTCTACCTTGCTGCACATGTTGGGCAGTAACTTGTGAAGTTTGGCCATAGTTCTGCAGCATTTTTAATATCTACTGAAGTCATAACACAAGAAGCATTTTACTGTAAACTGAAGGCACCATAAATTCTAAATCTCCGACATTTTCAGAACCAATTATATCAAAGCAATCTGACTGTTACTCTTTTGCACATAGGATTCTCCCATCAGTAAGTAGTCTTATATTACAGGCACAAAACACTGATAAGCATTTTAGCTCTGCCAGACTAGCTGCAGCTGTGTCACATTTGTGTTTCCTTATTTTATGTGTGCCAGTTATCTAGATTAAAGTTGGAATAGCAGAGCACTCCACTAGATGACAGGCTTGGTTTAGAGCCAGGCCACTAAGTGATGCTTATCAAACAATTTTCAGCTACACACAGTAGCACAATTCAAAAACCTAAGACCCTAAATTAACAGGCATGATATGAGAGATCATTTCTTTTTTGGATGGAAGATTAAAACATTCCCCTCACAAATACATGGAGTCTCCCTAGTCAGGGGCATCAGTGAAATAATCTGATTTCATTTTTTCTACCCAGTTTTGAATGAATGTGTGACCCTCATGGTTTTGAACAACCTTACCCAGTCATTTGGGACTGGAGATAGAAAATGTGTCAGATCAGTGGCCCATGAACTTCAGAAAGTCCTGCTTTCAATAGGTCATTTTTCTGTTCTTTGTTCGTATGCTCATTTAGTCCGTGTTTGCTTGGTTGTGGTTTCTAAGCTATTAATGACCAATTCAACTCCATGGGCTACCCTCAGGCAACGATGCATTAACTTGCAGGCCTATTAGATACTAAGTTCACCTTGAGCCTCCCCTTCATTATGGTGGGACAACCTGTACTTTAGACCATCACAGGTATTTGCAGGATGAGTGTGACTGCTGATTCTGATATATCCTGAGAGAGGATGCCTCCTGAGAGGCAGAGGGCAAGTTTTTCCTGGATGCTGATGACTGTTTGGACTGATACCATGACTGGTCTTCTGGGTAGGCTGCTGTAGGAAGGAAAACGTGGTTTGACTATCCAATGCGATCATTGCCTGCTCCAAGGAACTTCTTTAAAACTAGATTACTTTTTGCATTAGGTCTTGTGAGCATCCTGATTCTGCTTCTCTGCACTCTGCTGAGAGAGTAGCTAAGAAAAATGGATAGATAGGAAGACAAATGCCATTTATAAACACAGAAGCCCAGTGCTCTGACATGCTGATGGTGGAGAGAGGGATAGAGGCACATCAGGACTAGATTCACTTAGCATTCATTCACTTTCTCAATGCTACGACGAGAATAAACTCTGATGAAGTCTACGTTAAAAAATTTATCCAGTGGCTAGAGAATTGTGAAAGATGCCTGGTAGTCCTGCATGACACTGAGATGTCACAGCTCTGATTGACTTCATGGAATATAGTTGATGGAACAGATGATGGAATGCAATCATATTGTTGAATGTAGTATTCTGGAAAGATGCTTCAATGTTAAAATTATATGTGTAAAATATGGGAAAGAATAGAATAGGATATAATTGAGTAGAACAGAACAGAGTAAAATTTCCTTTCTAAGGTTGGGATTTTGACTGCAGCTCTGAAATGAATTGAATTTCCTTTTTCTTTTTTTTTTTCTTAGTGATTAATTATTATCGAATATTCTTTAAGAGCTATGACATCTGTTAAATGTAATTACTTTCTCTTCCATGTGTAAATCAAGGTCTTTCTTAAAAAAAAAAAAGAGGCAGTTTATACTTAAATTAACTACTTTTATCTGCAATTTGCAAGTTAAGGTGTATGTAAAGCCTGTGGCTATACTGAAGGCTCAGTTGTGCCTCCTAGGCACAGTGTTAATTAAAGGGTGATGTGGATTCGTACCACTCTGAGGAGAACTCTGGAAGGGATTATACCTTGGAGAGGCACAATGCCTCCAGTGCAGCACAGCATGCAAGTAAAATGCACACGCTGTGCACCACCCGCGTTGATGTTGCTCAGCACCTCTGTGGGCCCATCTCCTTCCCACACCCCCTCATCCACTTTGCTGGGGTCCACACCCAGGGGGCACTGGGAAGAGACAGTCCTGGCACTTGTGTCCAATTCCTGCACACCAAGGGAAAGGTGGTGCTGACATCCTTTACGTTGCTGGTAACTATTCAGGCTGGATACAACCTGGCCAAGGATAAACAGAAATTGCCTAGTGTCATTCCCGAGATATAGTTTCTCTTTTCACTCAGTGTCAGGTCTTTTAAAAGTCTGACAGCACGTATGATGTTTGACAGCTTCTCACATTTTATCTAAGCCAATCCTATACAGCTAATTTTGAATAATTCTATATCCAGTGTCTGATTTTGTTCTCCTTCATATTTTTCATAGGGATCATTTTTCCCTGGGGCAGCTCTCTTGACACCAGTGTAGTTTTAGATATGATTTACTCCTGTGCAAATAAGATTAGCATCATACCTATAGACCTTTGGTTTAGAATATTGACAGTATACAAAAGATTTATTCCAATCTCTATGTAAATAATATCTGTGATCAATTTAATACACATTTAAGGGTTTTTCAAGGCCGTATTACTCACTGGATTAAATGTACATTTTGGTAATGTATTATTGCTATTGTACATCCAATAGATCTAATTCAGCCCAGGGTGATTTTTTTTACAGCCAAGTAATAGACCACTGAAAATAGGATTTATTATAGAAATGCCAAGACATTCTTATTTATAGTATAATAGTACAAATTGCCCCTATAATAAATACTCTTCAGTTATCAAATCATCAGTCTTTTACGGTAACACTGACAAATGATCCCATAGGCAGTATGATATTATTAATGTAATGTATTAACTTTCAATTTTAAACTGGTTCTTGGATCTGGAACAACTGTACATTATATGATGTAGTTTAAGTAGGACTTGTGACCTAAATCTGCATAGCTTTACAGCAAAATGTGACTACACATAGTGCTTTAGACTATCTTCATATGCAGCCTGAAAATAGTATCACTCTCAGTCCACAATTCAACACAGATTTGTACATTGCATCCACTTAGAGGAAACTGTTACCAAAGAATGTCTAAAAGGAAATTTTTAAATCATGCAGAAAATTTTTGGTAAGTCATTGTCATTATTGGTCCCAAGAGAAAGCAGGGCAATTGTTAAGAGCTGATGAAAATAAAGAATAGAATGAATTTTCTTTAAAATTCAGCTTTTGAGGGTTCTTTTCTTACCAGCAGGTGTTTTTTTCATAAGCTGTTCACTATTACTATAGAAGAAACAACATTTAGTTATGTATATTTGGTCTGGAAAAGTGCAGAACCAGGGTCCTTTGTAGAGATTTTACATTTGTATAAAGTAAAACAAAATAAGCAGGCAGGATTAAGAAAATGTTATAAAAGTAAGCTTTGCAAGAAGTATTTATTTTAACAATGAGATTGGCAAGTCTAACAATGTAAGAAATATATGCTTAGCAACTTTTCATAGCTTAGATTTGTAGTACTCAGCAGATACATTTTTTATCCTCAGTTCAGTCCCATATTTCAGTACTAGAAATCCAAATAACTTAAATCATTAACAGTCTCAGAATGAGGTACTATTTAATTATATAAATTTTATGCTTCAACCTCACCAGTAATTTATTCAGAATTTTAACTGCTCTTTTAATGCATCCAAGCTTGATTGGAAATAAGTGAAATTTTTTTATTTGTTTTTCTGGTCAGTTGGATAATATTTATTTTGTTTAAGAGAAATTTAGCACATTTTTTTCAGCAGCCAGTTAAGTATGGTCATTATTGGTGCCAATGCACTGTAGAGATTTTAAAGGAAGCTAAATAGTTTAGACAGTCAATTGAAAAAAAAGTAGTAATCACAATGGGGTTTTTTTTCCTATATCTTTCTTATGGTGTGCATTTTTCTGTCATGGAGAAAATCTTGGTTTCTCAGCTTGCCTCACTCTCATTCCAGCACCCAGCCTCACTAGTCAAGTAGAGCAGCTAACTGGCTGATCAAAGTTAGGACAGCTGGCTATCACCCCCAGACCACATTATAGCATGGAAAAATTCATCCTGGATCTCAGTCAACAGTCTCTTCCCTGTCTGTCTGTCCTCTCCCAGCCAGTTAATGTTGTCTCTTTTCTTTGGAAATTCCTGTACTTGAAGACACAGCTTTATCCCAGGTGGAGATTCCAGTATTTTTACACTCTGCACCTGAAAAGCATTTACAGATATTTCTGCAGTCCCTTCTACTCACATTTGGCCAGCAGAGTATATCTGTAATTTTCTTAATTTACACCAACACGACTTTAGACTGGGGATTAAGTACTCATTAATAGGCAGTAAAAGTATGTGTTTCTATCTGTCTGTCTTTATCAGAAGAAAGCATCACTATTTATCCCAGCTACTACTTCAAACATTCATAAACAGTCATCCGAAGTGCAACATCCTTCACCCATCCTGTAAGAATGTTCTATCTTCAGCTCATCTAAACAAACTCTTCAGCTACAGAATGCAGCAACTTAAAGTGCAGTTCAGCATCCCTTGTCTTGCAAAGCTTTTGCCCAAATGAGATCTGAGGTGACTCATGGACAGCAGCTCCTATGAAAATTAATAGTTTAGAATTACCCAGGGCATCAATAAGAGCCTGAAACAACCCCTAAGTCTCATTCTCTGCTGTCTGCATAAAAGAATTCATCACCAAGGCTTCATCTTG
Organism: Edolisoma coerulescens; assembly: GCA_013397115.1. NCBI lineage: Eukaryota > Metazoa > Chordata > Aves > Passeriformes > Campephagidae > Edolisoma > Edolisoma coerulescens. The sequence continues at coordinate 1,209,554 of VWZW01006255.1, forward strand.
AGATCAAGCTTTTGATCTAGGTACAAAAAGAATTCATCACTGATTTATACCTGCAGTTACTTTTGGAGATGCAATTATACGCACTATCCCAAAGCCAGAAGCCAAGTCAAAACACATTCTGAGAATCAGACGCTGAATTGATGGTGGTGATGTAAAGGCCTCGGACAGCTGCCCATGCTCAGTTCACACTTGATCCTAAGCCCGTTGAAGGCACTGTGAATCTTTCCCTTGACGTCAATGGGCTTCAGATCAGGTTCTGAGCAATTTTTTAAAAACCTCAGACAAATCAAAACCATTTCCTTTGGAATGAGACTGTTCACACCCCTTGGTGAAGACTATTTCCTTTCCAAACACAGCTTTCGTATCCAAGTCACATCAGCTGAATTTCTATTTTTACCAAAAGCTTCATTTTTTAAAGAAGCAGGAAGTATGTTTTTACTTATATTTCATCTACAAGCATCTAAGCTGTTTTTATTCAAACTTTCAAAAATATCCTCAGCTGGGCAGGCCACACCTACAGCCAAAAATGCAGAACGGTTTAGAAAGTTACGGCTATTTAAAACCCCCTTTTTTAAAATGGAAACTCCTCTCAGATTTTGTGTGCTGAGGGATTGTCCCTACACACTCCAGTACACTCCAGTAGATTATTTCATCTAAAATGTATGGCACCATGGCAAATGTTATAACCTGTATGACAGAATTGATACAACCCTGTTATACAGACTATTGTGCTAAATACTATATAAATTGATGTATAAATGTTTCCAAAATTTGAATCAAATTATAAGGTATAGTAGACCAGGGAGAGTAGATCTACCTGTCAGGAGCCAGTTCTGTCTAACCGTTTCCTGAAAGTGATGGGGAGATTCTTGGATAATTTTGTCCATGAAAAACAATCCTGGTGATGACCAAGAGTGAGATGCTCCCCCTTTATTAAAGACTGTGAGAGTGTTGAGCGTGTGTTCACTGCTTGGAAAGAACAAGGGTGCAAAGACACGTTCAGAGACACCATGTGGATGTGCAGAAAAGGCCAAGCAGAGCCTATTCTATAGCCTGAATCTATTCCCTTGTGTAAGCACGTCTCTCATGAAGTTTTGCATGGGGAAACACCACTTTCATACTACTGACCAGTGGGCTGTGAATATTACCTGGGAGACTTTCTGCCCCTTTAGTGAATGCCAAAATTTCCATATTGTTTCACAAACACAGCAACTGCCATATTTAACTGTTAAAATTCACGTGTGCCAGTGTTTAAGTACGTCATAATTTCAAAGGATAATGGTATAAAGGATCTTTGCTCCTTGGATTGAAATAACTTTTTATGGTGATGGAGAGACTATCTTAATTAGATTAGCTGAGTTATCATGGGAAAAAAGATTAGACGGGCTGTGTTTTCTTTTTCTTCTGAAGCATAGGCATGACAACCCCACCTCAATAATGGCCATCTCCCATTTAATGTGTGATTGCAACTTTACCCTGGGAAACAGCACTCTGTAGATAAGCTGCTTCCTGAAGAACCTCCTAAGGACACTTCTTGCCAAGTCCACCACTGTGTCCCTGTTGTATTGGGCTTCCATCCCTTGTGAGAACATCTGTGTAAAACAGAAAGATAAGGTGATCTTTGTCTGCAGTTTCCCCCAATTTTTTTCTGAGCATTCTGAAAAGATGTACCTCTCAGGGGCCCCAGACCTGTGATTTTGATGCAGGAGCAAAAGCACATGTTTTGCAGAGGAAGAATGTAGATCTTCCGGGATAACTTAGGGTGCACAGTAGTCCTGAGTAGAAGCTAAGTGAGACAAAACCAGATGACTCCCTTGAAGAAGAATAGTTCAGGCTATATGGTAGACAATCCTGGGATGACATAAAAGAGAACTCAATACAGAAAAACAATCTAAGAAACCTCTTCCAGACTGAAAACAGCAGCTAAGAAGCCTGACTGAAAACCATTATTTTTTACTGCTTCCGGACTGCATCACTTTCATCTCCTATGCTAATGAAAGACTTAGTCTGAGCAAAATTTATTGTCCAAAAAGCACTTGTTCTAGCACCTTGAAGGAGGCCAGTAGAAGGGACAGAGATTACTAGTTTGCTATAATATGTGAAATTGCCCCCAAAATACGTACTGTACTAAGATCAAAAACAAGCAGACCAGGAAGTAAAAAATAAGCTTTGAAGGCAGTGCAGGGGGTCACAAGTGTTTTTTGGTGTGAGGGTCTTAGTGGCCTCAGTTGATGTCAATTTAAAGAGACAAATGATTATACCAGAGGCAGAAAAAATAATGTAGTATTATTCCCTGAGGTATCAATATCTCATCAGACACATTTTTTTGAGTTAAGCAACAAGACAAAAAGGAGTTGAGGGGCGAAGCCAAAAAACAACCAAAAACCCCCAAACCAAAAACACCACAGTTCTTCTGAGTATGAATTTAACCAACTAGTTGCCTGGTTTTATTATGGTTTTTTAATCCCATGAAAAAAACTGACTTGCTTATCTGGCTAATTGGGACTCTTCTTGCATCATGACAGTTCAGGAAGCTTAAAGAAAAGGGCTATAAATACATATAGAAAGAGGAGGAATGAATAGGCAGTCATCCTGTGGGTTTAAGAATTGCCCTAGCAGATACAAGACTCCCAGTTCTAACTCATTTCTTTAACAGCACTGGTGAACATCAAAGAGTACAGCACGGAGCATGCTGAGTCCCAATTACACACCTCAAAAGTAAATGTTACTTCAATGGAAAGTCTTTGGAAATTCAAAACGAAATAAAGGCCAAGATACCCAAATGCTCTCTAAAAAATGTACACCCTTACTGATAACAATTGTTTCCTCAAAATACATAGTTATTAATATACAACATACATCATTTTGTGAAAAATTGTTTCAGAAATGTATTAAGAGCACATATGGATATTATACTCTGCAAGATATCAGGAAAAGAAGTGTCAAATAATTAATTTCAGTGAATTTCTAATGTTTTTTAACAAGCTGTTTTTAGACACCGGAAATCTTTTCTGAGCACAGCTCGTGTTTAAAGGAGAAATAGAGTTAGTACAAATAATTGGTGCGTGTTGAAGCTGGGGAAGCATGAGTTGTTTTATTAAAAAAAAAGTCTTTAAAAGCTGTGTAAACCCTCTGTAGCTAAATACAAGTTCAAAGAGTTATGTCTTTCACATCATTTAGCAAAAAATCATTGCAACAACCGTCTTTGATTGTTGGGTTGTTTTTTTCTTTCTTCCCTCAGTAACGAACAGATTTTTCTCTAACACCTTAATCCAGTGCAAGGAAAAAAACCTAGCCATGAGGCCATATTATTAATACAAATAGGTAAGGGATAAGGAAATTAATGTAATAAGTGGCCTTTAATTTCAGTTGTACAACCTCCCTAACCTTCCCGACAGTGCTCACACGCATACTCCTGTTACATTCACTTGCCTTCCTGCAAGTACATCCAGTATCCAATGAACTGGCTATGGCATGTAATGGAAGTATTGAAGTAACTTCTACAGTCACCAGCACACACAATGTTACTTAAATGGAATTATTTTCACAGAAGAATTGCTATGCTATGGTAGATATATCAATACTACCTTGGGTAAAATATACCAATTATATAAAAGAAGTATGTGTGTGTGTGTGCTTTGTTAAGCCTTTGCATTAAGCTACCAACAAGAGTTTCTGCCCTTTACTCCATACAGTGTTGGTGTTTAGCTTACATTTTACCTGGTCCTGCCTCTAAGTTTGTAAGTATTTCTGGTTTTGTTCTCAGAAAAGGATAAGTATAAGATTTTCTTAAGGAAATTAACATAAACCAGGATTAAGAAAGTGTGTTAAGCCTTTTCTATTATTATTTGGATTCTAGACTGGATGCATTGCAAATAGGATGTAGATGTGTCAATACTGAAATGCATAGCAGATAACTCATGCTGAATATCTACACTGATAGTCTAATTTTGCAAGACCAAACTGAAAGAAGGTTTCCTTTTGTCATGCAGTAAAAACAATCACTACGTTTTCATTTATTCAAATGTCAGAATTATGATTTTTTTTAATGTGCTCTTCATTGCTCTATAATTCCCTTCCTCTCACTATTTTTCTGTTATATTTTTTCTTGATTTTCTTTTCTTCCATAGCATTTCTTTATTCATTTATCACTTTCAACCCATGACCATATGTTTCCTCATTGTAATGGGTTTCTCTACCTTTTTTTCCTTTCTTTTCTTTTTCACTAGGTCAGCCCCCCATAATTCTGTAATTTACTTTTTAAAAGAATGGAAGATTGTACAAATGAAGTGAGTGAATTTACATTAGATTTCACATTAAAAACAAGAACTAAGCTTAACTACAAGTGCCATGATCTAAAATCCTTCGACCACACACTGAGACTTTTTTTAAAGAAGCACCTATGAGTAATGCCCTGTAATGAGGTAATGTGTATTATGTTAACACTCCTTTGAGTTGTGAAAGATAGCAGAAAGTCATCTGGCTTGCCCATGTTGGCAGACCCCAAGCTGCCAGTCCTGGGCTTGGGTGCTGATTGTACCTGGTGCCAAAAGACACAAGAGGAGGAGCCAACAGCTGAGATGGCAGGGCAAGTGCTCAGGAGAACCTGTGAGTCCCACTAAAGCAAATATTTAGATATAAAAGGAACCATTTGGATATAAAAATTATTTGGCTACATCTGCTTGAACAAGCAGCCATTAAGCCTGCTGAGGGCTCTTATACATCTCAGTCTCAGGTGTGGTTGATCAAAGGTGGGCAGAAGCAGGTTTGGATACAGGATCAGTCAAACCCATGAACCCCTACATTAAGACAGATAGCAGCCACAGCAGTACTGAAGCTAAAACAGAGAAAACGCACAGCAGGGAGGCAATGCCCAGTAAAATGCGAGGAGCTCTGAAGTGTGTGTTCTTCTATTCACTCCTCTTTTTTTTCTTTCTTTTTTTTTTTTTGCATGCTTTTGATCATTTTTAAAATAGTTTATAACTGCCAGTTAATGCTGAATCTAGGTAAATGACAGCAGTTCCTACATGTCTTAGAACATGTGGGATGATAAGGGTTGCCCTAGGTACAGACATTTGTGGGAGTAGTTTTGCTGCCGTAAGTGCTAATTTTTTACTTTTTTTTCCAGGAAATCTTGGATTGTGGACCACTATTCATTAGTCATTCCTTGTGGCTCAATATCACCTTCAGCATGATCCAAACCACAAGTGTGAATCAATAATTATCTTTCCTTTGTTTCTTTAGAATTAAGCCTTTTTATTTTATTTTTAAACTGTTTTATTACTTGTTTTATCAAGTGCACAAAAAGCAAAATATCTTCTTCATTGATACCAGAACATGTGTACATTTTTATTTTTGTTGCTATTTCAGTTCTCCTATGACACAGAATTATCTGCTTTGTAAGGCCATAATGTCTCTTGCTGTTTTACAGTAAGTCACCAGTTTCAAGACAGTGAGAATTTCAGGAAAATTTGTTTTCAAAGTTTCTCCAAAAAAACGATTTTTCAGCTCAAACTTAATAGGGTAGCCTTGTGCCTAGATGATATCAGCATTTTTTGCTGTTAGCAATTGTAAGAAATTTTCTCTAAGTACAGTGGTACTAGGCTAGTAGAGAATACTTTTAGATTTCAGGTTACTTGGTTCAAACTGCAGTACGTGGAACTTTTCACAAACCACAGTGCATTCAGCCTGTTAAAAATGCTGATTTAATCCAGCTTTGTGGATCACTGCTGTTAAAAACAATGACTTTCAAACTATGCCTTTAAAGCCCTCTTATTTCTTAAACCTGTTTTACCTTTCCTTGCACTAAGAATGCCAAGACAAACTGATATATTCCCCTGTAGTTAGAATTGATTCAGGGAATATACACAATATTTCTGCATTTTAATCCTACAACAATTCCCCCAAATTATCTGCATGCACGGAGAGCTCTACTTTAGTTCCTGTCAGCCTAAACAAAGAATCCACATCAGTACTTCCATATTTCTGCCCAGGATTTCCCAGACAAAAATATGTGTTCACATACCCTTAAAATATTTGAGGTATGCACAATAAATCCATTACTTTCATAACATGTCAGACGTACTTGTGAATGTGCAGAAGAACTGGACACCACATGCTAAGTAGCTGTTATGCCTCCTGGAAAATAGAGATACACTCTGTGTGTCAGAACCTCCTGGCAGCACAATCCAGCACTTTCTGCAGTCATCAGACTTAGGACAGCAGCACTGTCACAGAGGTCAGTGAACCTGCTCTTCCCAGCACTCTTACACTGCCATATGCTTAGGAAAGAGAACATCTTCTCCAGCACCATGCACTGCATTGCAGGGCTGAAGAGCAGCAGCAGGAAAACCCCTGGGCAGCTGGAAGCCCCCTGTCAATGCAAGATCACAAGTGTGCAGCCTTCCAGCAATTCCCACAGAAATGATGGAGCCGTGCTGGTCAGGGTAAGGTTAGGATGTGACTCTGCCACTTTTTCTCTCAAGAAAAGACCCTGGTCTTTTCAACAAACTGGCTGTTGCTGCAGATCAACAAACAGAACCAACAAAGGGAAGAAGACATTTTAGCGTAAGGATAACAGCAGGCACATCAAGAAACCCAAGAACAATTTAAGCCAATGGAAACAAGCAAAGCCAAAATGTCTACATCTATACACAAGCAGTCTGGCGAAAGATAATATTTACAACAGATGTTCAGTTTCTTGTCCATTTTCTGCAATTCCAAATTTCAGGAGACAATCTCTACTTAGGCAATGTTTTTCCGTACATGTTTCATTCAAGATATTAAGAAAGCATGTATGCACTTTAAAAAGTTTACATTCATGTTGTGGAGAAAAAAAAATTAAAAAGAGAAAGAAAAAAGAAAAGAAAGAGAAAAACATAGGTAAGATGAAGGTGCTAGAATTGACTCTGTTTATTCATTTCTACATGTGAATGTTGCTGGTGCACTTCTTCAACGCGAAAGCACTGACGTGTACAGACAATCAGGCACATTGAGCCCAGCAGCAGGGGACAGGGGAAGCAGCTGAGCCAGGGAGTAGACAAATTCAGGGCAGATCTCAGGATGGCAGGGGAGAGTATGTCAGGAACAGCGATTTTACATCCTACGAAAGATATTTTGTTCTTTCAGGAGACGTATATGATGTAGTCCAAAAATGGGGTGTTAGGCATACAAGGTTTAATTGCTGTATTTCAGCCCTCAAAAAAAAAGAAACGTGCAATACAAATTTAAAAAAAAAAAAAATCTATGTCCCTTGGTCTCATTAGACAGCTATGGTAAAAGTGTATGAAGAATGTAACATACCTTCCTTGTATCAATATACAGTATAAAGAAATAGGTCTAGAGCTCAGGACACAAATGGAGCTTTAGATTAGCTGTCAACAATGTCATATCCATGTTAATAATGCCCTATTCATGCCTGGGGCTGACAGTCTTTCTTATTTTTATTCACAAATTCCATTTAATAACAGCAATAAGTCACTCTAGACAGTGTATTTCTAAGGGATTTCTGCACTTCTCAGGTGGTTAAAGTCACTTGACCTTCGGCCTCATGCCTTAAAAACTCCCTAAGAGATGTGCTAAATTGCCCAGAAATACATTGCCTGTCATGTCTTGTTGGTTAATTAAGGGCCAACCTAGATGGCCTATAAGGACTGCCCTTAAGTAATTACTAATTGATCTCCTACTCAAGAAAAATGAATAAATTCCACAGCAGCCGTGCTGTCACATGGCATTTACTCAGATTCATATTCCTCCAACAGAGGATGAAAAGCACACAGGACAATCCACAGGGTGGACTGAGTGCAGAAACATCTTCAGAGCAGCAAAGCCTCAGTCCCAGAGTTTGTCATGTCTTAATGGTTGTAGTCACTGCTCTCAGCCCTTCACGTGCATTGAGACAACATACATTGCTTGAAAATCAGAATTTGTAGAGATTAAGAAATATCTAGTATTTCCCATCCAGATTTAACCACTCTGAAAGATATTTAAACTTTGTTACAAATATCCAGCCAAGGAATCTCAGCAAGTGTGTTAAATCGTCACCTGATGAAAGCCTACAAAAACATCCAGAGGAAACGCATTTCAAAGCTCTTTTCCGAAGAATGGACGTGGGATGTAGGTTGGTAGAGGAGAGGTTCTTACAGCTTTTTTAAACCCAAATTGTTTATCCGTACTCATGGCAGAAACTTCCTGGCATTTTCTGCTTAAAAGAGTCCAAAAACCTAATGTTATCTTCTGTTTTGATAAGACAATGAGAACGCTTTGATTTGCATCAGAAATCTGGACAACGTATAGGAAGATATTTTCAGGTATAAGCAATATGAAGACAATGCTCTTAAGAAATGTACAGATAACAATATTTATTAGCCTCCTGTCAGCCTCAGTAACAGCACATTTGTATATTATCCTATCCAAGCAGTCTTCAGATACTGACTTCTCACACCTACATTAGTGGTTTACATGTCTCAAAATTACTCAAAGTAAAAGGGACCCGCCTCTGAAATATTTCTCTTGGACTCACTGGATGAAATGAGGACTCATTGGAGTCAAAGATAACATTTCTGTTGACTTCAGTATATGGCCAAGATTTTAGTCCTGTAGGCATGAAGAGTATAAAACTATACAAAACTGTATACACTCTAGTACATGATAACATATGGTACAGGAGGATAAGCCAATTTTTTTAGTGCCTCATATGAAAAGCTGCAGTGGTTCCATGCTTCAGCTGATGCTTTGTGCAGGGCTCTCCCCAGTCCCCTAAAACCACATTAGGGGAAGAGCAGCATTTACCCTGATTGCATAGAAACAGGGAATCTGAAATCTGGAAACACACTCTGATCACTGCGGGGGTACAAACACCACTGGCATAACGCTAGGAATCACATTAAGATACCTCTCTCACTTATTAAATGCTTAACTGCTTTATCTTCCATACCTTGTAATCTGTTAAATGTTGTGGAGTCAGTGTATGTAAAACTGTAAGTGTTATGGGTAGCTGGGACATGGGACATAAATATACCTTCTGGTCATTATGATTACATAACTGATTGCTAGGATTTGACTCAGTGTACTGTACTGATTGTTTTAAGACATCAAGAGATTGGTAAGTTAAATAAATGAAACAGGCATTCCTGAAGCTTGTTTGAAATAAACTGCAAGCTAGGAAGGGCTGCTTCCCCCATCTGGATAAAACCAAAGGGCTGAAAAGCACAGTCAAATCCAACAACTGCCCTTCCAATCAGTCCCCTGGTACTTTGTGTAAAAATTACATCCTGACCTATTTCTGCAGTTGATGCAATTCTGGAATAATATGTTTGATTAAGCTGGCTACTGACAAGATGCGTAAACATATGCAATGTAAGCTAATTTTTGTGATATAACATTTTTACAGTTACTCATAGGCAGCAATGAACTGGCAATTCTAGTGTGGGGGCTTTTTTCAGAACCTTGGAGCTCAACTAGATATTTATGATGTCAAATTCATCTTCAACATCAATATCTATGCAGCCTTTTGGTGTAGCAGTAAAACATATTCCTTTAAAAATAAGAGAATAAAAATAGGGATAATTCTGATTCCTGGATGTGCCTAGTTTCTTGCAACTGAAAAGGCCTTTGCTGTCATCATATTCTGCAATGATTTCTGTGTTTTTCTATAACATTTTTCTCCCTACACATGTGGGTTTTATATCCTCTTCATGTTGGTATAACATGAAGTCTTATGTGGAATTTAGAGGATCTGAACTAAATGTAGCTAAAAGGAACTTTTGGATGAACTGCCTGGGATTTGTTCAGATCTGTTAAAGTAATGGGGGAAAGCACAAAAGGATAAAGAAAAGAAAGGCCTTAATCTTTGTTCCATGAGTGATAAAGCAGCATCACATGGGTGAAAATTGGCCTGACCTTCACCCACATGATGCTGCTTCTGCCTCAGCCACTCTTTCTTTGCTCTGATTAAGTGAAGATAGCCTCTTTCTCTGCAAGGAAAAGTCAAAGAACAAAAAGAAAAAAAATTCTGTCTTAACTATAAAAGGTTTATTTTTTTAATCACAGTTGGGCTCATACAAGCCAGTTTCTAATCTTATTTTTTTAAGCTAAAAAAGTGCCTTTTTAGAATTTCTTTGGCTCGGTTTCTTTAGCCCCCCCTTCGAACCTCAGGGCCTAGATCTTAACTTGCTTCCCTAGGATGTGCTTTGTTGCTCATCTTCACTTTTACATGATAGCTGTTTGACTTAAATGGGTTGTTCGCCAAAGGATTGCCCCTTGGGGAATGGAAAAACTGGAGGGAGGGAGAGGAAAAGCAGTACTCAGCTGGTTTAAATGGCACGTACAGTATATCTATTGGCAGGGTATTGCCAATGCTCCAAGGAAACTTTCAGTGCTCAGCTTTTACCACTGAATGCCAGACACTGAGACATGATTTTATGTATCAGGTTATCCATGTTCATTACAGACTAAATAATTTACTGCAACACTGTTGTCAAGCAGTTCCTGTGACTAATATTTTTAACAGCAGGATATTTAAAATTTGACAAGGATATAATAATTCATTGTCCAGATAGTCAACATGCTTGGAGAGCTGCTAATGTCTTCAAAGGTTTTAAGGGGGCACATTGAAATTAGTGTCCTTATCAATGTGTGCTATTTATTACAGTATTGCAATGTATTTGCAATAAAATGTATTTTTAATTGGAGGTTAATCTACTAAAAATCACTTAAAGTCATGATTATGTCAGTGTATGTATCTATGAATGTACCTGGCTGAGATCCAGTGAATTATTGGCTAAGTCCACAGGCTAGCTTCAATTTGCACTGGTCAGTCTTTCCCTCGGGAGCTAAGAATATATGATGCTGTGCAACATAATGGAATGTCACTGTAATGTGCAATATCTGTTATTGTATTACATTTCTGAGGAAGAGAATGAGAAAAGACCTCCCCAGCTTACCTAGAGCAGGCATCAGACAGCTTTTAGCTGGAAACAGTCTGTATATTACTTAGAGGTGCTATATTATGAAATGGCAAATTACTTAATAAGTTCACAGTAGTGTCTAAAACTGAAATCAGACGTACTGATACAAGCATGCTCTGTGTAAGTCCAGTGTGACTAACACTGATTAATTAGTGCTGGAAACAACAAACACCAATTCGCTCCGTTTAGAAATTTTGCAGCAGCTATGATTTATGAGAACATTCTTAAAATAATACTGATTGTAATTTTGATATGTGAATACACTGACTCTAACAACATCTTCTCTTCTTTGGCAGTGTTTTCAGAAGCATCAGCATAAGTCCTTTTCTGGCCTGGACAGACACTGTCTAGTGTCTAGCTAAATGTCCTCACATGCACAGCTGAACCAATTGTTTTTTAGTGATATAACTGAGATTCACAAGGCCTAGTTTTTGTGTGTTGTAGTACTGGTCACACCATCTAAGAATATGTTTACATTTGTCTTCCCAAGTAAATTGCAGCATTGTGCCCACAGAGTGCCACACAAAATGTTGTGGCTGTAAATATGTTCAGCAACAGTTAGGATTTGGATGCGGATTCAAAGCCCATTGAAGTCAATGAAAAGACTCCTATTGATTTCAGTGTGCTTTGGCTCCATCACTCGATTCTTTGTTTAAAACTTCTAATGATTATTTAGTGGAAGAGGCAATACTGTGAGCTTTTGGTGCTGCAGTACTCTTGCTGAAAATAAAATTATAAGGAAAGAATCTTTTAGGGGGAAAAATTATAATTGGTATAGCAAATTTAAGTTAGCTATTTAACACATATAATCATCAAGACATACACATTTATGAACATTTATGGGGATTCATAAATGCTTCCATAGTGCATACAAACACACACACACACCCCCTCCATAGTCATACAAATCATACTAAGAATTCAAGATATAAATCTCTAGGTACTGATACGCAGGAGAGTCCAGTGATATCCAGGGTATCTGCAACACCCACTGGCAAATGCATCAGAGAGTTTGTAGAGTCCTGTTTTCTTCTGAATTGGCAATAGGAGGCTGGTGACATCCCCAGGCCTTGCCAGATGGCATCAGGGTCCCGGTTTGGGGCAACTGAAGGCAACTCTTAGCCTCAGCAGTTAACTACCAACAACAGATTATCAAGGTTCTGTATATTTTCTCCATAATAATCTTACAGAATTGTTTTTAAGCTCAGAATTTGACAAACCAGCTGGTTTTAATTTTGTGGCTCCAATCATTATTTCATTAACAAGAGGACAGCATTCATGATGACATATAAAACACTGACGCAATAGGCTAAATTTAAAAGATGGAACATACTGAAAACCACATTAAAAAAACAAGAATGTGTTTTTATTTAAACCACTAAAAATACTTTAAAATACATTTTTGGTTGAATTTTCTTTTAGTGTTCTTAGTTCTTTTAGTGTTTCTCAGTGCTAAGGGGTTGCTTTCACACACCCATAAAAGCTCACATTGTGTATGTATGGTACCACCTTCATCACTAAAGAGGCAAAGTAATTTGGTAAATTCACCTGCTAGTTAGTAGCTATTGACAGGGCTAATCTGAAGCCTTCCTCACCATCACAAGATAATGAGGTTCAGTACTTTTTAAATTTAAAATAATCTGAGACAGCCATTGTATTTTACTGAAAATGCACGTTTCTACATATTAAATTGCTCTACATAGAGCTTGTTTTGTATGACTTTTTCAGTTCATGGCAGCTGCCTTAAACAAGTTTGAAAGGCTCCATTATGGTCTTTTGGGTCAAAAATGGCTTTTTTTAAAGTGCCAAAGTACTTAGTTACAGTGAATTGGTAACACAATATCCACACCATAATATGCATATTGTGCATGACAAAAGGCGAATAATTTGTAATCCCCATTTAAAATAAAAGCATAAATACCTACTGTATTCAGCAAATCAGAAATATTCTACCAGTACATATTTAAAAGAAACCCAATGTGTTCATGTGAAAGACAACAATAGTCTGTACTTTTTTTGTGCCACTTCCTGAAAATTTATAGCTCTTTTTGAATTTGGGGGTTTTTCCCACTTCATTATTGACACGGATTCAATATTGAAATGTAGTTTAGGAAGTTGACAAATGAAAATCTATGAGCAAATAACAGGAATGAAGGCAGGAGAATCTGTATTAAGTGTATGCCACGTGTAATCCCCCTGTGCAACAGAAGTTCAGATCAGAAAGGTGTCTCATCCCTCTTGGAGGGCCCACTTCAGGCTCTGTCATTCACAGCAGGAGGGTGCTGGTGACTGCTGTAGCTGTACTGTATGTCCACAGTCCTCCTGTCCTTCATACAGTCCTTATTTGCCAGAGATTTAGTCACTCTCCCTGGTACTTCTCACAGATTTTTGCTGATAATATATAAATACCATCCTTCCTTCTGTTACATTTGTTTAGTGATCCACATGCAGTATACATGATACAGGGACCTGCATTCATTTGCAAAGCCTGAAGATATTGTTCATTATGTTTTATGTGCCAGAATAGATAAAAATTATTCCCAGAAGGGTGCATGTTTAAACTGGCAAAGAAAGATGATTGACATCTACCATAAGTACTTTTGTCAAAGCTTTGGCGTGTTATCAGTTTGCAAAGCTATTCTAATGAACACTGTCCATACTCACCAGATGTGCTATCAAGAATATGCCAGATACTTGCAAAATTCTGCTGCAGCCTTAATGCCAAATGCGTATGACACAAACAAGTCAGGCTACAAGTTCTGCCAGATAAATTTGATTGGATAAAGAGTTGAGCCTAAAGGGTCAAAGAATGTAAATAATTCTAGGCAGGAGCTTACCCTCCTGGCTAATTTCACTAAACGTGGATTGTTATCTCTGTGCTCAAACACTAAATTGCCTTGGATAAATTTGCAACTTTAATACTGATGCAGGCAGAAGTAGAAAATGCTTAATTAAAATAAGGCTTTGTATCTGTATCTCAGAAATTAAAAAAACTACAGTATTTAATATTCCTGTTTGTTTATCCTTTTATTCCCAAGTGCCCACTGCTAGCTCACAAACATTATTGTTTATATAGGGTACAAGAACAAGAACTAAAACAAAGTCTGTCACAAACATATTTGAGGGAGGATTTAATTCTTTCAGGCTTTCAAGACACCAAGAGCTTGGCAGAGGTTTTCAGCAATGCCTTTTAGTCCCAGTTTTGAAACAAGTACGTGCAGAGTGCTTTCCAAATTCCCCAGGATGTGGCAAGCCTGTGCTTAGGCTGAGTTCACATCTGCTGTGACTACCTGAAGGCTGCACAGCAGTAGAAGGTATTGGTGAAAGTGATCTTGGTTTCTCCTGTGACTTTTTCAAGTATTCCTTATCTACTCATCATTCAGATATGCATTTATGAACTCCTAAGGTTGTAAGGATAAAACACCAAATAAATTATTTCAATTAAGTAATTAATATCAAATATTTTGTTAAAGTTTAATTCTTTTGGGGGCTATTGGGACTGATATGCTAGAAACAAAACATCTGACTTTTGCTTGTCTTTGTTTCAGGAAGCAGGTAACACATATTTGTGGATTCAGGTAAGAGCTGTTACACAAACTGGAGATATTTTTATTTCATTTCCTTGAGAATCTACTGTAAAATTCTGAAAATTTTAACTAGATTATCATCACTTTCTTATCAACCTTCCACCAATCATCCAATCTTGAACAATCTTGAAAATTGGCCCAAGAAAATATATATTTATTTAGTGACATTTGTTTGCAATGATTCCTCCATACTGTCCCTTGCAAAATGAAGCTAAAGAAGATCATGATTTTTGCAGTGGAGACTGTACATCTGCCAAAACACTCATTAAAAAGGTTCCTTATTCCTTCTCTGAAATTAGGACAATTCCCCACTGCCATGGGATATGAACTCCCATGCTGTAGATGTCTAAAAGTACTATTTGTGCTTGTACTAAAATATGCACTGCCAATGATTTCAGGAGAGCCCAGATGCTCCCAGTTCTGTGGCAGAGTTAGTATTTGGCTGGTGTATTCCCACTTGTCCTTGCCGTGGGAGGGACATCCTCCCTTACAGCCTGGGAAGCTCAGTGACAGCACTTCCACCAGCTTCATGTCTTCCCACCAGCTCTCTCTCAGAGTTACTGTGCATTCATACAGAATAATACTTTCAGAGTGTAAGTGAATAAAACACCCCAGGTCTATTAGGATGTGAGTCAAAATTACAAACACAGAGGTTGGTATATATGCATGCTAATCATTTCTAGTTATGCATGAAGTTAATTTACAAAAGAAGATTTACATTATTTTAATGGCATTCTCTACAAATAATATTCAATTATTTCAGTTTGGTTTTGATGCCTTTTTATGTTTTGCTTGTTTGGAGATGTGTATTAATTTGCTTTATCAATAATATGAAAAATTAATGGAGCTCTTATTAAGGTTAAAAGCACCTCAGAGAACTCATCACTTGTCAGCTCTGCTTTATTACTACGATTACAACAAAGTTGTGTTGCTATCACTTGGCAAAATAGTTACTCCCTTTTTCCTGGCAGGTTTCAGCTTGCTTTCCTGCTTTTGCTCCTGGAGAGGAGCATTTGGAGCTGTCCTTTAGAGCTGCATGGATGCACTTGCAGAGCAGCACAGAGGAATGGCATCCATGTGTCCTCTGTGCCTGGCGTACCTGGGCCATCCCAGACTCCTCCTCATCCCCTGGGCACACAGACACTCAAACTCTGCCAGCTCCTGCACCTCTGCTCCCTCAGCACGACCCTGCAAGGCACCCACCTCCTACGTCTCTCCTTCCCCTGGCATGGGACACCACCAACCCTGGCTGTCCTAGGCCCTATCTCTTCCTGAGCTCAGCTGGACTCAGTTCACTGGCCTAAAACAGTGGAATAAATCTCAAAAATTCTTCTTTAAGAGGTCTACCCCTTCAGATTTCATGAAGGTGATTTTCCTGTTGATATCTGAAGACGAATGGCAGAATAATACCCATTTGAAATGTGAGTGGACAGCAGCATCAGATCAGACAGGGAGTGGGAAGAGACTGAAACAAAAATGACAACAGGGCACTTTTTGTTAAGTCCTGATCCAGTGAAGAGGGTCTCTCTCTGGTTAACGCAATTTAGGAGTAATTCTTTGGAAAGGAGAAAGGACTCTCTCACAGCTGTATCAACAATATCCACTCTCTTAAAAAAAAAAAAACCAGCAGCTGACTTGACATGTCAAGCATCACATATTGGGCTATGAAAGCAAAGCATAAGCCATGCTGGCCAATAGCATAGACTTGGAATGATGCCACTGAAAAGCTGGTCTGTAAACTGATGCTACCTTATTTCTTGAATTCTAAGAGGGCTTGCTGAGATTTAACAGCAATGCAGAACTACCACATTCCTCGTAGATATTTCTTTTCTTGTCACATGAGATCCATGCATGAAGTGAAAAAGAGCAAATGAACATCAGGTTTACATCACCACTGATATGTGAATGATTGATCACCCATTAAATCACATACAGAGCCAGTAACAGCACACGGGGTAGTGTTAAAGCAAAATGTTTGATATTCTGTATTCTAATTAAACACGGAAATAATATGATGCAGTCTGTATTGTAAATGTTATTGCAGATTATAGACCTAGAGGAGAGGTGTTATGCCACCTTTATAGCCTCCAGTTCCTGGAGACTGTGACTTAGAGCTGCCTCAGGGCTGCCCTAAATTACACCAGTTGGTAATGACTCCCAAAGGGCTGCTATGCATCCAGTGGTTGCTGGAGTGTAAAGTACTTTGGCTATGCCAGCAGCCCATCATTTCACAATGGAGGCTGAGAGCAGCTGGCATAGTGCTTGGAGGAAATCCCCAAGTAGTGGTTTAAGACATTTTTCTAACACTTTTTGTCATGAGAGTGATATAAAGTAAAGGCCAGATTTCACAAACACACAGGGGCTTTTCATTTTTATTTAAGCATCTGTAGTTGTGGTTTGATAAACTCGGAGATGATGGTTTCTACAGGATTTCAGAACAGGTATCAACCTCATATTGCTTCAGCTTGGCAGAATTCAGATTCCAGATCTCTGTTCTGGCCCCGATTCCCTGCCCGTGCAGTGTACCACCACGGGCTGTCAAAGGCATATTCCTGATTTACATCTGTGTTAGCAAAGTAGAACTGGATTTCCCCTTGTATATGTGAGTTTTTCAGTTCAGGCCTCTATTCCAGCCTTTGCTGGAGCTGCCAAAGACACCAGTTTGCGTGTACAGAAGATCCTTTGAGTACATAGATCTGTAGCTCATTCAAAAGCTCTGCCAATTCAGGCACAGGGAGGGATGGGTGCAGTTTTCTCTGCACAGTGTGTGGGCTGGGCCAACCATTCTTACACAAATATCTCAAAAGGTCAGCTATGAAATTATTACTTAATACTGGCAGTTTGGGGGGTTGAATTTTCATGTATCTTTAGGATGTTCTAAAGTGAAAATCCTGAAGACAACAACTGTCTGCTGACAGCAGAAACTCATGACTCTCAAATTAAGGTAATGCAGTCCAAAACTCAACTGATGACAGTGTTTTCAAACCTCTGAGGCAAAAAGCCACCACTTATGATCTTACTAACTGTTCCATGAAACACAGGGAAAAATAAAGTAATTTTACAGAGATATACACAGCAGAGAAAAGTAAAAACCCACTGGGAAGCTACCCAGGGAGAGGTAATTACCAGTTCTGTAAACTAAAGATACCGTTTAAAAAATGTTCATAAGCCCAAATAACAGCAAGGAGAAAAATGATCTTATGAGATGTTCCTGGATGTGAACTCATAAAGGACTGACTTTCAACTTAAGTGAAGAAAGGTGAGTGTGCATGCAAGGACTGTACTGTAACCTTCCTAAAAGGAAGCAAAACACACCATCCCCTTCTCTTCCACCAAGTCTCCCCTTTGAGCTAGTGCTGGCTGGCAAGCCTGCATAGGGCGGCAAAGGGTCAAAAGGAGGACGGGTGAAAGAAGCTAATACTGCATTTTCTCTGTTCCCTACCTGTACATCCTCTGTGGAAGGAGGAGATGGTCTACAACTTCTATCCTCTTCCTGGAAGGTTCAGAAAGCTGTGAGAAAACTTCTTTAGTGCCCTGTACATATTCACAGATAGACACATGATTTCCCAAAAGAAATTGAGGAAAGGGGATCAGAAAATCACAGAATTAATCATACTATAATGGTCAGAAAGGGGGATCATCTAGCCCATCATTTTGCTTGAAGGCAGGATTGATTTCAGCTAAGTAAATTCTGATAGTATCCTTTCATCGTATTTGTTTAATTATTAAATGATTTTTAATATTAGTAGTACCTGTTACTATCCTCTAAGCAAACCATTTGGTGCTTAGCTACTATTTCTGCAACCTGAATGACATCATCATATTAGAATTAATACAGGCTGAATACTAGGGGTCTGCCACAGTCTTAATATGCTTCATTCTTTCACAAGATCCTCTCTGGAGCTTGGAAAGAAGCCTAACTAAACTTAAACGGCTAGTACCCTATATATCAAAGGATCCTGGCCAAAATTTCTGTTCACTTTAACAATGTAAATTTGGCATAAATCCTTGGAAAGCCAGTATTTTATTCCACATTTCCAACAAAGCCGGAATACAGTACCTAAGGACAGGAAGCTCTTTTGCTATGATGTAAAACCTACAGATTTTTCTCTACTGTGTACTTTCAGAACTTGTTCTTGAAGGCAGAAAGGCTGGGATGGACAAATACGTAATTAAAGAGAGCTAAAGCAGGAACAATAATGAACAAATGCCATTATTTTTACCATAGTTCTTGGGGGAAGCTAAGGTAGAGATGTAGAAAGTCAGTTACGGTGATGCACTTTACTTAGCATGGGTTCATGCAGTGCAAAGAGCTTAATGTCTGCAGCTGAGCTGGGCCTAATGGGCAGCAGTTGTTATCTGTGGAAATGGAGTCTGAGAGGCAGCCTGGCTACTGTACCCATCTGTGATAGCTAGTGGGATTTGCAACATGCTCGTGACCTTTTCTTACTTGTTTTGCTTAATTTTTATCCAAAAAAAAAAAGCCATCATCTGACTGGTCATCCCAGCCCCGAATTTTGCAGTCTGAGCCCATTGATGAGGGTTTGGTGAGAAGGAGGGAGAAGAGGGGGAGTCTGCAAAATAAATCTGGCGCTGGGGACAGAGGGAAGCTGCTGGAAGACCTGTGCACCTGACCAGCATCCACATTTTTATAATCTTTTTATATAACTTTTATACATCTATGTATCCATATGTACATGTAGCTCCTTCTACACTTTTCTAATTTCTCTCCCAAGTAACCAAACACTTCTGTAAATCCTCTAACAAGCCAGCAGAGACCTTTGCATGCTGCCTTACACCACACAGACTGAAAACCCTTTCCCCCTCTACAGCAGTCCCACAGGTACTGGAAAGCTCCTGCAGTCAAATCCAAATGAGAATAACCCCACCAGTGCACCACCCACCACATTATGTCCTGCCAGTTTTGCAGACTGGTTTATAGTTGATATCCCCCAGCAACTTCATGCCCCCTTTAGGACACCAAGCATAGGAAAGAAGATCTTGCTCTCACCAGAATCAGGGACTCCCAGGCCTCTGTCCTGTCTGAGAAGGCTTTAAAGTAGGAAAGAAGGTTCCCTGTATTTTCTTGCCTCATATACAAAGGCAGGAGTACAAACCTACCTATGTGGACGCAAGGAGTTTTAAGAATTTATCTCTTGAAACAAGTACTCAACTTAGAAAGAAGTACTGTGAAACCTATCAAATAAATCATCATAAACTGGCAATTTCTTAAGGAAAACAATTATTTACCTGAACTAAATTGATCCAGTATAATAAGAATCTCATTTATTATTTATATGCCTTATAAAGCTCCTGGCACATGGCAAAGTTGAGTAACTAAGTAAGGAAGTTCACATAGCAAAAACTTATTACCTGTTATTGCTATTCCTTGACTATTTTGATGTTTGCATGCTGTGTGTGTTTATACAAAAAGTCAGACTCTCCAACGTGATAATGTGAATTTAACAGAAATGTTGCAGGCTTCATTTTTATTGTACAGCAAAATACTGCTCTGCAAGGCTTAAGTATGGATAGTTGGTAAGAATGAAGTCACAATTACCAATACTCTATGGACTTGCAACAGAAATACAGTGGCCTGATAGCTCTGTTTTTCTAGATCCTGACAAGCTTTGATAAAGTGTGAAAAATACAATTTTATTCCAGACCCTGTAGAACCAAGGCATTGTTTACTCTTTCCCCCTTTTTTTACTTTTTAACGGTGGGTTTCTTACCAAACGAGATCAGCTTCAGTCTTAGGTCACTATTTGACATTCTGATTGCATAGGTGTCTTTGCGTAAATGCAGAGTATTTTTCAGTGAAGTTCAGCTCTATTTAACAGATGAAAGTGGATTCTAAAGGTTGAAGCTCTACCAACAAAACTCGGAAGAACAGCAATTTAATGATCTGTGGCCATATGAAATACCTGCACTAGGCTGAATCCTGGCGTAGGTGAGCAGGACGGCAGCAGCAGAATCCAGGAGGCAAATCTGGAGTCCTGGGGTTACAGAGAACCCTTTTTCCAACAGCAAAAATACACAGATTTCAATCGGATTGGTTGTTTCCTCCAAGAAGGAAGATCAGTGTTTGAGATTGCTCGTTTGGGGAAGGAGGGGAAGGGGGGCGGAGCAGACACAAGACACAACATTTTGGGGGTATTATGGGAAAAAGTGTTTGCCAATCTTAGCAAAAGAAAGATGCTGCTTATTTTCCCAAGTGTCCTGCAAAAGGCTACTTGAAAAGTGCAATGATTTTTGACAAATTGTCAAAATCTTTGAGGTGGCTCTGATGCTGTCAGAGCATTTTTCTGTCACCTCACACAAAGCTTTTCAACTCCTCCTATTTTAACAATCCTAACAACAAAAAATCATCAGATATTCTTTTGCTGTTTTAAATGGCTATTGTTCCACTCTATTTAATCATTAAGGAACCAGAAGGGACACATTTCATTGAAAAATGTTTGTTTGACCCTTTGTAAACAGCAACTTGAAGCATTTTAACAGGCTCTTCAAACTGTTTGGGCAGAAATAAAGAAGCATCTGGTTTGAAGCACACTTTCATATTGTATTGTTTATGTTGATAGCTTAAGCTCTTTGCTGTGCATTGTTATTTATGACAATTGAATGTAGAACATTTTTGATTCAACAAAGTGCTTTCATTCTACAGCATGGGAATAAGGCAATCAAAGCTGAGGTGACTTGACTGATTTCATTCAGAAGGTGGATTCCAGCAGGCCTGTTAGTGTTGGAGAAGGGAGGGGGAAGGAAAGGATGGAGCAGGTAACTAGGGGATACAAATTAAAAAGGGTGAGAAATCTGGGAAAGAATCCTGCTGACGGTATGGACTATATGAGAAATTTCCACAAGTCACTAAAGCCATGGGAAGAAATTGCAAGAATCTGTCCAAACAAAAAGGCAAGAATTCTATATAGATGTTTCTTTTCTTTTCTTTTTATTTGTTTTTTTTTTACTGGGAAACTTGCAAGAAGACATAGATGCTTCAATCCTCTTGTCCCCTAAGCCAATAAAACACACAAAACTACACACATTTTAAAAAATATTTTCGTTGTGTTTTCTGTATTATTTTGGAGTTAAGCAGCAAACCAAGTGATGCATATTATAAATGTAAAATGAGTCAAATGCCAAAGTAACAGTGAAAAATAAATAACCAAAAATAATATGGGGTTATGCCAGTAGTAGCAGAATTGTCCCATGTCTAAGAAAGCTTGTAAAAAGGCTTTTCAGGACACTATTTTCACCAGATATTATCTATATATTAAATATATGTATATAAATTTAATAATATAGAATTATCAAAAATACATCAACCCAAGTATTAAATATATACATAAATTAATCAAACCCTTAATGTTGGTATTACAGTAAATGTAAAAAATGTAACAATGAACTGCTTAAGACCAAAGTTTATGATTTTTAAAGACAAGTTAAAAGCCTCTATTTGCTTAGGAGGGAGTGCAGGAAAATACTCAGGTTCTAAGGAAATCTGTTTTCTAAATATTCCAGGGAGGCTTTAAGGGACAGGAACAGGTTTAGAAACTCTAATAAGCATTGCACATTTCCAAAGCAGACGAGGAAGGCATTTATGATTCTGACTTTTCTGTTTAATTTATTCTGTCCCATGTTTCTATTTACTGTGCAAGGTGCTGGTTTTTGAGCCAGAGCAGCTCACTTAATTTGATTTCAGAGCTATTTCCCATAGATCATCCACTAGGACTGAGCTCCTGTAACAGCAAGCAGAAGCCTGACTACACCTAGTGCTTTGTCCCAGGCTATATGTTATTTTCTTAAAGACTCTTACTAGACTTTCTGTTTTCAGCCATGTTCAGCAATTCAGAAGCAGCAGTATTCCAGTCAAAGCAGTATAATGAAATTAACTAATTTTTCCTGCTGTAATGGTAGCATCTTCAACTTGTGGTTTGACAGAGCTTTTTAATCAGGGTGAATTAAGCACTGTATGCCTCTTTTGCCTGTTCTCCCCTCAAGACTTTGGCTCTCTGCTATTTAGTTCCTCTCTGGCTGTTTTCCTTTCATTTGCCTTATTAGTAGGTAGGTCAGTAGCTGATGCCACCTACTGTGGGCATCTAAAGGCTTTTCTTTTGTTTCCTTCTTTTTTTCCAAAAGCTTGAGAAGTTGCCACTTTCTTTAGTGGTGATTCACAAAAGATATTAAAAAATCATTTAAATCTCTTATTAGGAAAAAGATACTGCACCTTCCTTTACAGCTATGTATGCACCTTTCTTTAAAGCATGTGTAGTCCCAGTGCATCATCCAAATATCTTAAGCTGACAAAGGTAAGTAAAATCAAAATGGTTTACAGATATATGACATATTAATTAACATCTTTCCATTTTCAGGGCTCTTTTCATCTATAATAGTCTGGTGATTTTTTTCCTTCCTCTACTCAGAAACCCCTGGAAGCTGGGGAAGGTCAGACCTTGGCTGTGTTGTTAAGACAGAGGGACAAATTGGCATCCGTATATCAGGTCTGCGCTGCCTCCCTTGAGCATTTTTCCAGGAATCTGAACAAACGCAGAAGATAATATTGTACACTGGGTCGTGCTTAGCTGTAGAAGAGTGTGAGGCAGTGTGTACATGTGCGTGTGTACATATCTCAGCAGGAAAAAATAAACTGTTGTAAGAAAAAGCCATTAGTATGAAAGGGGAAGGAAAAAAAAGAGGGTTTGTATGAAACATGTTCTCAAACGCTGGAATGATCAGGCAGGTCCTGCATGTGTCTTTTTACTTTACAGTCTATGGTAACTAAGAATTTTCTGATACTCTGCCATTCTTGTCTTTAATGCTCTGCTGTTATTATATCTGTCCCTTTCAGTCAATCATTGGCTTTGAGAGTGGTCCCACTAATGCCCTTTTTCTATATCACATCCTTTTCCCTACTGGCTACTATCTTATAACATCCTCTGAGTTCAAATTTGAAGCTCTCTTCCCCAGCTGGCTTTCTTCTACTCTTGGGCACACTATGCAGATCCTACTGTGTACAGGATCTCCCTTATCCTGTTTAACTTTTGAATTATTGCCCCATATCTCTCCCGTTCTGTGCAATATTCCTTAGTCATGCAGCATGTTTCTCTGCTTCTATCACAGCCCTTGTTTTGTCTATTCCTATACCTAGTTTTTGCCAGCTGCCATTGCTCCAGTGCCTCTATCAATACAGACATAGCTACGGAGTACAATGAATAGCCTGTTGCAGATTTAGGATCGTATTTTGGGACATACGTCACACATTTATATTCTCTCCTAAAAAGAGGTTGCTGACTCCAAAGTGTTAGCAGTACTAAATCTTTGCTGATATACTAATCTCTGAAGTTCACGGACAAGTTTCTGAGCTTAAATCACTGATGCAAAATGTGAGGTTGGAGGCCTCCAGATGACAATTTCAATAAATTCTTTAGTGAGAATAGCTGCATGAATTGAATTTACTGATACTGGAATGACAAGGAGCACCACACCTAATTCATTAGGTTGAATTTGTAGAATGACTGTGGTGATTTCCAGTCAGTACAATCATGTTCCCTCCTCATTTTTCTGGTTTTCTTGCGCTACAAGCCCTGGAAAACAGCTGCACCATTCAGTATAGATGCCCAGTGGTGTGTGGCCTCTAGAAGGCTTTCACAGTCATAACCATCTGCTCTGCATGTCAAGCATACCTAGCCAAGCAGCTACTCTGCTGCATGACCAAACCACTGTCAGGAATTGTTTATGCAGCAAAACCAGGCCTAAAGCACAAAACAATGCTCGGACAAAAGTAAGTAGGCATACTCAAAGCTATATTAGTAGACAAAAACTACATCGTGTGCAAAGAAATTGCAAAGGAGTAGCCCTGTAATAAAACACAAGTCAATTCCTGTAATAGCTTGTTTGCAAGGCTCCATTCGCCCTGCTGCATTCCCTCCTTCCCCTTCCAAACTGGAGCTTCATTCAGAATACACAGCTGCAGAATGACTGCAGTTGCTACTACATCAGTGTAAACAAAATTGCCCCAGCCTGTTCACAAACAGGCAAGATGCACTCGGTTATGTGTGTCTGAACATAAGCATAGGAATAAGCATATATGCAGTCAAATCAGTTGCAATGTATTGCAATACATCCCCTGTCCTGACTGGATTTTCTCTAGAAATATCAGGAATATATATAAATATCTCCCCATTTCATGCCTCTGATTTTATGCGTCCTAAACTTTTTATTCCACTTTATAATCTCGTTTTATAGCATATACAATGTTCGTGTCTTTTTGAACACTTCAGGAGGTTCCTTTTTCTCTAAGTGGTATCTTGTGTCCCAGTAACTCACAAACATAGCAATTCAGATTTCTCTGTTTCTTCCTTACTTATCATTTTAATGTTTCTGTTTGAAATGAAACCAAGAATAAAAACACTCCAAACAGTGAATTAACTTGGACATGTAGATGTTCTCTCATGATGCTTTTGCTTTGGGGACTGTATTTGTAGAACTTTTTTCCTCTCACTCCATTTCATACAAATTCTGCTACATTTTAAATTTTCTAAAATTATTACGTTTCCTTTACTAATGAACAGAACATTCATATTTTCAAAAGCATTTATGCAATAAAATTATGTCTTCAGCTGATTCTGAATTTTCCACGAGGCACTTCTTTCAGCTTTTGGAAACATTGTCTTGTGGCTTCCAGGAAAGAACTTAAGTATCTAAATCCTTGCTGTTGGTTGGAAATGAGGATCCAAAATTCTCATTTGGAGAGCTTTACTTGCAAATTCTGAGCACCACCAGTCACTTTATCATTTTCATTGTGGTATTCATGTAAACAAGAGTCTATCAGTGCTTGTCATGAAGATGGAGCTGGGACTGAATTGAAATGCAGAGAACAGAAAAATTGTAAATCTGATTCACTGTAAAAAGTTGAGTCACTGGAAAAGAAATTCAACTGGCAATACACAGTTCTGTTCTGGCTTATTAGCAGAAACACCAAAGGCTACTATCCTGTTTCTACCAGTACAACAATAATTTGGACGGTAGGTGTTTGCATTTCTTGGGTTTGGAATCTTGACAGCTGCTGTTGCCAGATCCTGCCTTCTTGCATTGCCTTTGATGCTGGAAAAAATAACAACCACAGCATGTTTAATTTTACTGTCTTATAAGTAGAAAAAATCACTTAAAATTACCTTTGGATTTTCATTAATAAGCTCAATAATCTCTTAAGAAGTCTTTGGCAAAGCAACCAATAAGAATGAAGGGATTACAAACTTTAGGTTTTAATGAGAATCGGTTGTTTGTGGTGTTTCTTGTTCTGCCTCAATCTATCATCAGAAGAATTAAGATTTCAGTGCCTAGAATCACAAAATCAAAGTATCTTATTTGCATTACTCATGTGGGCTTTGAGTTGGACTAGTCAGATGAATGGTTTTAAATGTGCACATTTGATTTTGTTGGCCATTTTTCCCTTTGTTTTTAGGCAGCACAGATTTTTAGGAGGGAATTCAGTGGCCAGCTGCCCAAATTAAAGAATAGTGAAAAGATCAAAGTAGTGCATATTGCTACTGTGGTAGTTATTAGCATTTGTGATACCTTATTCTCATGACAGAACAGAAAGTGGCATAACATCAATCTTGTTTTGTTACAAAAAATAATAAAAAGGGGAATTGGTACAAGTACAGCTGTTTTCATTATAATCTCAAGAAAGTAATGTCAGAGTCCTCTTCAGAGGCTGTAATGAAAGGACCTTTGAAGAGCTGGGGTATTCTTCTGTTAGTCACAAAGGTACTGTACGCAGTAATTCCTTTTCTTAAGAAATGGCTGTTCCGTTAGACCAACAGGAACTGATCACGAGGGTCCCACTATTGCTGAGATGGGGTCATGTAGAGTGGAAATATGAGCTCTATAACCCTTGACCCCTTTCCCTCTTTATTTCGATTCCTTTAACAATGCATGGTTGGCAGACAAAAACAATGGAAAGTTCCAATCTCTTTTGTTTGGCTTGGGAAAAACTCAAGCCAGCTCAGTTTTGTTTTTACCTAAAAGTATGTCTGGGTTTCAATTAAAAGGAGCTACTTTAAGTTTGCTAGTCTGTGAAACTCTGAAAAAAGCCATTGTTGCCCATCCATGATCTAAGCAACAATGAGATACAGATTCTCACAGTGAGTCACAGTAAAACTACCTCTCAGTTCTAACTGCAGAGACTAAGAAAGGATGGAGTGCTAGCAAGCTGGATTTTTGAAATACACACCCATTCATGTCTACTTATTAAATCATTACTTTTAAAACAGGACATAGTATTTTAGGAAGTCAATGTCAAGGAAATACTGGCAAAAGGAAGAATCACAAATAGCACAGTTGCAAGAACTGGTGCAACTTGGGAGTTTAGCAGGTGATGCCCTCAACCAACCATCCCTTATAGAAATGTCATAGGTTTTATTGCAGTGGGACTGAAAAGTCACACGTAGGTGATTCAGGACTCTTAAAAAAACCCCATAAATTGAATTTCTATTATAACTTGAGATTAATGACACCCATTTCTAATCTGCTGAGTTTTATGCAAAATGCACTCTTTTACAGGTCTAGACTCATGAAGAGATAACTATTTATCTCCATATTTTGTCTCATTATTTTACAATAACTCAGTGTCTCCTTGATATCATACCTAGGTGCATGAAAGAATGATTTCTCTTGCAAACACCTCCTCAGGGTCAGCTCATGAAGAATTGGTCCATCCTAAGTCACTGTTAGTGAGCATTTGAAAGAACCTTGCATGATGAAGCAACATTCAGCTGTAAGAAGTTTCCAGCAAAAATTTATAGCAAACACACACATTGCAAATCACCTGCAGAGAACTGCATTAGCTGACACAAATTTGTCCAGCACAAATTTGTCCAACACAGTGGGTATGATGAAATAAAGGAAGAGCACAATTGAAATCCTTATCCTATTAAAACATCCACGATTTTTATAAAGTCAGCAGTTTATCTGTGCTCCATTTTGCTATTTTCAGTTTACAGCTTTGGGTCACTCCCCAGCTCTATGACCTATGAAAGTAGATCTCTTCCTGGTCTCCCTGACAATGGAGGCCCTGGAAGACCCTTCCTGTGAAAAGCATAAGTGCTGCATTTTCAGATAGAGTACAAAGAACTGAACTATGAAGCAACGGAAAAGTCAGTTGCAGGATTTTCAATTACAGCTTTTGAAGGACCACAACCAGATACTTCCAAACAGTTTATTATTTGTAGTTTTAATTGTGCATTACCAACAAATACATTTCCAGGCATTCAGTCTTCATTTGCTAAGGACAGCTCTGTAAAAACATTACTCTCCAAATTCTAGATTGTAACTGCTTTTTTTTTATTATTTGCTTACATGAAAATTTGCTTTTGCTTTGTATCTTCCTCCAGCCATAAAATTAAGAATTATTGCTTGATGAACTTCACGAACTTTTACAGTTCAAAATCACTTCTTAAGATTAAGATTGCAGTATCACACTATGTGTCCTCAGTTCCACTGAAAGAAAAGAATTTGTAAGATGCAGCTCTGAGGAAGAAGTCACTAAAAAAGAAAGTTTCAGGGTGAATTACTGTACCCACCCTTGGTACAGTTTTGTTACTAGAGTAACAATAATTTAATGTAAACACTAATTATAGAGAAATATTTACAATGGGGATTAGCAAATTTGGGGTTTCTAGGAGTTGTTTCAGTTTCAAGCTCTGCCTAACAAGATAAGAACATTATGTCTAGACCTAGGTAAAAAAAATCTTCCTAGGTTCCTTCTGAATAAGACAAGGCATATAACTTGTTGGTCATTGCCAGCCACTTTACCAGCTGCAGGAAAGAATGAAATGTTGTTTTAAAAAAAAAAAAGCTGAGTGAAAGAGAAGATGGTGTGGTCCACCTTCTCTGTGAGTGCTGAAGGAAAACATTTGTTACCTTATCCACACAAAATTGAGGTACAGAAGCAAAAGGTGCCTCAAGTAGGGAATTTCCACAGCAGGCCCATGTTTTTTGTCCAGAAGAGTACTATCTAGGAATTAAATTCCTATATAATGTACAATTCCAAATATTATCATACTGTTGACACCCAGTAGTTTGATCAGAGCCCACACATTATTATCTTGTTGCTTGAAACAGTGGTTACCTCTTTTTTTCCTTTCTCTTTCTTCCATTTTTTTTCTTTTCTTTTTTTTTTTTTTTTAATTCAGAATTTAGGGAGAGTATGGAACAAATTTTGCTCCTAGATGTGTGCAGGGCTTCCATTGGCTTTTATGAAAACTCTGGATAGGCCCTCTGTAGGCAAAGTTTAGCCTGGTGCATGGTTTTGATTCACCCTGTATTCCTTTAATGTTCAAATTTTAAAGATTATTTGAATGTAGTACATGAAAGGGAAGACAATATCTGGAAAAGGATGGAGAATAATTATTCTCTGTTTCAAGGGTGAATTGCCTTAAGTGAGCAGAAATCAGTCACAGGAGGCTGCTTGCTTCACTTATTTTTCTAACTGTTCTAGGCAAATAAAGATTAAGCCATTCTTTTATCAGGAAGGCCCTCTCCCCAGTATAAAGACCTAATCAATCTAAATTGAAGGAAACTAAGAGATGCACAGAGGGTTTGCTGGGCAAGTTTTGGCTGTATATTGACAGAAAAGTGTAGGGTTAATTTTGATTTCTATTTTGCTCCAATATATTCCACAGAAATTGAGGTCAAAGATAAACACCTGAAATGTTTTATAATAATTTACTGAATAGTTGATAAAGGAGAGTTTCGTGTCATCTGTGTAAATTTTCTATAGAGAGTCACCATTGTAAAACATGGGTGGCTAAAGTACAAGCTCAGCTTAGTTTCTCATACAAAGTCAAATCAGGATGGATAAAAATAATTTACCCTACATTGAACCACTGCAACCTTTAATCAAATTTAATCCTATTTCCTTCTTTTGAAAATCTCTACCAAGTTGTGGTTCAGAGAGAAGGCAAACAGTTCTGGTACCCTGGGCTGTCAGGAAAGATTAAAAAGGCTAAATCTTATTTTTATACAGGTCTATACAAGTTCATGATTTTGATAATAAGAAGCATGTTTTATTCAAGACAATATCAGATTTTGTTCTGCAAAACCAAAACTTAACTTATAAGCTATTTCCAAGCCCAACTCAAAATCACATTCATCCCAGTTTTCTCATAATAGAAATGACAAAAATAAAACCTTTTTCTGAACTCAGGAAAAAGTGTGATTTTCCTCGACCTCTGATGATCAGAATAAAAGCGAACAAAGACTCAAACTACCCATATTCTGAGTTTTGAAAAAGAAAATGTGGCTTTTCTGCCCCTCTCCTGGTACTTCTTGTGGTTAGAAAAGTTTTGTTGAATCCTAGTTGTGTGTTTCTGAAACTGGGACATAGAACCAAAAATGCTCCTTGGTGAAAGATTTTATTTACACTTAAAAAGCCTTATTAGTTCTGCCAGATCGGTTCATATTTACAGGAAGGAGAGATACCAACAGGGATGGTGAACAGCACAATAGCCATTGCAGTTGATAATTCATCAGTTAAGTAGCAATACATGTAAGGGCCCATGAATTTTACTTTTGTGTAAAATCTGATAGTGTTATCACTTCAATGATGCACCTTTCAGCTTCCAAAAGGAAGGGATAGCATAGCTTTTGTAGCATTGATTAACTTCTGAGGTGAACAGAGATTTTAATAACGCCTGACTAAAATAGAGGGACCAAAGGAGCACCCAGGAACGTTACTCAGTGGAAATTTCTCTGTTCTACTAGTAAAAGGACAGCTTCCAGCACAGGTTTTTCTTGGAGCCATGAAGAGCTCTTTGGAGCATCAATGTGCTTCCCAGAAAAACACTGATAGGGCTGGAGAGGCTCCATGGATATTTCCCCAAATACAAAGTGCAGCTGGGAGTTAGAGCCCCTGTTCCTGTCTCACTGCAGAGAAGATGGGGATGGATTTCAGAAGTTGTGTTGGCTGCAGAAGTTGCACTGATGGATTTGCAGCCCTACCACAGCAGCTGCCTTGTCTGGAGGTGA
This sequence comes from Edolisoma coerulescens, assembly GCA_013397115.1. Classification (NCBI taxonomy): domain Eukaryota; kingdom Metazoa; phylum Chordata; class Aves; order Passeriformes; family Campephagidae; genus Edolisoma; species Edolisoma coerulescens. The sequence continues at coordinate 1,240,137 of VWZW01006255.1, forward strand.
GGCACACACCACTCTGGCGCCACAATTTCTCCTGCCACACCTTGCCTTTCTAATCCTAGATAATTTTTTTTTTTTGCATGAAAACATGACATTTTGCAACAGTCATTGAGCTGAATCCGAAATCTGCAACATACAACAGCCTTTTAAATAAACCACAGCATCTCAAACACTGACAAATTCACCGTGTCTTTTCATTTTTAATTGGATGATTCTATTTTCTTGACTCAACTCTGATGCTGAACTTAATTTCCACATACTATTAAAATTTTAAATATTGAATTGTTCCAGTTGTTGGTATCAGTATTGAAGTCATTACTGCATTTAATTCTTCCTGCATGTAGCTTTATTGTGTGCTGTAAATTTACTTCTAATGTCAATCCAAGATGAAGTCAACTGATGCTGCATTTTTTGCAGTGATTAGAGATAACAGTGCAGGTTTTCTTTTGTGGAAAGTACTGTGAATTTAAGCATTCTATAACAAAATAATCAAACAAGAAGAAATCAGTGAACTGAAACACTGCTTAGGGTAAGCTAATTTTTGAAAAAGACTGGCATTCAGCAGCCCATATTTGTTAGCATGCTGGTGTCTTTTGGAATCAATTATTGTATTTCATTCCCACAGCAGATGAAGATGCTAAATTAGTTCAATTGCAGATGAGAACTCAGAGCCTACTGGAAGCTGATTTGTTTGTCAGCATCCAGGAACTTACAGCATGAAGCATGTCTCTCCCAGCCATCTTCTGTCATGGGGAAAGGAATACTGGGATATGTGTGTCAGTCTGCTGGCCTGAAAAATGCCCTTCACTTCTGGGTGTCTTCCACTTTGCTTGCCTCAATTGTCTACAATTACTTCAAATTTAAAACATTTACAGACAAGTTGGCAATATGCAAAACTGTGACATACCAAAGACAGCTCATTCTTGCTCATTGAAGGCAGGAAATTCACTTCTCTTAGGTTTCAAAGCTCAGGGAGAAAAGCAGCTAGAAAAAGAGGCTGCCACCCTAGGATGAAGGCACACAGCACATTTACTTTTTCACCTAATTGTCCACCATATTGTCCCGTAACTGTGGAAGAAGAGGAACCCCTTTTCAAATTATGCTCTTAAGCCTGAAGGAAGCCCCCCCAACACTGTACAAGGGGTGCAGGAATGTGCTACTTACAGTGAATATCTTGGTGGATTTCAGGAAAAGATCTGTTGGGGGGGAAATTAAAAGATAAAGGGCATTTGGAAATGAGGGCACTTACACCTTAGTTCCATTTTTAAGAAATGGAAAGGTAATGGAAGAAACACCAAGTGCTAGTCATCTTTGACACCCTCATTATTAGGAGGTTTTTAAATTTTATTCTTGTGGCTCATATTCAACCTGACAAGTCATGTAGCGATTAAAAATTGGAATGCTGCAACAACAGTGTTAGAATTAGGATCAGTGACTGGTTTAACTCTCCCTGACAAGGAAAGCCTGGCAAATGACTCTGTTCCAGCCAGTAGGGAATCTTCAGCCTCACTGCGCACTACCAATGCATCCTGACATGTCTTGCCAAGACAGCCAACGTGGGCCTAGCAGATGCCCTCGGAAAGTTTTCTCTTCTTGCCTTTCTTGCTCCTATGCTGCTCACCGTTGGACTCTGAACTAAATATTAGGATGTGCTTAATGGGGGCTAGATGCATTTTCTAGAACTTGCAAAAAGCCTTGAGGTCAGGAATTGGGCTTATGGAAGAGCTTTTTCTTCCTCAACCTTCTGGAAAAACAATTTTTGCAATGACTCAACCCCAAATGTGGGAGGTTTCAGAGCCCTAGAAGTTGCTAGATGGAATTACTGTGGAGCAATTACATGATCACAGAGGACTGAAATTTCCTTTACAATATGTGGGCTCTGCCATGGGTCTTACAGCATTCAGACAGGCTCAGTGATATATTCAGATAATGATTTTGGCTCCCCTGGTATCTCTCTCTCTCTTTCTCTCTAATAACATGCTGCCCTTTCTGCTGTACAGTTGCAAGACAGACGTCTTTGACTGATGTGTTTGAGACATGGGTGGCTTAATATCTGTGTTATAATAATGACTGATTTTTGGTGTCCTGGGAGAACATCTCTCTTGGCACTTCAGATATAAAAAACAAGTGACATTTTGAAATAAACAAGGTCTACAGGTGGTAGAATTAGCACTCAATCTGTCATCCTGCATGCAAGGCAGAGCCACAGCCACCAGAGGATAAAAAACAGAAAGTATTTTGAGGTAAGCAGACTAAAAGTTTGGGTTTATTATGAAGAAGGTAAAATGAAAATCTTACTCTTCCTTTCTTCAAAGTTGTCGCAGTAACTGGGCACGTGCAGCAAATGGCATTTCTTGGGCAGAAGAGCAAGGATGGGAGCAGAGTTTGAAGAGCCACAGTGGAGGTCTTGCATTCCCCAGGCAACATGAGGCTGAATTCCTTGGCAGTTCTCCTGGGGGCAGTTTGCAGCATCAATTTTAGCAGGTGGCAGTCTATTCACTTCCTCCATTTTCTTCACCTCACGCAAATGTTGCAAGGGTTAGGTCTTGCCTTCAGATTTGCAGCTCTGTATCCTTTCTGTGCTGCTTGGGAAAGGAGTTCTTTCCTTCCATGTCAGAAGTTGAGATTGGTGGTAAGATTTTAGCCAAATATAACACCAGCAATACCCATGGCTCTGCTGGCTAGAATAGCTAAAAGTAAGTAAATTTACTGAGGAAAAATTTACTAGTGTTTTGAGGGTTTTTTTTAATTCCATTTTCCTGTGTAGCAAAATTAATTTATAGATAAGAAAATCCAAAATTTTAGTGGAGGACTTCAGTCCATACTCAGTCAAACTCATGAACCATTCCAGTGAAGACTTTAAATATGCAATTGCAGATACAATCTGTCTCTAATAAAATATTTTTGTGTGATGGCAGAAGAGATACTAATCAGCTCTTGATTAATATTCATTGTATACATATATGTATTCAGGAAATTAAAAGGCTTTTTCAGACAATCAGAGAGCATACAGCACAAAAGACATTCCTGGATAAATTGAAGCAAGCAGTGGTCAAGGCAGTCTCTTGAATTCAGAGTTAGCAAAAGGCCAGGCACTTCATTTTTTCATTCACGCAAGAGGATTAAGAAAAACTGAGCTGATAGTATCTTGTGATCCCACCCACTTTGGGTGCCTGTTGTCTAATTAATATGGAAATATGATCAATTATCAAAATGCACTGGCTGATAGAGATGTGCCATTCATCTTCTGTTCAATCCCACGTGTGCCTTGGAAGCAAGAGGAGTGTTTTCAGGTTCTTCAGTAATTTAGACATTAAAAATGTCATTAGTATTATTTTTATTTTCACATCTAAGGCCATCATTAGTAGTATTTTAAACGAGCCAAACCAAGCTACTGTCCTGTCCTCCACCAAGATCATGCAAAAATAGCACACACATAAACATATGCCGAGAATTACATATAGGGAGATAGAGATATATGACATCAACATAGTTATCTTTAAGTATCCTGGCATTTGCAAAGGCTAATCATTTCATAGAACTATTTGCAGAATCAGCTACTTCTCTGTGAAGTCGCAATAATCGTTAAAGTAAATGAAGAATTTTCCCCAGCTCTTTCATCAGGGAACAAAAATTCAGTACTCAACACCAGCTCCCATTCAAACCAGTGGGGCTCTCAGGAGGAACTCCCCACCATCAGGAGGGTGTTGGGCACACCCTGCCCCGTCCCTGCTGCACCTCGCACGCATCGCAGGCCCCCATTATGAACATAACTGAAACTGGATTGCTGAGTAAGCAGCACTGGGCAAAGAAAACATTTTCACCTTTCATGTGTTTGTGGTAGTCTGCTAGATCAAGGGGCTTCTGTTGATGTGTATGTTTTTCTAATCCTTTTTTTCAAAGACCTTAAGAATAGGAGGTGGGTGGACACTGGGGAGCTCTGCAAGGGTAACTGTTAGAGACAGATACAAATTAGTGAGCCAAAGTCTAGAAAATGGGTGCTACTGAGGCAAATTAAGAGGGAAAATGTCAAACCATAAAGACATAAATGAATGCTGAGTGTTTATAGAGACACTTTTGGCCAAAACTTTAGACAATAACTGGGGAGACCATAACACCCACTGTTACACTAACATGAGAGAACAAGAGCACGTGAGATGGCTGGTTATGGTGTTGTGTTGTCCTAATCCCTCTCAGACTGGTTACAGACCCAGTTGAGAAAGTCTGAGCTCATACACATCAACAGCTCAGATGGCAAAGGCCAGCCTTAATGCAGTAGGAAAGCAGACTGGGAAAAGCCACTGTTAATTTGCTGCCTTCAGTGACAGGAATCTGCTGGTTCCCACCAGCCAGGCCCCAGACGCTCAGCCTACTGAAAAAGTAGGTGAGCAAAACAACCATCACATTGAAAACTGAGGGGAGACACAGCCTGAAATGAAGCAGATGGATGCTCAGAAAGGTCCTCACATTCTGAGTTCAAAATACAACAAATGTCTTTTTTCTGTCATGCATTGCCTGGGAATGCCCTTCCAGTGAAGATTTGATGAAACAGAGAAACACTAGAAGGCTAAAGTGAAAATTTCCTCTCTTTTTGTTTACTTATATTTACTTAATTAAAGACTGTAGCTAGCAAAAAGTGCTGTTTCAAGAGACAGGTATGTGCAAAATCCCAGGTCAAGACCATACCTTAGTGGGGAAATAGATCTGACAAAGGCAGCAGGATTAAGATTATCCAGGCTCAGAAAAAAACAGAGGCATCTGCCTTGCTGGTTTGCAGTAAGAATGCTTCATTAAATGATATATTTCCACTCTTAGCTAGCAACCTGCTCACTTTTCCTTCCATATTCAAGTTCCACTTAAATAACTCACTGAAAATCTTAAAGGTCTAGTCCTGTGTGAAGATCTCAAAGCTAGTAAAAGTGATTATCCACCCAGGCAGGGTGCTAGGGCATTTTCTGTTGCTGTAGCTCAGATTATTCATAAGATTAATAAAGATCATTAAATGCATGTTGTTCACAGCCATATCGTTAATGCTAATAATGCATTTGCTCCCCAAGCAGGGTGTAGATGCTCAGCATTGGGACAATATGTCCCAATATAGGTCCCTGCCTAGGACCACCCTGCTGCAGAGGCTCCTTCACAACAATGTAAGGTGAAGAGCAACAAGTAAATGCCAGATTTCATCTTTTGTACCAAAGACCATGCTGGGATCATTGCAACGCTGTTTTCCATTGTCAATGGACAGTTATTTGGGATTGTTTCTAGTGTTTGTCCCATCCCCATGGGTGAGCAAGAGCAAGCATAATCTTGTTTGTTTGCAAAGTACAGTGAGTTTATACACAGCTGTTTTCCAGAGTTTAACTTATTCTGTGTGGACAGAGTAGGAATGAGAGGAACAGGAGTCATCTCTTTCTGTCTTTTTTATTTAACTTTTTTTGTTAAGTTTTTTTTTTGTTTGTTTGTTTGTTTTGTCATCAATGAATTTCAGTGGGGATTTGTCACCAAGCTCAGTGGTTGAATTGTGGTGGGTAAAATTCTGGCTGTCTTGATATCAAACTAGAATTACAAATAGCATGTTATAGTTTTATCTAAATTGGAAGAAAGGATTATAAAATTCCTTTAGCAATAACTTGGGGCTTATGCTTTTTAAATTTCAAATATCAGTTTGAATCTCCAGAATTAATGGGAACATGTCTGAAAGAAAACTTAAATTAGATTACATTGTTTATTTTTGGATAACTCAAAGATTATTTTTCTATCTCACATTCACCAATAAAGAAAGAGTTAAATATAACTTTGAAAGGTATTTTAGTCGTAACAGTAATCTCTTTATATATCAGTGGGTCAATAGTTCAGTAAAAGAAGGAACTATAACTTGAATAGACACTAATTAAAAGAATCAATTCTTATCCTACTACATATGTCCAGTCATATTAACACATTTCTAGATTTCTTACTCAGTGGACTAGTCAAGATTAAAGGATTTGCTAATATGGATGAACTGAGTATGCTTCCAAACTGACTGAGCAGATTTGTGAACAAATTAGTTCATTTAAAATTGACAGTGAAAGATTGATTTTGCACAGAATGAGTTACCTAAGGTATTCATCATTTCCTCTGCTTCCATGCACAAGACAGAGATCTGCTTCTTTTTCTTTCTGATTGTAATAGGACTGCTTACTGAGCACCTTTATTTTACAGCCATGATTGCAGCCTGTCATTCTTTTAATTTAGACATATTTTAGCCTCCACAGACCTTCAGAAATAACTTCCTTAAAAGCCTCAGTCTAATGACTCATTACATGAGTTGCTCAATTCAACCACAGTACTTTAAATTATAATGCAAGGGGAAAAATTGCTAATTACACAGAAAAAGATCCAATTACTCCTGAGACCATTTGATTCATTATTCAGATTGTTTTGGGGGTGGGGGCGGGAGGAAGGGTGTCTCTAAACATGGGGTTATGTATCGATGTATTGTGAATGGCTCTTAGATGTCAGATTTGCCATCAGTTATCATCATTCAAAGGTATCCAACATCTCTGTGTTTTCCCTCACCAATCAAAATAGAGTTTCCAGACTGTGATTCATGCATATGTGCCAGTATGCAGTTCTTCATCTTTAGCCATTAAATGACGTTAGAAGAAAGCTATAACCAATCCTTTCTTAATACTGCTACATGGTATGTCATCCACTGAGTTGCCAGGGGGACATATGTGACCACGAATGCAACGGGATGTGACCCACAAGTCACGAATCCCTGGAGAGAAGAGTTCCTCCACTGGTGGAACGTGTGGTGCTTGATTTTCTGCCAGTTCAGACAGTTTGTTTGTGATTTGCTCATGACCAGGTCCCTCCCATGGTTCAATGTGATGTTTACAGTTGTATAGGAGTGGAAATCAAAGGGAATGACAAAACTATCAATGTTGTCCTCTCCAGAGCCAAAATTACTGAGATTTAACTTGTTTCAGCAACCACCATAAACCCCTTTGGACTCTTCAGAGTTAGAACACATCCAGTCTAAACTTGTGTTTTGCTTATGGGACATTCAGGGTTCCCTTACTGGGACTGCAATCTCCTCAAACCTGGCTCAGGTTTAAAGCAGAACGGAATTGAAACCAGCTAATTACATTCTGTTCCCTGTCTAAGAGTTCTAGTCACTAGATAATAAAAGATTTTATATTTATGTGTGCTTTTAGTTTAGTTTGCCCAGATGTGAAATGAGATCAAATTTTGATCCAAAGAAGAGCATTTAAATGTCACTGTCTGAGTGTTTTCACGCCAAAATTAACAAGGCAAATGAAGGTGATTGTAATGCAGAAAATTTGATAATCTCACTCTTTTATCCTACTGCAGACTATTGTTTGCAGCTATACTAATGTGAGATGGAACAATTTTAGAGCTCTCAAAAATTACAGTTCTTCCAAAAACTTATAGTCTGCTCAGTCATGGCTTCAGTTTTCTACAGACTTTACTAGCTGATTCAGTGCTCCTATTGTTCCCTGACACATGTGTTCTTCCATAACAATTACTCTTTTGCTGTATATCCATTTTAGTCATCATTAAACCCATCTTGCCTACAACATGTGAGCCAAGCATTCCTATTTTTTACAGGATGTCACTTTCTAGTCCACACTTTCATTTTGTGCCTCACTGTAATCAGCTCATTTTTTTTTCTCTTCCATTCATGCTTCTTACTTAATTTCCTTTTATTTTACCTAAACACATCAATACTATTTGCTATTTCTGATTGCATTACAGCTTGCCTTCCATTTTCTTAAATTTTGCAGAACTTCTCCTGACAAGAATGTTATGTTACTTATGATGAATTATGCAAGAGCAATAAAATGCAAAATATGTAAATGGCACACGATTGTTATCTCGCTATTAAAGTGAGACAGTAACAGAATTTGTAATGTATATTAACAGGTTGTTCACATTTTTAATGCGGGAGAGGATAAAAGAAAAAAAAATTTCTCCGGACTTTGTTCTGCAGTTGCAGGTGAGAGCAAGACATAATGAAGACACTCTTCACCTTTAGTGATTTGTCTTTCACAGTTCAATTCTGCCATTTCACAAGCTTTCTGGCTCTAGGGTTATGTGTCCTGGCAAATTGTTGTCTGTCACTTGTTAACGTATTTCCTCACTTACCTGATTGACAAATTCCCTGCCTTGGCCATTGATTTGTGCAGATACACATGAATGTCTGATGAATTCAATCAAAGACCTTCAACACTTTTGGGTAGTTTATCCTGTAGAGGTTTATCTTTAGTCCATTTTGAGAAGCAATCCATAGCTGTTGCCAAATATTTGTATGTGTCAGGGTCAACAGTGAGAAAACAACTATCACCATTAATTTGTGCTGTCTGTACAGTTCCTAACCTGATGTCCCTGCCATGGTGCTCCACTGGATCACATTGTCTCCATCCAGCCAAATCTGACAGCTAACAGGCAAGTTTTGCAGGAGGTTCTCCCTTTTACTGGATTTAGCAGTACCAATGACAGTCTCCCCAGGCTACACAGTAGTCCACAGTCATAACAATTTAAGCAGATGCTGAGCAGAGGGAGCCTATCCTTATGTCCACCCTGGCAAGGAAAAGCCATAGGTTTTGACCAGCCCAGGGGTTTGTAGCTGCACCTGAGTGGAGAGAGGCAGCAATGGTCATGAGCACAAGTACTTCTGTGCCAGTCTGATATGGAGGCAGTTCCTCCTCATCTTACCTGACAGACAGCTCAGCCAGACTGAGTAGAGCTTAGCATAGGTTTCAGCTTTAAGATGAAAGTCAGTGCTCGAGAGCTGAGTCACAGAGGATGGGAGAAACAGGAGAATAATTTAGCAATCCCGAGTCTCTCATGTGCTATGCTTGTTTTCAAAATGCATCCACTTTCTGTGTTAAGAAAGGGATCTCAATTTAAAAGCCAAACATTTCTGCATCTGCATGAAACCGAATGTTTATATCATCTTTCACTCTAGTCATGGTGAACATCAGAATGAGGATGTCAATCTGTGGGACTAGCAACAGTTTAAACCAATTTAAGTACTAGTCAATGCCATTCCTGAACTATCAAATATAAATAAATATAAATGAACCCTCTAGCTCCTTTTGTTGCTTGGGAAGCCTCACTTCACGCACAGCAATGTAAGCACCTGGTGATTTCTGCTAAAATAGCAATCCTTTTGGCATGCCATTTACCTTGAATTATTCTGCCTAGGCAGTGGCTCCTGGATTCCTCTGGGACCCTCAAAGTCCTCACTTTTTTGGGTGAGCTCAGTCTAGCATTGTTGTAGCCTGGGTCAGCTCTGCCTCTGCACTGAAACAGCAGCTTTAGCAGGCCCGAAGCTCAAAACTGGGCAGATTTCATCCAGCCATAGCAAAGTCATATGGTAACAAACTTGAGTAATAAAGCTATCCCAGTAACATAGCCCTGGCATTAGCCACGATTTGCCTTTCTGTAACTATATCAAGTTCAAAATTGAAAGCAACGTCACTTCAAAAGAGTCACCATTTTCCTGACTTCCAGCCTGAATCATTTCCTTTCCCTTTTTTCCTGGTCAGCATCATGAAGAATTTCTACTCTCTTCAGGAGCAGGTCCTGCAGCTTTCACATTTAAAAAGCTTCTCACTTCCATCGAAGAGATGGAGCAGGTTCTTACCTAAGCCTACTGATGACAGATTTACTGGGTCTGAGAGGGTGCAGAACAGGCTGTTAGAATAAAAAAATCAAGCCAGATTTTCTGATCTGATCAGACAGGAGGAAGAAACCCAGGAACCTTAACTTATTTGTTTGTTTGTTTTCTATTTAGAGTGTTATTTATTTTTTATTCTCATGTAGCTAAAGGATTAATAGTGGGAATATTAACTGAAGCCAAGCATAGTGTGAGAGCAGATGCTTTGCAAGCCTTTCCATACAGCCTTGCCAATCCTTCACAGAGCAGCTCTGGGTTACCACACTTTTCTCCATTTTTGTGCCTCTTTTCAGCAGCCAGTGCTAGCCAGAAGGAATTGAATGATGGCTTTGTGATTTAAAGGAGTAATCAGAAATACTGAAACAAAGATTATTGGGCATATTTTTTTTCAGCAACACAGGCAAGAATAAAAATTGTTTATTATGTGTGTGTGACTCGGCTATAAAATGCACACAGTGAGAATATGAATAAGGATAATTTCAGGTTATGATGATTTTTCAGAACTTCAGAATTCTGTCAGATCTAAAGTGGGAGACATTTTAAGGAGAAAGGATTTCAAAAGAGTTTATAAGCTAAACTCTATGTTTTGAGTTACACTTGCAAACAAACTGGAACCCAGTGTATTTTAAGACCGTGTTTTCCTCTTTGCAAAGGGCCCCACAAGACAAATGCATGCTGATTAGCACACCCTGAAATAATATGCTGTAGCTGTACTAATTGCTACTAATTCCCATACTGGGAGGGGACATAGAGTACAGGAATGCAATCCTGTAGATAGGGCCCCACATTTTCCAAAGGATATTAAGGCCCAGAAAAAGGCACCAAAGCTGGTGAAGGAGCTCGAAGGCAGGTCCTATAGGGAGCAGCTGAAGCCACTGAGTTGGTCTGGTTTGGGGGAGGCTGAGAGGTGACCTCATTGCTCTCTACAGCTTCCTGAGCAGGGGAAGTCGAGAGGGAGGTTCTTCCCATGCTTGACAGGACACCAGTGGGTGTTCCAAAGCACAGGAACCCCTGGCAATATCTGTGTGTCCTGTTTCTTACAGCTTATTCTCCTGATTCCACATGGTATGGGCAGGTAAGCTCTGCAGTGATCCTCACATTCCCTTGGTCTTGCCGCTGCCATCCAGCTGAAAATGCCTCATAGCCTCAGGCACCTCCAGGTGTTGGTGGTTCTTCTCATTTTCAAGAGCCTCATGCAGCCTCCAGCCTTGGCCCTTGGTGGCCCGGCAGTGGACGCAGCTGCTGGGCATCCCTGAAGTTCATCCCTGTGTTCAGGCTGGGCATATAAGGTCATTTATACCACAGATATTCATTGGGTTGTGGGGATGCCACAGGTGCAAGAAAGGGTTTACTTCTCTCTATGTGAACTTTGCAGTGGTGTAGAGATCAGGCAAGATTTCCTCACCATTTCTTACCAATGCACCAAGTGACATTTGCTACTAACTACACTGTTAATGGTGAGGTCTTCCTCTTGGAAAAAAACATGGAATTGGTTTGTGTTCTTGACCATCTTTTTCCTTGCAATTCAACAGCTCTTTTCCTCCTCTAGTGTTCATCCTTTCTATCTTTCTTGAAAATGACGTTTGCCCTCTCAGCCTTTCTTTAGTCCTTCTAGTCATCTTCTTTTATAGGCCCTCCATGCCCCTCATCAGCTGCTTAGTCTTTGTTTGCCCTCATCAAAATGGAGTTTATCTTTCTTAAACCTGAGGAATGACAAGTGTACATAGGTGAGTTCTCCCCGTGGCTTTGCACAATGCTTGCTTTTCCTATGGAAATACCTTTCGTGACACACAAGAAAGCAATTGCATGTGTCATATTTGTGGTTCATAGTCATCCTGTGATCTACTCATGCCTCTATGAACATTTGCCTACTCTGGTGTTTCCAAACGTCAGCAGAATCCCATGGCACTCCACCTGACATTTCCTATTTTACAGGGCAGCTCCTCCTGCATGGTTTGTTGAGGAGGGTGTCTGTCAGAGCTCCAGCTGGAATGCAGTATGGGGGCTGTAAAAACATACCTTGAGATACAGCTATTTCTGGCTCATGGATGCCACAAAATTCAGAATATAATGTGAGTACTGAGTACATCGTTTGGATAAGGCAGGAAGACTACAAATATTGAATGATGGTTTTCTGCAATGTAAATTCAAAATACTTGACCATGAACCTCACTGTTTCACACATTTGATGAGACCGAAGCATGAAGAGTGAAGGTTCAGAGTGTGTTAATGAGGCTTTTGCCCATTGGTAGCCTGCTGGAGTCCAGCTCCACACAGTCACGACCAGCAGATCTAGCCCTTAAATCTTGTGGAGTCCCACGGATTTCACATTCATCATGGAAGAGTGAGGCATTAGAAGTATGATCTGGAGGGTGCCAGAAGGGGGAAGTGGCTATGCAGATATTTCTGCAGACCATTTTTGCATAGTTTCCTTTTGTACCACCCAGAAATTGAGAATACTAGTGAGCTGATCATTTTCCTCTTAATTTTAAGAAAAACATTGTCCCTTTTAAAAATAAAAGTTTAGAGTACTATTTTCTTCATATATTGCACTTGTCTGACAAAGCACAGGTTGTTCCAACTGAAGTTTCAGCTTTCATTTTTAAATTTAAGTTACATTAAATTGTAAAAAAAACCCACCTGCCAAATATATTAATCTGTTAGATATTGTTGCTCATAAGTTGCAAAGGATGCCAAAACCATGTAAGCTGTACAACAGGAATAAAACCTCTGAAATGGATTTTCGTAAATCTCAGAGTCAAATTATTGAACTATAAATATGCAATACATATATTATTGTGTTCATTTTTTTTCTTCAGTGAGGTTTTTCCATGTCAAGAAATATCATCTAAAAATTTGGCTCAGTCCTGATCCTTTGAAATTCCACTAGCTCTTATACATTAGCATTTTCATACTTCCTATTTATCACTATGCTTAGAATTGTTGCAGCATGATAGAAAGAATTATTTTTGAAGACATAAGTAAGCCTGTTATCCACATGAATAAGGAAGATAATACGGTGAATCTCTCTGAAATGCACAGCCTTAGTGTACAATCAGTGTATTTCTTTCATGTTTATTCCTTTGTCACATATTCATTTGTAAGGGTTCCACAACATGTTCTGTACATGCCATGAATTGGTTTACCACAAGTTTGTCCTTTCAGTGCATTTTATTTCACTGGTAATGCAATCATTGCACGTTGGCAGATTTTAATGCATCTAATAACTTCATTCTCTTATCAGATGTTCATTTAATTGGATTTCAGACTGGTTTCACATAGGATTTGGGTAAATGGAAGCATAGGTTGCAACCTATGTGTTCCTTAGCAGAAATTCATGTAAGTTACTTCAATTGACATTTAATACACAATTACTGCTGTGCAATTTATCTGCTTGAGTGTTGCTTTTGACACCAGGACCAGTTTAGAGTATTAGTGTCCCTGTTACTGGAGTATGCAGACAGTAGGCTGTAAAGGCACTGGAATACCACCCTCAGCAAAATTAAGCAAAACAGGCTAGCTGAACCTGAATAATCTTATTTAATCATCTGGTGGTCCTTGAATCTTCTAAGTCAAAGGTGTTTAGCCCTTGGAGTTAGAGAGTGTCTCTCTTTAAAAGATCAATTTAACTCCTGTTTTACCAGAAAATAAAAACACCAGACATTCACAGAACTCTACCATCTCCTGTTAGTAATTGGGATGTGGAGTGGCCTTCTTCTGTTTTCCCTTTGCATGTCCCTCCCTCTGCAGCATATCTGCACAGGGATTTTAAAAACTGCATCTATTTCATTTGGGTTATTTGCTGCTGCTTTTTATTTATTTTTTAATGAAGCTTTTATGAAATTCTATATTGTACATTTTTCTGCCTATTGGAATTCCAAGTGCATTTATTATTAAAGTTGAATAACTTACTAATGAAAAAAGACAAGAATTCAGCTGCAGGATACTTCGTCTTTGGGATATTCAACTTGCGTAGTTATACTTAGATATAACCACACATGTTCACATCCACATGCACACTTGCACACACAGACACCATACCCACTGGACTATACCAGAACATAATTTTTAAATTTGCCATTTTAGCAATAAATTTCTAAATTCCTTTTAATATATCTCTCAGCTTCCCTTGGATACTTTATAAGTCAAGATTTAGCCACAAAGGTGATTTGCCAACATTAAAATCCTGTGAAAATGGAGAGCTTTTTCTACTTTGGTATTCCACAAATGTAACTAAGGACAGACTTTATCCTCATGTGTCAAAGAAGGATTAGGCGTTCCGTGGTTTTGGTTTTGATTAAAATCATCATTGTTTAGCTGTACAATATATTTATGAAGAAAAAACATGAAAGAAAAGACTATATTTTGAACATTAGGAAATTGAGGCAAATAAAAAGGTTAAAGAAAACTATTTCATAAAATGGCATGTAAACATGTGGAATACGTTACCAAAGACAAGAGAGGTAACTTAGAACATATGTTTATGAATCAGTATGTTCAAAAGAGAACAAGATGAGTTTCTACACAAAGAGAGAACAGAGTGTGAGGAATGCAGGAAATTAGAGATGGGGGGGTGGAAAAAAGCAGAAAGGTTAGTTTTATGAGGATTAGTAGCTTTTAACAGAGCAAGGCTGTGAGCAGGTGGAGTTCCCACCCTGGTCTGAATGGCAAATGCACAGCTTGTACTTAAAACTCATATCCTTTCTCAAAGGGGTGAATGGGGTGGGGAGGAGAGTCTTCAGCAACAGTTGAAAACTAACAGCTAAATATAACGTTAAAAGCTAAATATAAACTCCAGGTTGAGATCTTTAATGGTCCTAGAGTTTTATGTAGCATTGCTATCCCAGAACATTTTTTCCTTCTTTTGACTGGGTTGCTCCTGCCCTTACTGTCTGATAAAATTAAGTCACAATCAAAAAGCGGGACTGACTCAATGGCTTCACAGACAATAAACACCTGGTAATCGAAGACCTTGGCTTCCTACTATGCCCTTTCTGCAAGAAAGCCAAAAGTAAGCCAGTCACTTTAAGCGTCCTCTTTTCTGCACAATCCTTTCAGGTCCCTGTGCAAAAGAGCTGTTCTAAACAGCCAATGGAACACCTACATTTGAGGGCAGATCATGCTTTGGGATCATCTTAGAGGTCAGGCAGAATATGGTGTCAGAAGGAAGCCATAAATCCAAACCTGAGCTAAATGGCAGTCTGGAACACACAAAAGATGCTTCTGAAAAGCCTCTCATCACCCTGACCATTTGGTTAAGTTTTGCCACTCACAAGAGCTCATTTCTAGAAAGGCAAGGACACTGCCTGCACCCCTGGCAGGCCAGTCTGCTTCAGGTTCTGTGAGAAGGATCTGTTTTTTCTTGATGAACATGATGTTAGCGATCCCTATAGGTAGGAAGAGTGACCGAGTGTTCCTCTGCATTCAGGATGTGCATCTGCATCCTTTTACCCCCTTCTTTAGAAGTTCTTTGTGCTCTAATTTTTTTTCCATAATAAAGCCATTGTTTTTCTCTCTGTTTGGTTGTCAAGTCAAAATGCAATAAATGGGTATGTTTGTATTGCTGGCAACTTCATATCTGTATTTCTTTGCTGGCATACATCCTAGATCCTGTTCAAAACTTTTAGCATTTCCTTTAAAAAGAAAACTCATGTTAAAGTTGGGAGGTTTTAATAAACCAATGTCATACCTTTTTATTCGCTTCAAATTTTCTATGAAAAAAAGACATTTTTCCCATGGCATTGATGCAAAATAAAGATTTTAAATTTCCTTGTGAAAAGAAAAAAAAAAGAAAAGTCTGCAGAAAGCAAATTCATGGAGGGTAGGTATATAATCAGGCAAATCTCTGGGTGAGTGACATTCACAGTATGTGTTCACTATCCCCTATTCAGGCAGCAACACAATATGGCATGTGAACGTGTACATGGACTGACAGAAACACCAAAATACCATGCAGGGCATGCCGAGGATCACCAGGAAACTCTGCACTGTTGAGGAGTGATGCTGTTGAAAGGCATCACCCTGTCTGCTCCTACACCAAGCTTAGCTTCTTTCAACATCAAACCTAATCACAGCAGAGGGGTTTCTCTGCAGATGGGGGAGGCCACACTCCCTCCCTCCATCCTTCCACCACCACGGTTGCTGTTTGCTCCCCTTCGTCTGCCTGGGCTGTATCAAGCCTCATAATAATGTCCTTGTACCTGTTAGTGGCATCCAGGGCAAAAACTCCCAGATAGGCTTACTTACAATGTTTGCTGTCCTCTCTTCACTGTAAATTGTATGAGATAAAGTAGCATTGCCTTTACCCCTCCATTTTGTTGCAGGAGGTGGGATGCTCTACGAGTGGATGCTTTTGTTCAGTGGTGGTTTCCTGTGCTGTTAAGTGGCAGCAGATGGTCGCCCCGCAGTGAGATGAGCCCTGGCCATGGTCCTACTGGCAGGGGCAAGAGCACTCAGCTGTCCCTTGCATCCGAACTGGTTTTATCAGGAAAAGCTGGAGAACAAGATAAAGAATCAGATTTCACTAAAGCGGCTCCCCCATCCCCCCGCAGCATCTGTCAGGGCCTGCTGGCTAAAGCACCACCACCCTGGGAGGCTTCAGACACCGAGGGAGAGGGTGTGCTGGGCCGTGCCATGCTCACTCCTGCTCCGAACAATATGGTTCTTGCCTTATGTTGCATTACTATGGATGCACAGTTTCTGTGAAAGGGTTTTATTTTTTCATGGCCACCTGTCCTTTGCAGGTCCCCCTTTGCTTTCCCTGAAGTGATATTTCAGAGCTGTCTGTTATAATTTCATTTCTGACTTTCTGCAATTCGCACTTTTCCGTCTCTGATTCTCACGTTAGATTTATTCTATACCAGAGGTTCTCTTACATTTTAACAATGGTTGAGTTCAAGTTTGCTCTGTGCTGCTCTTCTGAGTACATACTTTATTCCCTGGCTTATGTCTGTTCTTTTATAGCATTCAATGTTAAAAGTTTTCTTATCCTTGCGCCACATTTGGTTTCTGACAGCCTTATTCTGGGCACTGTGTTGACACAACAAATTCTTTCCTCTGGCAGTCATATTCCTGATAACATTAGATCTAGAGCTTGCCATCTGACTCTGTGAGCTCAGCTCTTCCTGCTACACAATGCACTCCAGCAGGACATTGTGCAATACAAAACACAATTTCCATGGCATTCTCCCAAGATGTGCTGCTGGTTTTCTCTTTGGCTTATAAGGTAAAGCCCAAGCAAGTTCCCCTACCAGAAATATCACCAAATTGATCACACTATATCATTATTGCAAAGTGATCAGTCAGAGTGACAGATGGCTAATTGGTAAGTACAAGTGGTGCCCCCAACCATTCCCCGGAAGAGTCTTTTTAGTAACCCCCTCCAACACCAGAAAGCTTGGATCACTGAGGTGGGAGTGACTGCAAGTTTAGAGGGGGCACACAGTATATTAAATCACAGCATTTTGTGGTTTGCTTTGCCATGTCTCAGTCATCAATGTTTCAGGCTAAGCACTGTTCAGAGCTGAGTGGTCAGTGAAGCTGCCTGGCATCGTCCGCTCCTTGTGCCGGGTAAACCCTTGTGCCACCCATTTATACACAAACCACTTCCCCCCAGCCCCAGCGTGAGCACTGGGAGCACAGGCGAGTAAATACACCCCTGTTGCAAACTGAGACCTGACATTTTTGATGACAGCTTTTAACACAGCTCTTTGAATTTCATTTCCTGAGAAGGTTTCAGCCAGTGAAGCTGAGCTATTCATGCAAAACATATGCAAAAATGAGGCAAGCCCAGCAGATGAAATCAGTTCCCAGAACATGAGGAAACTTTGGTGGAAAATGGTGGCTATTTTTCCCATGATACTTGAAAATGTGTGCTTGAAAAACTAGTATCTGCTTCTGAGCATAGACAGCCAAAGTTCAGGTCAAAATAATGACTGAAAGAGGCTTTGCCCACCTCTCAAATTGAACCCTTTTTTTGCAGGTGCAAAAAAGCAAGACAAAGCTGTCATGCTTGTTTATCTCGATGATATGTTCATTTTACTGGGAAGTTATTTGCACACCCCTGTTTTCTGAAGCAGAAATATTGAGCTAAAACAACAACAAAAAAAAGGTTGATTTTCAATATTTCCCTCCAAGGACAATCCATTAAACTTGAAAGTGAAAGCATGTTCCTATGATAGTTCAAGCGCCATTTTTACTTGATCTTATTATGCAGCTTTTCTTTGTTGGAAGGGATGGCTGGTCTTGGTACTGGGCTGTTAAAGGTTTTCTCACAGTTGTGTGTTGATTAATTAATTTGTGCAGTCTAAAGAAGGCTTTAATAATTAGTGTGGGGGAAAATGGCACGGCAAGGTTTTTGTCTTTCAAAATATTCATTCCTGGGGAAATTCTGTCCTAGAATTATTGCACCTTCCCCAGAAGTAGTTCTGATTTAAAGAGGAAGGAGTGACATAAATCTAGAGGAACTTCTTGGTCTGCACCATAATTATATTTGCATAAGGTTGCTGAGAGCAAAAGCTGGCCCACTCTCTTCACACACTTTTTCTATCCTGTCACTCCAGTGCTGCCATTGTATTGGTTTCCAGTGACTCGTATAGAAAACAGCTAAAATCTTCCAGTAAAGTTTCAGCTTTGCAAACATGTTATTCGTCACCTGACTGAGAGTGTTTCTCTAATCACAGACGATTAATATCACTACCTTCACACTGGAGATACTTCTATTTTGCAGTAAAAATAATTGTAATTTATAAATAGCAAATTAAATGTATATAACAATAAATATAATAAATAATACATCTATACAGGTAACTTGGTCTTGAAAAATGAGAAAATTTACTTTATGATACTTCAGTTTTGGAAACAAACCCAAAGAACAAGGAGTCATGTAGGAACTGGTTGAGATCAAGGCTGTGTAGTTCTAAGTCTGTTTTTAGTTAATCATCAGCCTCTGACTTGCAGCATCCACATTGTCTAGTTTTATTTTTTTAATTTGAGGGAAAAATATCAGTTTTAATTTATTTCCTTTTTTAACTCAGCAGAAACTGTTTTGAAGGCCAGTCTCTGTCAAGCTGAAATAAAGGACCCAAATGCATCACAGAGAGACAAAGGCAGTGGTGGAGTCTCATCCTCATATAAAGTTTCCATTGAAAGAGCAATTCAAAGGGTCACTTAGAGGGAGAGAAACATGGGTTGTTATGATCAGCTAACAGTCAAAACCCCAGTGAACAAAAAACGAATCCTCTTCCCATTCTTCTCCTTCAGCTGCTTATTTGTTTCCAGTCAATTCTGCTTTAAGTTTTTTCTCAAAAATTTATTAGACTGAATCACATCGTTTTGGTATAAGCCTACACTTTAGATGCATCCAGCAATTGTGGTGTCAACAAACAATTGGAAAGGTCAGCTCCAAACACCAGAGTCAAGGTCACACCAACCATAATGACTGAGGTGCCTTGAATCTGGCAGAACTCAGGAGCAATCTGACTTTTAATTTAAGCTCAGGGTCATCTCTGTTAGACACCCATCACCAGCTCTGAAGATTAAGTATGTAGGTTCAAAATGTTTAAGGCTGGATGGGGGCAGAGGAATGTGAGTCTTGGAATCAGAAAGATGGAAATAGAATTCCTCATCCTGCAAATATTTTTAGACACCAAATTTTAGCAGTTCACAGCATTTTGTCACAGAAAATTTCCTTGAGGAAAAAGTGAAGGAAGAGAGAACTTTTTTTCCCTCAAAGCCTAAATTACCTGTAGAGAGATATGAGTTGAAGGAGAACTCAGTAAAAATTGTGTTATCCTGCACTCCTCAAAAAAGAGAAGCAGAGTCTACCATAATGCAGGGAAGCAGGAAAATAACTGTTATTCTTTCAAAAGGCCCTTCAAGGGTTTTATAGACAGATGGATGAATAGACCTCTCTATATATCTCTAGCCAGATTCAGATCTGTGCTTGTTACAGTATGTAGATGCACCTTAACTCAGAAGAACCATTTCAGGTTATTTACTTTGAACAAAAAAACCCACCGGTGAACCCTAGATAGCAAATTAGTCATTTCGGCTGTATTTACTGGCTCATCGGCAGTGTACAAACCATAAAATGTGACTTGGGAAAACTAATACTTCTTCACCCCAAGGTGAATACACTGTGGTAATTACAGCTCCACTTTTCCACCAATCATAAGCTATTTTAGATTAATTGTTTCAGTGCAGTTAAGATTGCTGACTGTGACTTTTAACAAGGGTGTGGGGACACTCGAATGCCTTGAGCACTATGCAACTTGCTCATCACTCAGATGCTATGGCAATAGCAGAAATCTTCCTGCTGCTGCTCTTTGCAGACAGTTCCTCCACATCCATGTGGGAGAATGTTCTCATCAGCAGAGGAGAAATCCATCCTTCCCATCTGTTTATGTCAATGAGTCGATCAGCAGTAACTCGTCTTCCCAGCACACTCCTCTTTCCCCATCAGTGTGCTTCTGGGAAGGTTGTCCCATCCCGTGACATGAAGGAAGCTGTGAATAATACTAACATTCAACAAGACTGTGGCTTAAATGATTGTGGTCTAGACGAGGTTCTGATAAACTCTCGATGAAATGCCCTGTTGTAGTGTCACATTGTTGTGGTATGTCCACAGTATTTCTGTTCTAGGACATCTGTATTAAAACCTGCAGTGAGTGCCTGACAATTGTCAGTCTTTCCTTCAGAGTGCTGCTGAATTAATTTCAAGTATTCATTGTTGTATGGAAGGAAAGCACATCTCTTTAATCAATATAAAGATTGAACTGTTTTACTCAGCAGTCTGTCTTTTGCATTTGGGCAGAAAAATGTGGACATGCTCCTCCTAAACAATACCTACGCATGCCATGCTGGGGTGCTGACAGATGGACATTCTGTATTTACCAACTCCCCCCTGTGGCTTCTTTGCTGTTGGATGTGACATTCTTCAGATGTCTGTTTTATGAATGTCAAAGACCACATGGCTATTTTGCAAAGAGTGGAATTGTTAAAGCAAAATCTTGGCCTGAATCCCTATTTTAGTTTTTATTTCCTAAGTTCTGCTACTGAGACCAGAGCAGGTCTTTCCAAAAATGAACATTCCTTGTCAGTGTGACACCTTTTAATTCCAATAATGAATAAACCTGGTCGTTTGCTCTGTTCCATATTTAATGTTTTCACCTAATCTAGTTTCTTAGCAGCACTGCCACAACAGGAGCAGCATAGGATCTTACTTGATTTATCAAACTAATGAGTTAGTTTTATTGTAAGTGATTAAATGTGTTTTACTTTTTAAAGCACAGGAACTGAAAAGAAATGCATTGTTACAATCTGAAAATAACTAGAAAGATAAGTTCATTAACTTGCCTACACTTGTGCATCATAAAAACCTTGTTAAAAATTACTCCCTAGCCTGCTGTATTAGCTTCTTTATGAGGTAATTTCTCCATACAGTAATAAGATTTTTCTTTTACTCTCCAGTGCATATTAAACCCACTAATCTTCTTTTATAAACTATAGTTTCAGCCACTTTCTCAATTTACTCACTTTAAAGATATTCTCCTATTAATATTAAAGGTAGCAAGCACAGATACGAACTTTGCAAAACAGTCTTTCAGATTTATGGCATAATCATACCACTGCATTGCAATGGCACAAAAGGGACAAAGCAGTAACTGTCAAGTATGTCTCATGACAAACCAAACAATGTTTGTCCCCACAGAATTATTTTCCCATCACATTTATTATGCGAATGAACTATGGGTGTGTTTTCCCCTCTCTGAGCATAAATACAAAGTCTGAATATTCAGTTCTCTGAGGTCTGCACAATTTGCATGGATGTGGCAGATTAAAGACCTGTTCCACCAGGGTGTTGCTGCAGTTTTACACCAGTATCCACGCCTCTGATTTCGAATGGATGCAGTCAGAGTCTTGCCAGAGAGGAACAGGTTCTAGGTCACCAATTCTGTTTCCAATAAAGCAGTGGCAAAATTTCCCTTGAGCCACAGTGAAATGTTCAATTGGTTGAGAATGGGCTTGAAAAGGGAAAATACAAATGGGCGATAAAGCAACCTTTGCTTTTTCTCAGCTATAAAATAAGACAAGTCTTAAAATTCCAATAAATAATCTCTGCACTGAGTACCAGTAATTTATTATTGCCCTGATTGTCGTTAACATTTTTATTATCATTTGAAGTGTGGCCATCTCTTGTTATGGCTCAGGAAGCCCTGGGGTCAGAAGCTGTGCAATCGTTGAGCAACCAGTCAATTCATACAGTACTTAAGGATCATATTTAAATTCAATACTATATTCTGCAAAGTGCAAGAGTCAGTTTATCCGTACTTCTTTTTCTTCTTTTTAACATTATCTAATCTATTCTGGTGGTCTAACAGCGGCTTCTGAGACACTGGTGTCATTCCAATTATCACCTCAAATATCATCAGAATCATTTCAAGATAGAGGCTTAGGTAGAGTGCAGGTTATGCTGCGCATCTGACACCGTAGAATAACCTGCAAGCACAGGTTTTTAATACTGGCATAATTCCAGTCATTAAAAGACACCTCACAATTAAACCGTATGCAATTATACTTAGAAAAAGATGTGACTAAGGTGATGGTCTCTCAGACAAGACCGAGAAACATTTCCTTCACTACGGCTGCACCACTCACAACGCCCCTCAACACCAGGGAACTCAAGCAAGGAGCCATCCCATTACTTGTAGGGCATATCCATTATCTAATGAGTCAGTGTAAGTGATGACAAAGTGGGATAAAAATCTGTAACCATGTCTTTCTCTGAGCAGATTGCTGCTGTAGCAGTGCATGCATTTACAAATAAATATGAAGGCTCTTGCTGAGTTCTGTGGAGAAGCTGGTGGAAAACCAAGAGATATACAGGATTTTTGTGCTCCCGTTACTAGGAAGAAGATACAGGTATTGTTGGTCTTACACAAATATACAAATTTCGGTTGCTGTAATTTCTGAGGTGAGAAGATAGATACTTGTGGCTAACCAGATTTGTATTTCTTCATAGTGTCACACTGTTCCTGTAAATTTGAAGTCAAGACATCACAGAAATGCAGAGCTCTAATATGCACCAAATATGCTTTTAATTCATTAACATCAACATCCCACCAAAGTCAGTGTAATCACTGCTTTGAGTCAGAGCTGACTGAGGAGTTACGGTATAATAGGACACGAGTAAGAATAAAGCCTCTTGTCAGTGTAATGTTTATATAACATCTCTAGTATTTTGGAAGGGGAGAATGTCTCTGTGAAGTCCTGCCCTTTCCCAAAACCACTTCCATGGATAATCTTACATATTGAAAAAGTCACTGAACTAATCCACAACATATTTGTTCAAAGTTCTCCTCTGGCAAAATTCACATGAATTACATCATCATAACAGAGCTGCTTGCTCTTCTGAAAACAGAAGCGTATTTACAATTTTAGAGGACAATAAGTCTACTGAACACTACTGGAGAAATTTTTAGTGCAAAGTTTTATTTCTATTCTTTAGATTTTAAAATGCACCCTAGTAATTTGTTCATGCATTCAGTGTTGACTTGTTATAGAAAAACACACATGCAATCAGAATGGTGCAATTTGATACCTTACAGCTAAAAATTGAAAAAAGTGACTTGTTGAAAACCATTGTTTAAAGATGTTCCCATGACAGGGGGCAGGGAGAGAACAAATACCACCTTATGAAATGAACATTGAATTATTTGTAAAAAAGCAGAGCACATGTATTTACTATTTGATATTTTCTGGAAAAATATTGCCTACATTTAATTTCCAGTAATGTGTCACTTTTGATTACACAGAACCAGATATGGGCACCTTCCTTGTTTCCATGAATTACGCTTTAAGGGAGGGATGTAAGTTTGGAAAAACTTATGAACATTTTTCGTAACACTTGTTATGTCACACTTCAGTAAAAATTTACAAATTTAAATAGATATTTAGTTCCAGAAGGTATTTGGTATCTTTTTATTATTCATGTGTTTTTTATATGAATAAAACAATGTCATGTATCTAGAACTGGGAAATGCATCTCATAAAAAAAAAAGGTTTAATTTGATTTTTTTCTATCACTTCTCAGAATATAGTTTTGCAATATTTCTTGAGTGACAAAAGAAGTATTACGCCTTATCAATGGCTGTACCACCTTGCAAATTCCTAGAAGAGAAAAACAGTCACAATTAAAATTTTCTTTTTCAGGAGATTAAATAGATCTATTTTTTGAAATCTGTGAAGACACAGTAGAAAGGAATTTGATGAATTTGAGTCTCCAAAACTAAAGGTATTTGCAAAGAGCTCTCTTAACTAATCTGTCTTTTAGTCAGGAAAGAAGCTATTTTATGATAGTGTCAGGGACAGAAGCCCACAGTGATATGAACAAGAAATGTGCCGTTTTCACATGTGTATTGTCAAGACTGGCAATAACATTCCTTATGGAAAATTTTTCCAAAGCACCAATTTCCCAGTGCTTAGGTGAATTATGAACCTTAGTTCTTTCTTATTTTGGGGGAAAAAACAGCCTTGAATTAGTACCAAATCTAAAACTTGGTGCAGTTTTCACAGAAGCATTATTAAAAAAAGGAAAAGGCTCATGCTGCTTCAGAGAGCTTTCACTTGCACCTTTTCCATTCCACACAAAGAGGTGAAGCAGTTCTGATGTAAGTAACATACGGCTAATTTGCTGTATTTATGTCACATTGATATGATACTGACAGTATTCACACAATGGAGCCATTATCTGTTAAGACATATGTCTTCCTGGTGTCTGGGTATGTGCAAGGGTCAGAGGAGAACCTGGGCTTTTACAGACAGTTTGAGAAATCCAGGATCATAGGAAAGTGGAGGGGTATAATAGGCAGAATTATCTCTGCCCACTCAGAGGTCATGAGCATGATTTTCAGACATTTAGCCTCGTTTACGCACAAAGATAATGTAAGGTGCGAGTGCTCAGTTTTATCTCCATGCAGAGGAGAATCTTTAGTGTTTGCTGATTTAGGCAAGATTGAAGGAGCTTTGTTTTGGCCCCTTCCACTGAAATGGGTATAAATCACGGTTAAATCTGTATTCCTACCAGTGAAATTGAATTCGAACCGATAGTCAGGTACTAGACAAAGATCAGGAGTTTAGGCACAGGGATGCATAAACTACATAGGAGTCAGCAAAACACCACACCTCAATGCAACCTTTGTCAAGAAGAGATGTATTGCATAGCAGAGTTTAAATTGCTGTCCTTACCTCCTTCATTTCCATATTCAAAGCTGCTCTTCTCAGCTGAGACACAGCACACTCACAAAGTAACCCGCCAGACTAAGACTGTGTCTCAGTGACCTGTAAGAAGTTAGCTGAGTTACATTAGTGGGTGATGAGCCTTCCTGACCTAAAGCACAGATGTTACTCTCTTTCATACATTTTATATCCTATATGGACATCTTTTTAAAGGACCAAACAGTTCCCAACAGAATATTTGTACCAAACCTTTTAAGGTTCATTCACATTTATTTTCTTTTATATTTTTTCACCCTTAGAGGTCATTTCTCAAAAGAGATCAAAAGGAACCTTTTCCATTCCTCCTCTGCAGGTGGCCAGCAGCAGATTAACTACTAACAGAGACTTCAATATATAAATCTGAATGAGTTGTTTTACACAGCAATGCAATGCTACTGTCATATGTTGTGTTTGTGCACATTTAAGTGTCTCCCCTAATTTCCTTCTCAAAATGATTCATCGCTATTCTTTCCCCAGAATAATTGTTTGCAAGAAATCATCTGTTTTAATATTTATAAAAAGGTACCTTGAAGCTGAATAAATAACTTATTTTACCAAAGAAACTGAATCCCTGCTAATAAGGTCCCGTAAGAATGAAATGTGCATCTAAAGTCAGCTGCCTTTGTCCCAGACAGGAGTTAGTCCATGTAATCTTGTTTCTCCAGAACTCTTCCCAAGTCAAAGCCGAGCCTGAATTTGTAGTAAGACAGATTCAAATGTGCTTTCCATGAGTTCTTGAAGCAAGACTGTTCAAAACAAACAAAACCTTACTCATCTGTCAAACAAAAACGTGGCTTTCAAATAAAAAGTTCTACATTCAGTTAGTGGAAAATTCAGAACCTTTCTTTAAAATATCTTTTTATTCTGTTGTCCGCTATTCAAAAAAAATTTTTTTAAAGAACCCTTTTTTTCTAATTGGGCCACAGCTTAAATAACATTAGCAGGTCCTTGCAGGGCTGAATACCATTGACTACTGTGCCCTTCAGCAGGTAAAATTGTGAATCTTCTTTAGTTGTGTTGCCCTATTTCTTTTAAGGTAAAGACTGGTGAAATAGTGAGGACTCCTCTTGTAAAAAAAATAATAAAAGAATGTCTGAGAAGGATTCTGTGAAGAAATCAGCTGCTTATATATCCATTTTGCTTCAAAGCTATAAAAATAGGATGTTCGCTTCCTGACCCAAGTATGTAGGGCAGAGAATAGAAATGGGAGACTTTTTCACACTAAAAAGAACAGTTAAGAAATAGATTGGCAGTCTCAGAAAGCAAAGTGATTATCAAAACTTAGAGATAACTTTCTAAGTTGTTATACACCTAAAGAGGGTCTATCAAACGATCTGCTCCTGCCCTAGACATCTGAAATTGAACTTTCCCATTGCACTACCCTGGTACTGTGAGTGTGCCTTCAATACATCAATCAGAGCACATATTATCTCCAGACTTCTGAGTATTTAGGTAGTCTGCATTGAAGACAATTTCTCACTTCCCACCACTGATATTTCAATGAATAGTGCATCCCCCCACTGCATGGTCTACCAGTGAGCCCCCTGACTTTTTGCGCAGATTTGATGCCATCTTTTAATTTTAAAATGAAAAAGAATTCTTTTTTCTATCATGTAGTAAATGTTTCCTGGTAATGTAAGCCATGCAAGACCCTTCCTTGTTGAGCCAGCATGTAACACCCCAAGTTGGGCCAGGGACACAATCACTTCTATTCATCCAGGATGGGTTTCAGTGTCACAGTGTGGCCAAACATGACTTCAGCTTGCACAGAAGAAAAAGGTTCTCTGAAAAACTGTTATATGAAATGTGACTTTTAGTGAACTATTCCACGCTAGATTCACTTTTAAGGGAAGGGCAAGGGGACAAGAAAAGGTGAAGAATAATTGGCTGCTCCTTCACTTCCTACCACAAAATAGTATTTGTGTAAGATACGTGCGCCAGGGCTCTGGAGAAAGCAGTCTCCACCATCCCCCACTGGGAAGAGTAAGGCTGTGTTATGGTTACACCAAGGCAATGTACAGGTGGTGCAATCACTACAGGAGGGACAAGCTCTTGGGCTACAAAGAAGAAGCAGGGAAGTCCAGAACTGGCAGTCAGAAGAAGAGTCCCCAGTTATTCTTACCACCCCAAACCAGCCAATGTCTCCTGGAGTTGGGAAACATTAGGTGTCATTTTCCAGCCAGACAGGAAAGTCCAACTTCTACCTGAGCTCTAGAGACAGTTTGGGCAAACAGTGTAATGAATGAGGAACGACACAGCTGGAGAGAAATGGAAGAGCTGGTTTTCCTCATAAGCGGTATTTTGGCTTGCCACAGTGTGAGTGCTGTTCCAAACCAAGCTCTGTGTGACACAAGGCTAAACTGTAACATGCATTTGTGGGCTGGAGTTTTTCAACATGTTGACTCCCACCTACAGCACCCTTTACTCACTACCAAGGAGACACAGAGCCCTTTGTTTTCTGTTGCTTGTTAAATCTGTCTCACCTCTCATGTAGAGCAGTTGAGCTTGACCTGTTGAAATCAATTGGAATAACTCCACTCTGTTATATTTTTGCGTATATTTTAGTGCAAAGCATGATCCCCTAGCACAATTACAGGTGTCTGTCTAACCTCACTGTGATGTTACAGTCTGAGAAAGTGTCTGACTGGTTTTGACCTTCAGTGAAAGTAGGCCGCTAGGAAATCTGGCAGCATTTGGCACAAGACGCTGAGTGTATTATCTGTGTTTTAAGGTACTTAGGCACATTCAGAAGTTAGTGGCAAACTGGTCCATTGTCATGACATTATAATATAGTGTAGGGCAATCCATAAAGTCCATCAAAACAACACTTTCAGTAGCATGCAAACTTCCTCATGGGAATATTGCACTCAGGCAGCAATGCCCAGAGAAACGCTCAGTGTTGGCTATGATAGACAAAGATCATGGTCAAACCAGGTCCTAAAGCAGTCTGTGCCAGTGAAGGTGCTGAGAAGCCTTGACTGTGTGTTGATTTTTTCTTTTTTTTTGTCACACGTACTTTGTGAAGGATCACACCAATTAAATACCTGCACTGCACCAGAGACACTCATCATCTGGTACTGAATTCCAGAGCCACAGAATTTCAATAGAAAATACTTGACCGTATCAAAGTGTCAATAGGACTGAATTTTCAGCATTTTCTAGACTTATATGTATTAAATTGCATTACTAAAATATCTGGTGCTTCTACTGTAAATAATATTTGGATTAAGCTAACATTAATAGCCGCTAAAAATACCTCACTAAGGCAGTGGGAAAGTGAGACAAATCCCTCTATTGCAGAATGGACAATATTCTTATCCAATTCAGCAGCAGAGGAAGAGATACTCTCTCATAGTGGAAAGGAACTATTTTTAGGAAGGATGGGACCGCTCGTGAAGAGATAAAACACAGGTGTAAGTGTAAGAGGTTTAAGCTTATTAAGAGAGTGCATTTAAGATGACAAACATGAAATTAATGCTTTTTATTTTATTACTTGAAGACTAATGCAAATACATGGAATATCATATATAAGTTAGATGTGTTCCTGTAAAAATGCACGCATGCATTCTTGTAAACCTGCCCACGTTAGCACAAACAGAAGGTTGCTCTAACAGAAATGGTACAGCCTCATCTGGAAGTAGCATGGGATAAAATTCCATTGCAGCCATACATCTCACAGATAGGATCCTGAGATGTGGTCGTCCAGCAGCCAGCTACCAGCCTTGCTTTCAGAGAGACAGAAGGTCTGGGGTGTTCAGCCAATGACTAGATAATCAATGTCTAGCCAATGACACATCTCCCTATTTAAAAATCAATTTAAGAAAGCATTGACTGTTTCTGACAAGGTACCATAAAGAAATGTCTTGCAAAACTGATTTCTACATGTTTCAAATGGTTGTCTCGGAAAAGATGTGAACCAATCTTTAGGGGACATAACTAAAAATTGCAATAGAGGTATTAGATATAGGAGCTGGATCTTGCAAACTTTCCATTTAGTCGCTCTAAAAAGAAACCTAATCTATGGTAGCAGTTACAATCGTATCTGTGCTAACTTCAGAAAGTCAAAAATTGCTGTCATTCCCAATAGACATTGAGAGTTTTGAGAAAGATGATTTTTAAATTTAAATTTTAAAAAAGTCTTCTTTTTTTTATTTGCCCTGTCAAGTTGGGCCTTTGGGGTACCTACTTTCAAGATTTCTCCTCAATCAAGAAGCACTGAAATTTAATTTTTAGTTTTCATAATAAAACTAAGACTCTTAAATAATCACATAGCTTCAGCAGTTGGGGCTTTAAGGAAAATACCAACTATTCTTAGATGTGCAATAGTATCAACATGCATAATGATTTTCAAAGTCTGTCTCCTATCCAGAAAACCTAATGATAAATTTGTTCAAGACAGAAGTCACTTTATGAAGGATGTTTCATACAGAAAAAGACCCCATACTTGCCAATTGTTATTTGTTCCATAGCCTTTTCTAATTAGTAGAGTTCCTTCAATTAGTAGCTGGAATTGGTTTGCATACATTCTCCAAATTGCTGTAATCAAGCCTCAAAGTGGGAGCCTGAAAAATAGAGGGTAGCAGAGTGGTAATAGAGGGATTGCTGGTGACTGACTTTACATGCAGCAATAGCCAGACGTGAACCTCACAAACCCAGACATACCTTTGGCATCCCTGTATGGGTTTTGTTCTATTTCTCCACTCTTTCATGTGTTGCTAAAAGACAGTATTACAGGCCTACAGCATGACAGATAATATGGATTAGAATAAGCCACGTTGTCCAGGCAGAAATTCCCAAAAGAGGTACTCAATTCCTTTAAGGAACAGTAGTAGACATAAATATTACTAATGACTCACGTTCCTTTGCCCATTTCCAGGGTTCCTAATGAAGGGCTACACTCGGTGCTCAAACATGTAGTTAGAGCAGGGCTGGGAACTTGGATCCTTTTCATTCAAAACTC
This sequence comes from Edolisoma coerulescens, assembly GCA_013397115.1. Lineage (NCBI taxonomy): Eukaryota > Metazoa > Chordata > Aves > Passeriformes > Campephagidae > Edolisoma > Edolisoma coerulescens. Next base: position 1,270,058 of record VWZW01006255.1, read on the forward strand.
CCTTTGATAATAATTGAACTGTTAACTAATTAGTATAAACTCTGTCTGCATGGAAAAGAACGATCAAAATGATCAAAATGTCCAACAAAAAAAAATCTCAAAAGCAAATACAAACAAAGGCAAAAAATCTTTTTTTTTTTTAATAGGAAACAGCAAATTCTCAACCTAAGGAACAACCCACTTGACAGATCTTTTCCATCATGTCAATTCAAATTGGACACACTGCAGCTTTTTGTGAACAGTCCAGCAATATAATATGTTATACTTGTTAGACCATTACATCAATTGGTGTTAATATTCTCTCATAGCCATGTCTCTCCTATTCAGCCAGTTCATGAATGACAGCCAGATAGCAATTTTGTTGTAGTTTACATCAAACAGTTCAGAATAACTTTCCCCATTATTTGGTCAGCCTGCTTTTCAGTCCAGGAACTGACAACCATCAGCACAACCAGGCTGTCAGGAAGAGCTCAGCTGCCATTTAGGGCTACCTGACCTTTGCAAAAAAATGAGTTATCAAGTCCCCCCAAAAACTGCAGTGAGTTTCACCCAGACTGTGTCAGCTGTTGCACGAAGAGAAATGTGTGCAAAAATATAAATAAGATGGAGGTTTTGTGTTAAAAATAATTCAGAGGCACTCCTGCTTGGATGCCTAGAATTTTATAAATGATAGGGATATCAGATGAAAAATAAAATAGGGTCAACTTTTGCTGTCAAAAAAAACCCAGTAATGAACTCTGAAAATAATATTTGTCGATTTTCATGAGTGTTTGTCCAGTCCACAGCAGACCTGGGAACAGCCATGAACCATGACAAACTAAATTCAGCATGGAAATTGTACTGAAACAAGGTTTTATTATTTGACTTTGTTCCTCTCCCTTTGTTCATACACCTTGTCAGGAGAAACTGAATAAGCAGGAAGAACCAAAACAGCAAAGAAAAAATTCAAAATATTTCAAAAATAAATGGACTGTAGATCTTCAGCTGGTTTAAATTGACTTAGCTGCACTGATTCAATTGTTCAGTATTAAACATAATAATGTTTCCACAGATATCATAGCAGGTGAGACTGCCTGTGCTCTTCAAAAGGGACACTTTCCAAATTTAATTTTTGATTTAGAGCAGTTAGACAGCTCCTGTTCTCCATCCAGGGAGCTTGCTGGGCTGACGAAGGAAAACTGCCTGCGTGAGGCTGACTGCCCCAGTCCCACAAAGCCATCTATGTTCTTCAGTTGCTCTAACTCCACTGAAGTGGATGGAGTTAGAGCAATTTAGCAGCAGCTAATGAAACCCCTTCACATATCATAGCCCACAAAAATGTTCGTGCTGTACCTGTGCCGATAAACTGTGGACTACTTGATAATACTGACTGCCTGCAAACAGTAATCACTCAGGCACCATAAGGAGGTTCGTCCTTAGAGATTTGCAACAGATTTTGCTCTTCAGTATTGAAATGCCATGAGCCTAAAAGGAGAAAAAGAACAGTAGGACTAAAGTGTGTTGGACATGCCAATAAATTAATGATAAATTATTAAAGCATGATTGGAAATATTGCCATTTTTCACAGCTGTCAGTTTAAGTATAAAAGCATCAGCACATTAAACTAGTTACTGCTTTTCCATAATTGAGACTTTAGCTTCTAGCTGTGCCCTGCAGCTTTTCATTAATCACTGGGACTGAAGTTCAAGCACAATGACAGCTTAGAAGGCATTAAATGGGCAAAGTATTTTCCAGGTACAGCTAGTAAAGGCCTTTTAGTCCTATAATCCTCAGCTAATTGTTTTTCAAAGTCTCTAAATAAAATCTGCTCATGGCGTCTCCTAGTGACAGAATTAGCAGCAGACTGGTTCTTTTTATCTTCACACTCTTTCTCTCACCAAAATCTATTGAGTGTCTATATGTTAGCTGTACATAACAGGTGCAAATGGATTACGATATGTAAAACTGTAACTGATACGCAGCCAGGGACACATTGATTAGATTGCCTGGGATACAAAACTTCCTTAATGCTTGCTCTAATCACACCATTTAATTTGTCACGAAAGAAGCAAGATGGTGTGGAAGATTTCTGCGCCGTTTCCCTTTAAACATGGGAGAAGGAAACGGGTAGATTTTAAAGTTCAGTTAAATTTGCATACTCAGTGCCCTGGAATAAACAGACATTTCTTCTGCCTAGCAGAGGTTGTAGGTTCCCCTTTTGGGTCCCTAGTACTCCCCCCTTTGCAAAGATTTGTACATCAGGACTTAATAGATGTGCCAAAACATTCTTTCTTTTGTATAACAAATTATCAACTGCACCGAGATTCATTAATTATGTCATCTAATTGGATTGAGGCAGGTGCAAAATACCTCAGATGAAGTGGTCACTGGCAAGAAGGCCTAAGCACAAGTTTTTCTATTAGAAACCAGCATGTCTCCAGACTCCTGGAATTACTTTGTACTTATTGATTAATGGCCATAATTTATTACAGTGCAGAAGATCTTGCATTGAGTTAAATGTGTGATTAATCAATTTTCCATCAAATTATGAACAGCAGAACAGTTGCAAGAAAGAAAATACCAAGTGAATTTTTCCCATGGTATATGAATAGAGGGTATGAGGACTTCTGCTTGAGGAGAGCTAATAACTGTCTAGCACTTGTTTAATATTTCCTGCCACACTGATGAATGCCATCCACATAAATAGGCCACAGGTAGCAGTGATTGAAAGACCACCAAATAGGTTTTATAGCTGCCTCTCTTATATAATGAAATATTCTTTAAGCCCATCTCAAAACAATTTATTAATGCAAAATGCATTTCTGCCTTCAGCCTGAAATATATCATTGTTAAGTCAACAATATTATATTAAACCGATAACTGATATTGCAGAAGGAAAAATCCCTAGGCAATGTAGAGATGAATTTGAGATTTTGTGTACAGAAGCTCATTTTTATTTCCATCAGAAACACAGACATGTGACTAATTGATGTCACTTCTAATCAGCTAGTAATGCACATTACAAGTATAGCATGAGAACATTTGGGGCCCAATTGGAGGGGGAGAAAATCCCATGGTATTTCTATGTCTTTTATTGAGTAGAGTGACAAGCTTCCTTTCCCTGGTGAAGCAGCATATGCTGAAGAGTTTTATATTACCCTACATCTTCCATAGGATGTTTTGCTTTGCTATACACTGAAAAGATGCACCTCCCTCACTGTAGGAGAATCACATAAAATAAAAGTTGACAACACTTCCTGGGGGAAAAACAAATTTAAATAACTTTTTAAAAATATGAAATACAATATGGAGCATTTGTAAAATGAAAGTGCAAAGGATTTTTTCTTAAATGTCTCTGTGATGGATCAAATTTTTATTTTCAACTCACTGTGCCAAATTACTCACAGTGATTTAAGTTGCAGAAGCTGCCTGGCCACCATGCAGTTAATTTTCTAAGGTACATGGGAGTAATTTCAGCTGTCTTTGACGTCTTTCCCTAGTAACTCCCCAATTTCCTGGGTGTAGAGTAGAGTCCTATTCATCCCTCTTGCTACAGACTACAGGAGATGGGCACTTGTGACTTGTTACTGTTTCATATACACAAATTTCCTTTTTGCTGCACTCAACTTCCCAACTAGGACAGGCACCTTTCTTCTCTGCTTGCTGCCTCTGTTGGCACTATTTCTGAGGTAAGGGTTTCTGTTTTTAAAATCATGACCTCCAAAATGCCCTACCAAATCCTGTAGATGGTGCAAGGAGGCCATTCAAAATTATGCTCATTTTTTTGGTTGGCCAAATGTCACAGGGTCAATTGTTCAGAAAGCAAGTGGAGAACAACTTGAAACTGTATTTTTTAAAATGTCTCATCTAAGCTGTCTGTAAAATCCAAAAGTGTATATTTTTGGTGGCTTTTCTGGGCTTTTTTGGAAATTAACTGAAAGCAATCATGCTTGGCAAACAGATGGCTGTATCTCAACATCCCACCGAAATCAATATTCCTTGCCTCTATTTGTATCATCACAGAAAGATAACTTCAGTGGATCTAAACTAGATTTGTTGCCAGAAGGAGAGGTTAGAAATCTAAATCGGAGAAAAAAAATTGTAAAATATGTTTTCTATTGTATAAGTAAATTCTAATGTGGTATTTAATCAACAAATCACTAATTGCTGCATTAGGAATGTCAGATCTGACTTCATCTGCATGTTGGAGCATTGCCTGTGGATGTGGGAGATCTTGTTTAGAGCTTCACCCACATCTCAGAAAACTGAACCCGCAGAGGATGTTCCTTTCCCATTCATGTTGTGTTTAATAATGGGAAGTGTGGGATAATTTCACCTACACTGTGTTTTTCTGTGACACCCATTAAATGGGTGTTTGCATTCCCTGAGTGGCTAACGTACTGAACTTATCTCCCCCCTCCAAGGAGAGCTACCATGCAGAAGGGGATGGGTGCTGAATCCATCCATACATACTCAGACACATAGTCTCTGATTTTTCTTGTGTGTGATCAAGAAACATATGGAACATATTACAAAAAGTGAAGACTGGAGGTTACTGCTACCCTGGGAAAGTTCGAAATTGCATTGCTGTCTAGATGAGTGAAAAATTCCTGAAGCATACAGAAGGGCAGTATATGAGGAGCACAAGTGTTTCACTGTGCAAAGATGTTTACAGTCACAAAGTACACAAACATATCTCTTCTAGGTGAGATGCTTGCATATGTGCAGCAACAGCACAGTCCAAGAAGCAAAAGCTGATTGCAGGAACAGAATATTTAAGTATTCTAAACACTCCCTCAGTCTCCCAATCCCCAGTGATTCAGTTTGAGCCCTGGGACCAGGTTTCTCATATGCATCCAGCAAGGTGAGAAGGAATCATCCTCACGTGCAGCGTAAGGCTTTGTGGGAGGACCTGGGGACTTCAGTCACCCTCCATGGCTCATCTGGGAGCCCAAACCGAGCACTGCACTGGAGAGCCAATGGCTCCCTGCTGGCCCTTCATTTTCTCTTCTCCTAAGCACGAGGGTAGTGTTCAGGACCTTCTCTCCTCTGTGGGGAACAGGGTGCAGCCTGGCCATGTTCCCAAGCCCGCAGCACCTAGCATAACCCAAGTGGCTCTCCAGCAATGTTTTGATCAGTGCTGTCTTCTGCTGCTTGTATTTAATACTCTTGCACACTCCAGTGTGTATATTTTTTCTGATTCTTTTTTAAATATTAATTTTGTTACTAATTAGAAGTCTGCTCCAATTAAGTGAAGTCCTACCAGTGAACTCCCTGTGAGAAAAGTCTTCTCGAGATAATAGTTATCTACTGAAGCTTCTAAAATTTGAAGATACAGGCCCTCTAAATACTACAACATGTACCTAAAAAATAAAAAAAAGCCTAAAAGTGCAATTACTCATTTAATAAAAATAAAAGTGCTATATTAGCACTACCAAAAAATTGTTTTTAATCCATTATTAATGACACTGAACAGAAAGTTCATTTTGCCAGCTGTAGGCATTAGTCTGTAGCATGTTCCGAACACGTGTACTTGCCTTTGGTTACTCAAAGGAACAAACAGATGTTTCTCTTGGAGATGTTAACTCTAAGTATTTATTTTGTTGCTTTCCTCTTGCAATCTTTAATAGTTCTTCTGAAAATCTTTGTTTAAAGGTCATTTAGGTACAGAGGCTACAAATGTAAGAAGGTGTTGAAGGCAGGACTGATGCTCAGATGTGCTTCATGATTTTCCCTGGACTTAGGGAGAGCTGTGGGAGATGCTTCCAGATAGGGCAGGCAAGACAACCATGGGGTCATGGAAAAGACTGTGGATAGCAGAACCAGGGGGAACAATGTGGGAAAGAGAATTAGAGGTCTAAACTGGGAATGGCTTCAGGAAAGACCAGGCAGCAAAATCTGGTTTTGAGGATTGAATATGAAAGAGTCTGAGGTAGGTTTGTATTTGGGTGGCTAAAGCTATGTCAATAGATGGCTGGGAGTCAGATTACTTCAACCACATGAGTCTATGTGCTTTTTTTGGAGCAACAGAGCTGCAGAAATTGACACAATGGATACATGACCAGATGGGGGAAGCAAACCCTTTTACATTACGAAAAAAAAATCCACAACTATATTCATCAGGCAGAATGACTCCACCTAAATCTCTTGAAATGAAAACTTCAAATAAATATTCAAAGTCATAAAAAAAGCAATCTGCATGTGGTATCTCATCAGAGTTATATCAGCACGTCTACGGGACTGCCTTGGCTCACATAAACTGAGAGGCTCCTAGATAAAGTCAGTACGTCACCTGGAGTACATGAAACTAACGTACGGATATCATCATCCATGTTAAAACCAGAATTAATTAAGTCCCTTAAAAGCCTTCTGCTTCAAAGAGTAAAATATAACATATAGCTTCTTACAGATACACAGATTTCCAGATTTTAAATAAAAGTTCCTCGAGGAAACTTATTCTTAAATTAAAGTCATGAATGCTACTTGCAGTTGTCTCATGAACTGGGAGCCAGTATTTTACAGCTAGGATTTCTGAAGAATGACTCCTCTGGCAATTTCATCTGGAACTTGCCTTTATATGATATTTGCCTAGTTGTGTCATTCTGAGCATCCTCTTCCATTTCAAACAATTTAGATTTGGCAACTATATATCAATAAAAATGAAGTATGGAGGTAAGCTAAATGTTTGACTCCTAGCTATATTTGTTACACTTAAAGCTGATTCTTGCAATATTTACACTTGTCATAGAGTGTAAAGTCCTCGTCCTTTCTTGAGGACCAAGAACAAAGCAGAGGCAGAACAAGGAGAAGCAGCAGTTGTGAACTTTGCAGAAGCAGCTCCTGTGTTAGGTCACAGCTTGGCTCTCAAAATACTGAGGGAGGAGGAGGAAGATGTGGTACCCTTTGGTTTGTTGACAGTCACCGCTGGGCATGCTGCAAGACAGCCCCTCCAGCTCCTTCTTTAGCACCTCCCAGCCAGTTGTGCCATGCCACAGCAGCTTCAGACAGCTGTTAGCTCCATCCTCTGCTGCTGTTTGGAGAATCAGATTATCTAACTTTTGCTTTAATCTTTAAGAACTTAAGCCTGTGCTTATGACATGTTAGATACCTCGCTGCAGCCAGACTTCTGGAGAGAGCAAGTTCACCCTTGCAGGCAGCTGCAGTCCTTGTGTCCTCAGCCTCTTGCAGGGAGTCTAGTGAAGGGGAAAGGCAGCTCTGCAAAACCCATCCCGGCTCCCCAGGACCGCTGCCAGCGGAGGCTGGNAGCCTCTGGCCGGGTCTCTCCCCTCACACTCCCCTCCTGGCTCCTGCACTTTTGGCACAGGCTCACCTGGCTCCCAGCCCCTGGCACCGGGTGATGGGCAGGTGGTTTGTGCTGCTATGACCTTGCTCCAAGCAGACTTCTTATCACCAGGGGTCGGCAACCCGAGGAGCGGAGTCGGTCCTTGAAATGTAACCTCTGACTTTCGGGGGGTATGGTGCCACTCACCGAGGCCTGAAACAGGCTGTCTTTAAGCGTCATGTTCACCCTCAGATGCACACGAGGTGCATGTGCCAGTGTTAGAGGCCCCAGCTCCAAAAAACGCTCTGACTGCTCAGCCAGTGAAACCAGCATTTCTAAGACAACTGGCACACAGCTAGTGAAGCATCCTGCTAAAACGGGGAGAACAAAATTATCCGCAACTCTCTCAAAGGAGCATGTTTCCCAGAGAGCATGAATGAAGGGGATAGGCCAAAAATTGGTGCATATAATGGCAGCAAACCACAAGCATGTAAATATGCAAGACTATCATTTGAAGGAAAATTTTAAGCCTCATTAGTAAATGCTTTTTGCGTTACTCACTATATTTACAGAAGACAATACAGGACAGCTAACAAAGCAGAGTATATCCTGGGGTGCCAGTACACTGAGCTGTGAGGGGCTGTCAGACCAGTATCAGAACAGTTCCATGTGCTGTCCCCAGTTTCCACAGGCTCCAGCAGGCCGAATGTCCTGGACTGACTGCTTGGGCAGCATCCAACACCCAGTGAAGTCACAAAGGAGCCTTGTCATTGACTCTGGTCAGTCCTTGCCCCCTGGCACTCAGGGAGAAAGCAGCTACTTGTAGCAGCTTCCTCAGCCTTACCACCCCACTGGATCCCATGGGGTTTGCTCTGGGGCAAACCTCCAGGGTACAAGGAAACAGGGGGTGGAGGTGAGGAGGCTTCCCTGAAACTCTCCATTCTCCATCCAGTGACGGGGGAAAAAAGTGTAGTTCTACTACGGGGGATATCTTGTTATAAACTTTTTTTCACTCCCACTTTGGCCAACAGGAGCATTGAGAAAAGTTGATTTTTTTTCCCCTGCCATCCATGAGGAGTTCATTATTGCAAACAGTAGGAACTCAGTCTCCAAAATATATATTTGGATCTTAAGAAGAATAACATATAGACTTTTAAAGTTTGCACATCCATTTTAAAAGAAAAAATATGAGTAGGCTTAACTGTACCTCTTACGTGAATTTTACATGTCCCACAAATTTTTTTCATATGGTTAATATCAGTCAAGCATGGCTGATATTCTAGTAAAGCAGTTTCTTGTTATTTTTATTCAAAATACCCTCCTGAAGGTAAGTTAAATGCTCCATGGTCCCAAATCTAAAATTAAATTTTAAGAAAAGGTCCTTTAAAAATGGCGTATTGTGTTAAGCCGTAGATGCAAAATGTTATTCCTGGCATGACACATCACCACAAGTAATAGAATTAATTTTTCTTTTACAAAAATTACTAATTAAATAAACATAATATAAATCCTTGCAACCAACTTTTCCCCACAGTAACAAAATCTGGACTGGGCTAAAAAGACTGAGAAAAATTGTTATCATAAAAGAATTTTGTTTTCAATTGCACTCAAGCTTACTTTGGGCCAGATCACCCTCCTTTTGGAGAAAAGCAAAGAGCTGAAACTTTAGAGGAGTTTCAAGGAATCCATTTTGGTGTGGTGCTCGACAGGGAAGGAGAGAAGAGTTCCTTATAGCAAGGGGGAGCAGGCTGGCCCAAAGGGCCCTAAGCAGGCCCCACAGAGCCTGTGCTGGTCTCAGACCCAGCCTTGGTGCCTCGAGCCTAACCTGGAGACTTTGAGAGATGAGGCTGAGCCACTCTCCTGTGCACAAAGGGAGATCTCTGTTCACAAACAAGTGTTTCCGCACATGTACCAAGGGAAACTCCTCCACCATGAGCCAGAAGCAAGCAGAAAAAAAGTTGGAGTAACCCTGGGATGAAAGGGCACTAGAACAGTCCTAACATGACCTCATGGCTCTCTACCTTGCATTTTTAAGATTATCATTCAGCCATTTTATGTCCCTTGAACTCTCTACTGCCTGCAAACCATATTTTATCCATCCCTTATCAAACACTTTGTGGTTACACTTCAGGCCAGATCTAAGCAAAGTTATTAATCATCTGTCAAATAAAATTGTCAGTCTGCTCCATCCTTATTCTTTTTCAATAAAGATCAATTGAAACTGTGCAAAAAAATGTCAACAAAGTCAAATCTTTTAAAAAGAAAGCAAAATGAAAGAACTGTAAGCTGTGGTCCACCACACTTTAAAGTAACTTTAAGCTGTGGTTTTGGATTTGGACATATCTAAGCCAATAGGGGTGGTAGTTGTTATTATTTATTGCTTAAATGTGAATCTTTGTTTTCCTTCTAATATGCCTTATGGAAGAAAAAAAGACATCTGTGCTAAAGTAACCAATCCTTATGGGTGGGGAAGAAACCATCTGGGTTGAAGTAACCAGTGTTTCACTAATTCTAAATCAAGAAGCAATAGCTACATGAAAAAAAATAATGATGTCTTCTTTAAATTAAAGCACCAAATTTGAAAAGCAGAATTCTAATCTTTTAGATTATGGCTTTATTCACAAATATGTCTCTAACAAAAATCATGTTGTATGCAAAGCTGATGTGTGGACAAGCTAAATCGCTATTCTATTTTAAGCTTTGTCACACAAACATTGAATAAGTTTTGGACACATAAAAATCAGCAAGAATGGCTATTGTAGTTACAGTGCTGAAACCACTCAAACTGACTTCCAATTAAAAGTCAACAGGATTTGTACACTGAAATTTATCCAGTATTTTTGAAAAAGTTTAATTGCAGCATTTGCCTTTCAGTTGTTGCCTTGTTGCAAGAATCTCCTTCCCATCTTCTGTGATCTGTGTAAGTGTGTAATTGTCTTTGTCTCATAGGGTTACCCACTTGGCCTCCAGTCAGGCAATAATTCCCTAATCCCGTTGTCAATGCTCCATTTCCTTCTACCATAAGCAACATGGCATTGACTGTCCTCTTGCATGTACCAGCAAGACTGCAACCCTCTCTGCAGCTCATCAGGATCTTTCCAGCAAGGTGCCCACAGCAGCTTTTGCCCAGACTGGGGAATGTTCAGGAGCAGAAAAGCTCTTGAGATGCTTAACCACATTTCCTAGCCCAGACTGTGTCTCCCTGTACTGCCAACAGCCACAGGGGTCACTTCTGTTTTCCTCCAAATGGCATTTTCTTCTGTCTCCAAGAGCTTTGAGTCATCTCAGCCTGTCTGGCGTGGGAATTAAGCCTCTCTCCCATGATGTTGAAGTACCAGTTGCTATCCACCACTTCTTACTTCTGTGATGTCATTTCTCTCTTGTTTCATTATCTTAAAAGGTAGGTTTTAGAGCAAGGAATGAGCCATTAATCTATGAAAATAAGTGCCTGCTATCTAGGGAGAGGCTGCATTTGTGGAGAAAATGCTAGTTTTGGAGGAGCAGAGTAACAGAAAAGATGTGCCCTGAAGAGGTCTAAGCCAGGGTGATGTGTTGCCTTCTCTGTGCCATGAGGAGGGAAGGGTTTAAGACCCGAGTAAATGAACAACTTGGGTGTTTGTCCTGGCTCTTTGAAAAGCTCTATCTGAGAACCTGATTATCATTCCTCAGCTCCAAAGATACTCTTTGTAATAGTGACAGGGGAACAAATTAGCTGCCAGATGGTATCAAGCTAGTGATATGTTTCTGCTTTTTGATGGCCTAAGCCAGACCTCAGGTTCTTCCTTCTCCTGAAATTGTAACCTACAGATTCTTGTACAGGAACATGCTTCAGTGAAACTCTGCTTGACCTCTACAACATCAGGCCCTTCTCTGAAAAGCCAAAGCCCAAATTGGTATGTCTGGTATTTATTGCACAAAATTCTTCAAGAGGCAAACAACCTTTACATCAAACTTCTTGAAGCACAAAAGTATCATGGAAAATTATTTATTAATATGGCTTGAGTCCAAAATTATGCGCAAAATAAATATTCATATCATCATTATTGCTCAGCTTTGACTGCTGTTCTCAGGAGGCCATAACAACCTAACTATGACTAACCTGGCACAGGCCTTTCATTGACAGAACTGTGTGTTTGTTCTGTTTTATACTGTCAGTGATGTATAATCAATTGCCGCTGCCTGATTTGTACTGCCTATGGCACTAGGGAAAATTAAAATTAGCATAAATTATAACATTTAACCTTTCAGTACTAGCGTGAGATGATATATAGGCAAATGGCAGGGTAAAAGAATCATTTCCACAACATACCTTTGAAAAATGCATGCAAGTGAAATGAAAGAACTTATGACAATGTTAATTAACATTATGGCATCTTAATGGACTCATTTCACTGTAATGTTTAAAAAATGAAAAATAAGATTATTAGTCAGGTGAAATCCAACTGAGAAAAGTGCTGTCTGGATATCTTCTGCCGAGTGGAGATTTTGCTATGAATCCACTGTCCGTGTGGTGTTGCCCTCCCTGGAGCTACATATCAGGAGGCAGCAGCTTCAAAGGACTGCAGAAATAATGTCCTTTTCTGATGCTCTTTGGTCCTCATATTTAAAGCAAATGTTGGGACAGAATTGGCCTTAATTAAAAATAAATGTGTTTCACTGATGCTTCCTGAGGTATGCTGAAAAGTTGGGCTGAAGCGATTGCCCTTTGTTGTCAGGAAAACACCTTGCCTTGGATGAGCACTGCGGCAGTTCATGTCATTCATGCTATACTTCTCTTTTCTTTCCAAGCATAACTTTTTCCATTTAAATAATGTTTTCTCACACTTACGATTATTTCTAAATCTACAAGGGGAAGAACGATACAATCTAATCTCCTTAGTTGTTAACAAGTGAAAATGTGATTGAAAGGTGACTATGAATAAATATAAAATGTATTCAGTTTTCCACATAGTTTTTTTTCTTTCATGAATGTATACAGCAGTTAAAGTATGAAGCAAGTGATCTAATCCCACTTACTTCTGGAACATACAAAGGATAGCCATAACCTACAGAGAGACAGACAGATATATGGATGCACAGACAGGATAACATTCTCAAGGTTTCTGGTGAGAGAATCCTTGCAACAGATGTATTTTTTAATTTAGGATTTTCAGTACAAGCTTAGATCATTCATAATTATACCCTCAGACAAGGACGGCGGTATAAATAAACTTTAATGGAAAGGAAACAGTCTGTAGAATAAGCATTTTTTTTGAACCATAACAACTCTTTGAATTTAAAAAAGAGGCTTTCCTTGAGGGATTGGGTGAAAAGCATTTAAAACATGGCAATCCTTCCCACTTTCTTCTTTTTCTGAGCAGATGGCTGCTGGTCAGAAAAGGCTGAATTTTGAAAAATTCTAATTTGTCAGGCTGATTCTGGTCCTCAAACATATAACAAATGACCAGCACAGAAATAACAACAGCAGAGGGAGGCAGGAAATCAGATCTCAGGTCTCTGAGATCTGGTGCTCCTACTGAAGAGCTGAAAAATTGTATAGAAACTAAAAAAAAAAAAGGAGCACTAGAAAAATAGCTCAAAGGAAGTAATCATAGGACCTTACTGCTCCAGACTCTGACCATATACAGGCACTGGGACTTCCTTTGAGCTGGAAGGATAACAGCTTTAAGTCTCAACAGAAGGAAAGGGGGTGCCTGGATTCAAGCCTTTTTGCTGGGGGCTCTGATAATCCAGAGACAAAAGTCGATAGTGAATTCCAGAGCAGCAGCTGTGATGTTTCCATCTGGGGACCAGAAAACATCTGAATGAATGAGAGAAATGATCTAACAATCAATAACTTTTTTCAAGGCATCACAAGAAGCCTTTGAACAATATCACAAGAAGGAAAAAAAAAAGAGAGAAATGCTGTTCTAATGGAGGGGAAAATGAACCCACAAACAAGACCAAATTGACATACAGTATAGCACTATGTTCACAGGAGTAAAAAGGAGAAGAGTCTGGGAACTGAGAGTTTCAGTCCAGAAAAACATTATTTAAAATGTTCTTAGCAAGCTTGACTGTGGAAAAAAAAAATCCATTGATTGTGGTGAGGAAGAAGTGTTGCTTTATTTAGTAGAAATCAGTAGATCTTCCAAAGTCGAGCTTCACAGTTTACTAGACCAAAATTTTGTTCTATTATGCAGACAACTAGATTTTGATCAAAGGAAAAGGTAAGATGAAAGATCACCTGTCTGTTAGGGCGGCAGGGGGAAAGGGTTAAAAAAAGAAAATGTAAGCAGCAAACCTGAAATCCTGGTTCTTTCTCCCTGTAGCCCTTACTGGGACAGCAGTGTCCAGGCCATGCTGGTGAAGGTTTGTATATTACCCTTCCAAATGCCACGTGGGGGAAGTAGGAGATGGTGAGCTCAGAGACCTTTTCTTGTCATCTCATACCGTTCTCATAGAGAAGGTGTAAGCTGAAAAAGCAGACAAAGGAAGAAGAAAAAAAAAAAACCCAAAACCTATTTCAGACCAAAGCACGCTCAACAGTGGAGCAACCTGCAATAGAACAGAAATCAGCTCAGGTATTTGAGGTTGAACAGAGTTCTTTTATAACTTACAGATGGCTGAAATAATTCGTAGGATTTAAGAATTTGCTGGTCTTGGTTAGTGTCCAGAAAGTCAGGAAACAATAAGAAAAAACAGCTTTTAGATGTATTCCTGGTTTAAATAGTTTCCAGGGAGAATTTATGTTGTCTAGAGATAAACTTCAACCCAGAGTGATGCTGTTGCAAAGTATTCATCTCCCTGCTAAGGAGGGATATTAAATGGAGGTGTTGTCATGGAGTAAATGAGACCTACTGCTTTGTGAGAATATCACAAAATAGCTGCCCAGCCTTCTCATAGATAAACCTTCTGGCAAGATAACTGCTAGAGAAGCCACAGGAAAAAACCCAGTCAAAAAAAAAAACCAAATAAACAAAACAACCAGCAGATGTCAAAAAACCCCCAATTCAAAATTATTTGGTCAATCTCAAAATTCCTCAAAAATTCTATTGTAAATTCTGTAATAAGAAATGGTTTTCTTATTGTGGTTCTGTAAAAAGAAATGTATTTCATACTTCAACTTTTAGTCATACCACTCTAACATATTCTACTTTATTTCTAAAAAGAACATATATAATGTCTAGTCCATATAATTACACCAAAAAAATTCTGAAAACCAAATGAAATTTTGGGTTCTGACAGAGTTTGCAGATAGTCTTAGGGGAATGGATTCCTCATTTAGTTCATTTGGAGTCTGGCAAACTCAGCTCTTTCTTCACTGGAGAATTGCAGGACACTGTGGGTTTGCTGAAGCCTTGAGTCTCCAGCATTCTGGGCAGGACTTGTCTCATTCAAGTAAGAGATAATTGCATTACAGCAGATAATGGCATCCTCACTATTTTGCAGCATGATGCAAAACAGGAGATGAACTGTTGTTTGAAGAAATAAGAAAGCCAGTTCCCAGCAGCCAGGTGTTGTCAGAAGGCACCAGTCTGTGGGGCAAGGGCAAGCAGGGAGGTCGATTTCTGGGAAGGATCACGGGAGCTCCTGCCTAAAGACCAGAACTGCTCTGCCTAGTAAGCATACTGAGAAACACTTCCTTGAAACACAGTTGAAAATAATAGTCCTCATATTTTATGTCAATGGGTAATTTCAAAGATAAGCCACAGCTCTGCGTATATTTTTATGAGGGTAGGAAGCAGGGAATGAAATATTTCAGAGCACTAGAAGATTAATATTACTGTGGGATTCAAAAGTTCTGGTGTAGAGTTTAAACACTATTGTAGTGAAGCTTGGTCTCTCTATGCTGTGAAATACACACACCCTAATTATTTCATGACATTTCTCACACAAACACAAACCCAGAATATTTTATCACATTAAATAATTTAAAAAGTCATGGACAGATGAAACACCATCAAGTATATGAACTTTAAACAACATCTTTGTGAATCACGTGAACTCTACAACCTTCCAACCTCCCCCTGCTACAAAAGCATAACTTAATGTTATGATTTTCAATTTTTAAATGTAAGGCAATTAAGAAATGCTGAATTCCATCACATGGGATTCTGTGATCTTTCCAGAACGGATCGAGTCTTAGATGTACAAATTATGTCTTACAACTAAAGGTATAATTCACATGTTTAAGGCTCCTGAGATGCTTAATCAATAATGCTCTGAGTAAATGTGTTTTTAGAGTCCATGAGCCATTGCCCTGCAAAAGCTGCAGGTTTGTGGCAGGAATGTTGCTGTCTTCATGTGGAAACTCATCAATGCCTATTGACATCTCTCTGTTTAATTGCAATTTAAATCATGGTGTATTTCATTAGATCTCAAAATGGATTACAATGCTCCATTAATTTTGTAGTTATGTATGGGAAACTTCTACTAGTGACTCTATGGGTCATATATAGGCCTTGGTTTGTGAAGGGAGCTCCTATTGACATCAGTGTGAGTTCTGCACATGGACTGAAGGCATGACACGGCCCATTATTCTCAATTTTCCATAGTACAGTTCTCTGAGAGAACACATCACAATAGCAATTGCTTATCTGGGATGCATCAATAAGTATATTCCAGGTTTATTATCAAGATTGAAAAAATTCAAACATTTTCTGTACCCACATAGTCACACTTTTTCTAAATGATATTCTTTCCTTTTATTCCTTTCAGATATAACATATAAAACCATCCACATGAAAAAAAGAATCTGCTGATGAAAAAATGTGTCACTTATATTACCAGAAGAGGAAATCAACAATAGATCTTAACTAACTACACCTGGGAGCTCTGTCATTGATTTCAGATAGAAAGAAATAATTTCATGGAAGTCTTCTGCTATTCTATTTCACAATAGTGAGAAAACTTATTTTAAAAAAATCTTAGGTGCATGTTGGCCAAAGATGGACGGGCAAGTAGTGGAATGAACTTTAACAGTGCATTCATTAAGGAGAGGCAGAGCACAAGATGGTGTGAAGCAGGATATAATTAGCGATGATGGTGTAAAGCTTCGTAAAAAAAAAAATATACACAGAGTATCAATAGGAAAATTTGTAATGCTGAGACTTTTTAATGTGTGAAAGTAAAAGTCATGGTGATTCTGCTCTCTATGCTATACACATGGAGCACTGTAACACAATGTTAGAAGAAACTGACGTTTGGTTAAAGACCTCTGACCCTGCAGCTTTCATGCCATGCATCAGGATGGAACTGCAAGCACCTGGGGCTCATCCAGACCTTGAAGACACAGCCTTCACTGGACACATGGCAGTGCTTCCCCCAAAACTGTGCTCTTGCAAGTTAAAAGGTGGGAATGGTGCCCAGTGCTGTACACTTCTTTGATCCCACTGCTACCTATGGAGTGGCAAACCAGACTTGTGTTCAAAGCAAATTAGACATCATCCTAGCAATAAGATTTGAGGATTAATGAAGATTTTTAGTCCTCACTCGATAAGGAGTTCAGTTCAAGGCAGTTTAGCAATATAAACAGGGCTTGAGCAAAAGCAGAGAGCAATGAGGGAAAGCAAGGACTTCTTGTACCTGCTGATGCCAGGGCAGCTAAGAAGACAGAGGCAGAAACTACCCTATTCCTTTCCCAGAACTGGCTCTCCACACCATCAGCACTGCATGTCCCAGCATCACAGCTCTTCTTTTCTCCCCAGTACCCAAATCAACTTCTTCTCTGCCCAGAACCAGTCCCAAGCTGGGGCAAGTCCAAAGACTCATGGCATACACACAGAATCTCCAAGGTGCAAACGCTGATCTTGTCTTCTTTGGGTGCAGCTTGGGAGAAGCAAGAGCAAACAGGCAGCTCTAGTTAATATTCAATATCTGGTTTACTACCTCAGAGGAAAATGAGGCATGTTTTTAACCCAAACTAGATACGGATTACAACTAGGACAGAGTGATGTTAAGGACAGAGACAAAATGTGAGGAACCATAAAAGTGCCTTTACAAGTATCCAAGAAAGTCAGTAAAACTTCTAGTATTTTCAGTCAACACATTCATCAGTACCAAAGACATCCTTGACCCCTCACTCCTCCTTTCAGAACATTAGCCCTAAGTCCTTCTGGTAGATCTTCTTCAGAAAGACAATGATGCACCTCTGATCTGAGCAGGGATTTGGGGGGGATCCACATTCCTTAGCCACTTCAGAGACCTCATGAATGGCACCACTGCCCACATCACCCAGAAACTCATTTCCTCTGATTATAGCAAATCATTATAGTGACACTCATCCCCCTGAGAGCCAATAAAACTTGCCACAAAAGCTGAAGTGGTCCTGACTCCCCAAAAACTTCAGAAAGACCCACAGCTCTTTTTTTCCTAAGTGGAAGATAGACTCATCAGAGATTGGGAAAGACCTTGCTTCTGTAAAATGCATATAATTTAAGAACTGCATGGGGAAAAAAAGCAATGGACCATGACAGTGCTGAGCTATTTCCTATCTATCCAACTGGTGTTTTTCCAGGATTGATAACCCATTGTTTACTTATTATATTGAACTTGTTAGTCACTGTGGTATGGATCAGAGAAATTGCCATGGCTCAACAAGTTGCTGCAAAGGTTTTTATGGATGCCCTTGATGGACTAGATGCCCTGTGCTGAAATATCATGCCCACATCTTTGGTATTACATGGAGGAGGAAAATAAACCCTATCAGAAATAAACAATAAACATGGAAAGCACAGATATCTTTGAATCGTGCTCCGACTCGTGTAAGAATTTTCCTGGTAGTGAATTCCATTGCCACCATTAACTCCAGCTGGAAAATAGAGGTTTCGAACACAGTCAAGAACAATCCATCAACAGTTGAAAAAGTCACTGCACCTATTTAAATCCAAGTCATCTTGTGCGATTCATTTTTACAAAGCACATGCTGAGGGCTGTGTATGAACCAACAAAGTGAGAAGTAAGACAGGAAGTGCAGAGAAATCTGATATTGGAATAAAGGGAGGGCTGAAGCTACCAGTGAGGATAATGCTGAACCTAAATGCTTACTGTACTTCCTTATTAAGGCTTGGGCTTAGCCACATAAGAGCCACCTACTCACCACTGAAACCCTCCTTCTCACTATTCTCCTCAGCCCTTTTTATCTTGTGCTGCAGAGGAGGCATGGGGAGGTTTTGAAAGGTGCTTCCTCTTAGTGTCAAGAAGCTTTCTCATCATCACCCATTGTCCCTGCTCCTTCATTGTGCCTGTGCCTGGGAAACTCAGCACTTCTCAGCACTCTCATCGCTGGCAAAGCTGGATGGGAGGAGCATGGTACTGAGCTGTAGGATGAGCAGATGAGTGGATCCTCTGAAGACCTCAGTTCTCTTTCTGCTCCAGTTAGTGACAAATTTCTGTAAAATTGGTTGTCAGAAAGAATGTCCTGTCTTTTGGCAGTGCTAGGATAGCACACTGGCTATCTTTCAGCTGCTGCATTCATTGTTAAGGTAAGGCACCAGCCTTTTTCATTCAGGAGTGTCTTAAAAGTGTAGATGCTGCCCCTACTTTAGATCAGAGTCTTTTCTCAGGACAGGATACACCTGGAACCACCAAAGTCTGTCTCCCACCTAATCAAGGAGCAGAGCAGCTATGTAGGAAGCCCATGCACAGGAACTAGTAGGCAGAAACGGGCCGCTGGAGAGTGTGCCAGATCTGGGAGGGATCCACTGGTTCACACCACCTCAAGCTTTCTCATCCCTTGGCAAAGGAACCAATCCAGAACACTCAGGGGAAGGGTTCTCATTTCAGGGACATTTCACACATTTGAAATAGGAACTGGTGAAATACAGAAGTGTCAGTACCGAGGTGTCAGTGTTAGGAAGGGGAAGGGAAAAATTAACAAAATAATCATATTTAAGGAAGTATTAACACTTAAATTGCTGTAGCTGTGGTACCTGATATCTTGCATTCTGTTAGGGAGCAGTCACAGAGAAATTAAATCTGTTTTCTTGCAGTCCATGTAATCATACCTGAGTACGAGTTATGTAGTGGATCCAATCAGAAGAGCAGAACAATTTAGGTGGTGCGTAGCTGTAGGCTAAGCCTGGGTAGTAAAATTTTTATTTTGTCATATAGTTTTTAATTACATGGAAATATTAACAGAGTTTCTTCTTCTGATTTTTTTCTTTAACGACTGCTTTCAAAAGACAGTAAATAAATTAGCCTCTATTGATCATGAAGCAATAGAGTAGTAAGTACTTTTGATCCATGCAATTAACATAAAAAGATAATGTGTGAAATGCATGAAGCATGTGCATCATGAGTGAGTATTGTCATCAGTAGTCTTGCTTTTCAATAAAGAAAAAGTATTTGGGGAAATTGGTCAAAGAGCTATTGCTATTGCATCCACACACTGCTGATTTCTAATATTTTTTCTAAAGATCAGTAATGATATTCTATTAGGGTGATGAGACCAGAATTAATTTAAATAACTTTGTGCCTGATTCATGAAAAACAAAAAAATGCCTCCACAGCCAGGGGCCATTATTTCTGTAATTTTTCCATGGAAAAGTCATGGTCTGTATTCAACTTCCAATTCAAAAAGAAAAGTTTTCAATTTATACAGATAGGATTTTATTTTCACAATCAGTTCCAGAGGAATGACCTAACTACTAAAAGGAAAAAAACCCTCCACTGTCTAGCTCAGAAATACACCGATCATGCAACAAAACTCAAAAATATTTTCTTCTAAAATTTATTTATCCAACCCTCAGCAACTGCAATCAGAGAAGAGTAAAATAGGCACAGAGAAGAAAACTGATGCATTGATATATTAATAGGCCCTTTAATTTTTATACATTAGTGTAATTCCCACTATTGAATAAACAGAAATGCCAAAAAGTTTTTAAAAGCATGAATCTAAATAAAGATAGGAACTAAAGTAAAACAGAGGGACGTGCTGCACTTCTCTGATGTTCAAGCAGTATGTTCCGTTCAACAGCTCACGTTAACTTGTTTGCTCACAGCACATCTCTAAGCAAACTGTAGCAGCATTGTAAATATCGCTTTCATTTTGCTCTTTTGCTCACAATCTTTTTTCCATCCTGAGCAAGAGCTGTGTACCTTGGAGAGATATCCCAGCCAGCTGAGAGACAAATGATGTGGGTAGCATAACTTTATGAAAGCACAGTGGTTAAAGGAGCTGTATGAGAGATTCTGCTCGAACAAAATCAGATGAATATTGCCTGCTGGTTAGAATATTCCTGTGAAGGCCAAATCATATCATATTTCAAATCTGGCAAAATATTTACAATATTATTTTTACGTTTTCCAGTATGATTTTTATTAAAGTGTATCCTTGTTCAGTAAAGAACAAACTCAAACCACCTACCACAAAGATATTATCTACACTTGTGCTGAGAAGTAGTTTGCTTTCTAAAGTTACAAAGAATATTTAAAATTAATGGAAGAAAAACAACAGGGGAAAAAAATATCCCCTCAGTTTGTTTGTAGTGTGCTTTTGACAGTGCTTTCTGTGTGGCCAGTGTTGGCGTTTCCTTTAGTTTCCCTTCGTTTGTGTGTGCAGCTTCCACAGCCACAGAGAGATTATTTGTAAAGATATATATATATGTAATTGAAAAACCACAAAACCTGGCCAAAAGATGCAGCGGAGGCCAACTCACTGAATTTCAATCCTGTTTTTAAAGGAGTAGATTGCAAGTTTTTAGGCATGGCTTAAACTTGTAGTGGATTAAATAAAAACCTGAGAACTATGATTTTCCACCTTTTTTTTTTCAGAAAAGTTTTCTTTCCGCTTCAAATATTAAATTTCCATGTGGAAAATTTTCTTCAGGTGTTAAATGTTGTCTGAAAACAGAACCTACTCTCTGCTTTAATATTCCTACTTCAAGAAAGTAACTTACTGATCCCAGATGACAGCGAGGATACAAATAGAAAAATCTCTTTCACGTCATTTGTTTAATGAATTTTAATAACAATTTACTGCTTTTTTTCAGAGAACAAATTTCTTTCTAAATGCTGCCTTCAGCAAGACAGAGAAGTGAAAAAGAAAAAGATTCTTATTTGAGTATGGATTGCAGGATCAGGCCCATTGATCTTGGCTTACTTTCTGCTTAGCTTGCAATACAGCAAAAAAATATTTAAGACTCCTAAGGCCTTTTTCAGGTACATATACTACAGTTTCCTGCAGCTATAAATCCTTTTGGTTTAAAGAATTTCTTCTCAATTGCCAAAAAAAAAAATGTACTTATAAGCCCAAGGCAAATTCTTTCTTACTTTTTTGTTTGTAATTTTAATATTAGTTTTGCTTCCTAAATAATTTCCTTAAGGTCTTCAGGCTCTTTTACACTTTACTATTCCCTTTTTATGCTTTTTCTGTCCTTAGATTTCTATTTAATACTTGTTTATGCATTTCTCAATAATTTTAAAACATAACCTCAGAAATAAAATCATACCTTTTCTGCTATGAAAACCCTTTGCTTTAATACAAATACAGTGATTTAAGCACTCTTCTGGGATTTTTTAGCTGTTAGTGTTCCTGGTCTCAAATTTTAGCATCATTATTTAAAATGAAGGAAAAAAATCAACTTGCAATTTAGACAGTTACCAAATTACCAAAACTAGTGCAGCAACTCTTAATGAGTGAAACCATTAACAATTTTCTGACTGCAGCCCCTGTTCAAATACCTTGGACACCTTGTTAGCACAGAATGAGGTGTTCAATCAAGACACTGGGAATTGGAAGTACCAGGGCACAGTTTTGAGTGGTGATTACAAGGGCATGAGTGTGAGTGCCAAAGTAACAGTCTTCTACACTGCAGGAAGCTGAGAAACCTTCAAGTCTACATTTGTAAATCAGCCTGGATGATTACAGCAGTCACAAGCAAAGAACATATGAAACAATTATTTGCACCGTTCTTTCACTCTTCTAATTTGCTCTTAAAATGAACACAGTGATATTAAGAGCCATTAGGGCTTTGTCTTTGAAAATTCCGTGAGACTTCATATCTTTCCAAGCAGCATCTTAAATTGCTTAAAAGTAGAAATGTAACAAAGAACTATTGTTTTCTGATTGTTAAATCCCTTTCACATCAATAATCTAAGCTTACATTAGCATTCAGATATGTCTTTGAATTTTCTTAGAAAGTATTTGGTTCATATGTAGAAGCGATATGATTTTAGGCTTCCTACTTTTCTACTTCTTAATTGCTGTGACAAAGACAGTTTGCCTTTCTTAAATGAGTAAATTTTAAAAACATATTTTGTCACATTAATATAATGTTGTAGATGTAGATCTACTTCCATTCTATAAAAGCAAGAGAGTACCACTCTTTGGTGTTAACTTTACTACTTTAATTTTATAAAATGAGTCCTTTATAATAGTTTCCATACAATCCACTCATTTTTTTTTTTTAATCCATAAACTGTAATCCATGTAGAAATAACCCTGAACATTTCTAAAACTCATATTTCAGACACAAAACTTGCAATTAGGAGCTACTTTCATATTAAAGACAAGGAATTATTGACTAAGGAAGGGATGAGAAATAGCAAAGAATTAAATTATCCCCAGTGAAAAACTGGAAAAAGATCATCTATTTTAAAAAAATTCAAAGTATCCTGCTACATTTCTATAGTTTATGGATATATATATTACGTATATATATATATATATATAAAACTCTACTATTTCACTGCTTCTTGTTCGAAGAAATAAATTGTAATGGAAAGTATCTAAAAACTGCTGCTTTAATTTAAGAGAAATATAATGTTTCTGCTGCGAGTTTTTTGGACAGCATCTAATGCCTTTTATAGAAATAAGCAAAGTATATTATGGGCTTAATTAGCATCTCAGCTGTACTAATTGCTTATATAAATAGCACATAGAAATTAATTTTTGTTCTTTTTGATCATCAAGAAATATTATGCAAGAACTTTTCATACAGAACCATTTTCTTACATGTATTATTGTAGGAACATAAAATACTTATTTCAAATTAATACATTTTTATAATAATTATTTCCTTGCAGAATTCTGGTTTGAGCCTTGCAAAAATAGCTAATTCTCCAATTTTAAATGCATCATTATGTCTAACAAATCCTGAAACACTGTCACATCAGTGTCTGGCTTTACTACTGGTTTCTGGAAACTCCTCAGAATAAATCTTTAAGCACAAAAAGAAACAGATAGTTCTGATTCTGTATCTAATATCTGAAGAGTCAAAAATTGTTAAAACAATACAGCCAACCTGTACTAAAACAAAACTCCAGACAGTGATGTACTTCAGTGTTAATGACACACTGGGGATCTAAATTATGCTGTAGGGAATGTAAAAGTGCAACACTGGGGATCTAAATTATGTTGTAGGGAATGCAGAAGCGCAACATCTCTGCTGCTATTTTGCACTTGGGTTTTTTTCTACGTAACTTTAAATTATGTATTCGTGTAAATTTTATACCTAAAGGTGCTGAAGCTTTCAGGTAATATTATAAAGTTACATAGCACTTAAAAATATAGCTGAATATTCTCACCCCTCCCCCGCTGCCCAGCTATACCTACCAGCAGCTGAAAAAAGCAGTAATTGAAATTAAAGGCTCCTCCAGCACGTAGGAACGTCTGGGTTTAATAACCGGAGGGGTTTCAGGTGCAGAGGGCGCTGTTGTTCGTGTATTCTGCAAGCATTTCCTGAGCAGGGAGAAAAACAGGAATCCAACAGTTTAATGTTTATATTTTTAAGCTTTCCATAAAATGTCAGTGGAATTGCTGACATATAGATGCTACCTTCCACAGTATGTGATGAGTTTCCTGAAATAAATCCTTTTCGTGGCAGTCTAGAAGGGAGATGCCAGCTATCGTCACCAAAGTGAAATGTTTTTCACTGTTTCCACTTTACAGTCCATTTACCAAGATTTTATAACCCAGCCACAAGGTTCCTTCCATCACACATTTTCATATAAGGATATTTCAGTTATTTTTATTTTAAAAGCACACCAGATGTGTTTAAGTGTAACTTGCAATGCAAAGTGTGAAAACAATTTGAAACACATCACTTCAGTGGCATTCTTCAACATTTCTTTCTTTCTGAAATATTCTTTGCAGTTCATAACTAATTGTTTCAGGTGTTTTGTCCATAAAAAATTATTAACTAATTATACCCACAAAAACCAGTAGAATATACCACCTACATCTTGAAATAATCTTCTGCACAATAACTTTTCTTTTGAGTTTTACGTATGCATTTATTAGCATTATACCTTCACACACATAACTAACAGCTTTAAAGACGTCATTAGGTCTTTGAAGTAAATTGTTTTCTAAATCCCTATACAATGTACTACATCTTCCCATTCATTCACATTTTCTGTTTTCCCCCCACTGATGGAAAAAAACTACCCTGCCTAAAAAAAGAGTGAAAAAAACCCATAAGTCAAAATCTTAATGACAATTTAGACCCACAGAAAGTCAGGAAACTTACAGTTACAGCTGAAATTTTGGTTTAAACTTGAATAATTGTACCTAAGGTGTTTAGCTGGACAGGAAAGGATGGTCATCCTGAAGTCCTTTTCTGGAGTCACTGGAATTTCGACCTCAGTGGGAATTACAGACTCAGGCATCAGACATCCTGGATCAGCTCCTGTACTGAGTTTCCTGTGCTACCTAAGCCCAACAGGGTATATTAAAGCCAAAGCAACAGGCTTTGTCCAGTTCCAAGTTGTGACTTTAAATCAAACTAAACTGCTCCAGCAACTTTATTAAGTTCAACATTTATTTACCCATAAAATTGGGCCTTATCTAAAAAGTTATTACTTGAAGGAAAGGAATTGAAGAAAATTATGGGATATACTTTACTTTTCTCCTCTAATAAATTTTATTGATTCCTGTACTGCACTACTAGTCTAATGCATCTGCATTTTAAAGTGTCTGCAAAGCATCCACCTGGGAAATCTGATTTTTAAAATGAAGCTACTAGGTTAAACAATAAATTTTGGGAGAAATAAATTTCTCATGTGTCACTCTTGCCCTGGGGTTCTCCAATTTTACAAAACATATTAAAACAAATTCCGTATTTCAAAGAAACAAAAAACCACCAGAATATGCAGCTGACCGAAGTTGCTCTTTGCATAAGGTTTGTATTCCCCACTAACCAAAATTTTACCTGGTTAAAACAGTGCCTACATTCTAATAGAAACCGGCCATTGTTAGTTTTTCTCCTTGAATCAATGCTCATTCAAAAGTTTCCCACCTGATAAAGGCTTTAATATAACTGAGACAAAGTTGCATTTTATGATTGGCAAGTTCTTTGCGCCCCAGCTACCCCCCAGCCTGATGGAGTGGGGCTCCGAGATGCATTTTGGCCCTGTCTTTATGTCAAATCACTGCCATCAAAACAATGGCGCATATTACATGAAAATCTTGTGCAAATGAGCCATAATGGAAGTGAATGACAATCTTGTAAGACCGTGCAGCAGGATTCTCCTTTGATCTGAAATATTGTTAATCTTTCTCAAACATAACACTAAGTATACTTGGCAAATCCTGGATGAGAAAGTCCCCGTAGTGCGGCTCTGTGGACAGCCAGCCAGAAGCCAAGCACACCCCGCCACAAAAAGAGGCACAGCCACAAGAGAGGAACACACCGACACTCAGCCATGAGCTCTGCAATTGCTGCAAATTTGTTTACGATTCAAAGACCTCTTCACCCATTTCCTTTTCCCGAAAACAAGCTAAACAATATGTTTATTTATTCTTAATAATGGATATTTGCTGCTGGATCACAGCTTCATTTAATTAAGAAGCTGCAGTATTTAAGATATTAAAATCCACGTTTCAAAAAAGGTTTGCTTTTGCAAAACACAGGCCTTATTTATTCACAGCTTAAGAAACAGCCTCACTCTAAATTATAGTTTTAATATGATGTTGTGGGGGGAAAAAATTCTAGCACCGTAAGGCAAGATTTTGCATTGGTAACAAACGCATGATATAGGAGTTTATACTTTCCAAATGATGCTTAAAGCAAAGATCTGGAACAGTATGTCTCAGATGAAGTCATGCATCAACTTCAGGAGAGTAAAAACCTCTCCTTAGACTATATTACAGCCAACTCACACCTTTTTGTTGTGCAGCCAAATATGCACGGCGTATGTAGACGAATGCAAACAGAGTAAATCATGTTGATTCAGTGCTAGTAGGAAATATGCCTCTTCAGTTGTGTGCTGCTTTTGAAGTACTGCCTAAAAATCAGTGTTGGGCTTCAAAGAGAGGGGATTATAGCCTTTATCCAGCAATTAATATGGCTGAAACTCAGAATGTCAGCACCTGATGACTATACAGGCTGGACAGTAGCCTAGTAGGGGTCCAGTCCCCCTCAAGAATTGGAATTTACAATAAAAATTAGTGCATAAATAATATAAATGATAATATATAAACTGAAATATTTTGGAAAGGGGCAAAAAATTTTAACTTCTAATGACCTGTCTATATTTTGACATGTGGGGAAGAGGGGGAGTTGTGGTGTCCCTTGACCTTTAACCTGCCTTATCCACCTAGATCATTTTAATCTCCCACCAACTGTTAAGCAGAAAAGAGTGCTATTAAAGAGAAAGCTATTCCTTTTGCCTTCTTACATAGATCAGATGACAACCTCTCCAAGTCCCTCCTCTCTGTCAGAGTTCAAGGGTTCAAAAATGGTCAGAATATCAAGCAACAGAAAGCCAGCAGGACTGCTGCAAAAAGAGTTTAAGGACTTTATATTATGCAAAGGGGGTTTCAAAAAGGGGAGATTCCATTATTTTGAAGTTTTACTCCCTGGTTTACTGTTTTTTTTAAATAGGTACTTTAATATCAGAAGATCATAGAGCTTCTAATTTGAGGGGGAAGAAAATTCTTACATTTTTATGATATGCTCCCAAACTTCTAGCTACCTAATAATCTTTTCCATATTAATTCTTTAAATGTTGTTCCTGAGGTTTAGGTCACATACACATGCATTTATCAATAGTGTTGTACTGTAAATAAAATGAACACTTAACACTCTAGTTCTAGACAATGTGTCATGGGAAATAAAGTAAAATAAGATAAAATGAAATTAAAGAAAATAAAATGGAGCATGCAGTCTTTTAGTTCATAACCATCCTCAGATGGCATTTCCACAATGCACCCTATTCCTCAGAGAACATCCAAGCTTTCTACTATTTCTCATTCTTAACCATAGACAGTTGTTATAACACGTTTCTTCCCAGAATTTCCACTTTCTTTGAAGAAAATATCCCCTGAGTACCCATGCTTAATGTACTTATGGAAAAGCAACTCTATATCATGACAAGCTAAACAATATGGTTCTATAATAAAGAATGTGCGATATTAAATGCAGAGTTCTTATTTCAAAATGGTAAAAAATCAGTTTGAGGGAAGGAATATAATTGCTCAACATAATATAAATGGAATGGGTGCAAGCTGAATGTAATTTTTAACAGAGCCCCACTTTCTAAATATACATATAATGTGTTTGTGTGCCTGTGTACAGAGACATGATAAACAATAGAATTTAGAAAACTGCGTTAGATTTTGGCTTTTGCATTAGGCCCTTCATATCCTGTGTATCCTCAAACGCTTAACAATGTTTCCATTGTACTTAACTAAATACAGTAATGGTGGTGCAACAACACAATGGCCTGTGCTCTGCCTTGGACGGCCGAGCCTGGCGTGAGACAGCGAGTTTTGGCTGGGAAGGAGGCTTAGCCAGCCTCTTTTCACAAAAGTGCCATGGCGATATTGCCTAGACAGGCAGCAGGGACAGGAGAAAGGGATTTTGGATTAACATCTCATCTCATGAAGGACGGCACCTCAAACAGTTCAACACCTCCCCGGTGCTGCACTGCCATGTCAGCATTAAGAATCAGCCCAAGTCCTGGTGGGAGACTTAAACTTGTGACCTTTTAGCCAAGAGGTAAGAGCACTGCTGGCTGAGCCACACTGTCATTATTGATATGTGCTTGCGTGGGCTGACATCAGTGTTGACTACAGTTTGACCTGAGAGTGGAAAATTGATGCCCCCACAGATTTTAGAAGTAACCCACATCTTGCAGAAAAGCTTAGGGGTTTTTTTCCCGATTGGAATTTACCTCTTCTACCAGAGAGCTGCAGTTTCCAGCCTAATCTCTAAATACTGACTTCCTAAACACCTTAAAGGAATTGGAATACTTTTCAGATATGTCTGGATTCACAGTATTTAAACGAAAATTTTTAGTTTAGCTTATAGTGTTTTCCAGGTAGAATGCATTTTTATGGCAAAGTTCCTGATGGAGGGGGGAAGATTGGTATAGTATTTCCAGTAATTAAGGTTAAATATATATTTACATTTTCAAAGGCAGTAAAAGACCTTTAAGGCACCTTGTACCTATATAAGCATTGGTATTTCTTAAGGACACTTCAATATCGGTAGATAAGATACAAAAAGGGGTAAGAAAAGTGTTCAACTGGTATCATGTGCTATGCACAGCAAAGGAAATCCCCTTGGGGAATGTTTTCATTACATTACAACATACAAAAATTTGATAGGGAAGAAATTATCCATCTTGATTCTGCTTCTGCTGAAGTTGCCATTACCAAATTAGACAGTTGATGATTGCAGACTTGGACCCAGTCACAGAAGACTCATTCCAATTTGACAGTGATGCTAACCCTATTTAGCAGATGTTAAAATTTAAGCATCTGAAGACCATCTAGATTTGCAAAGTGATGATGTAAAAGGGTGTTGTCTGGGGCTGAGGTACATTGTGGGTGTAGATAAACTTTGGAATAAATCTTTCGCTAATAGTCCAGAAAGGTTTAGATTTATAGTTTATTTTTTTATCAGAACTTATAATTGGTGCTTATCCCAAGCTGCTAGCACCACACCAAATTTAATTTAGAAGCACAAATCATCACAGAAAGTGAAACTTTGCCAGATACTAGCAATAACAGTGCCAGCTAATTCTTACACATAAAAGAATTTCTCTCTCTCAGCAGATATCTCAGGGCAATCATATGTTCCTAAAGATACGCTGAAAAGATGAACCAGTGATTTGATGGTGGGTAATATCCCACAACCTTGTTTAATCAGATTTTAGCCTTCAAATCCTGCAAAGTCAGCTGGTTTCACGAGTTTCTGATTGCTTCAAAATCAGAAGAGTGAAACAATGAATTAGACCTGATCACCTACAGCTCTAATTCGGGACCAAACACTGGCAGAAAATACTCCTGAATGGGGACGTGTATACAAGCCTCAGCCTCATTTCTCCAGCTTAGATAGGAGGTGTTGAACTGTAACATCTTTTTTCTATCTGTTCTCTTTTTTTTTGTACAATATCTTTGCTTGTTTATTAAAATGTTCACTGCTGTGATCCTGTTTTTTACCTGGGGAGTTGAGTGGATTTGAAGATGACACATAGCTGTATAAATCTTATATTTACTCTGCCTTCTGTAAAGATGTGCCTGGCTGACCAAAAATAACTTTTAGAAGCCAGAAAAAAGGAGTGGAAAGGCAGGATGAGGGAGACCAAGGGGGTAGTGTGTTCTGCACCATGTGGTAGATTTACTGGCTGTGGTGTGGGAGCTGAGCCTCTTCCTCAGGAAGCCAGCTCAGTCCTGGAGTACAGTCCTGCAACCAGGGACTC
Source organism: Edolisoma coerulescens (assembly GCA_013397115.1). Lineage (NCBI taxonomy): Eukaryota > Metazoa > Chordata > Aves > Passeriformes > Campephagidae > Edolisoma > Edolisoma coerulescens. The sequence continues at coordinate 1,299,951 of VWZW01006255.1, forward strand.
TCGCTGTTGGATTCCGTGCTCTTACCCAAGGGTCATTTCAGTTGGTCAAATGACGTTATCCCTAATCAGACAGACTTAAACCATAATCACACTGAAGACCTTTTACTGAGATTTTTTTCCAGTAAAAACTGAAAAAGTCTTTATGACAAATGATGAAAGCAATGACCTGAATGGTTTCTGAGAGGTCTGGTCCCAATCTTTGTAATGATTCCATAAATCCATTTTGGGTAGATGTAAATTGTATATATGAAGCTCAAGAGTCATGACCTGCAGTCCTTAGTTCCTTGATATGGTTTTCTTCTTGTAAATGGAGTCTTCTTCTCTGGAATTCATAGGCCAATTCAATCATCATTATTACTATATAAAAACTATTCACATCCATGATTCTATGGATTACTGTACAAGGGCATTTGTTCTTAGAAGTTATACCCTTTAAGTTTGTCAGAAATAATAAGAGGAAACAACTTTTATATATTTCCCAAAACAAAAGCTCCTAAAAATGGACACCAAGCAAAATATTAAAGTAAATATCTCAGATATTTTATTTGTACCAGTGCTCATAACTCAAAATAATTGAAGTCCCCCACCTCTTAGCAGTGTTTTTTTTTCTGGGCATTTTCCTTCCACATCTCCAAAGTGCAGGTCTACAACTCTGGCACTGCTTTGGGATAGGGAATATATACATTTTTCTGAGTGCTGCATCTCAACACCACACATCACACCACAACCCATCATCAAGAGCTAACAACCTGTGTGGAATCCTTCCATGAGCTGACTGGGGTCCCTGAAATCCATCTACCCTTGCTGAAAGGCAAGAACCTGAGAGGCAGCAGCCTACGGCAGCATAATCTTCCCCATATTCTCTGCCAGCCCTATTCTGATTTTGTCCTCTACACCAGACTAGTGACAAAATCTCAGCTTTCTCTTCAGCTGTCCCTGTCCTCCCCCAACACCTTGCCAGCCCAAAGCTTCCCATCAAACTCACACATCTTCCTGAATCCATCTAGGGCACCTCGTCTTCACTTATTTTGTAGTACACTTCCACCTGGTACTGTCTCTGTCTGTGCACCTTTATCTTCCACACTGCTTCTGCCATTACCACTACCTCTATGCTGGAGATCTTTCATGTCGGAGCCAATTGCTATGGTTACAGGCAATCTGCTGCATGTTTCATCTCCAGGAGCTGTAAATGAGGGAGTTTTAACAGCATTTGAGTAAGCACTGCCTCTTCCTTACATGGAGAACACAGCCCCATTCAAATTCATCTATCCACTAGTTGCTGCTGCATCATATATATTACACTAATTCTACCTAGATGTACAGATTGACAATGAGCTCGCATCTTGTGAGAAACAACAGCTACGGGATTTTTATTTTATGATCTTCTTCATTTTAACAGTGTAAGGCTACCATTTCAGTCACATGCCTTTCTGGTTTGTGTACGCAAGCTCAGATTCTGACTGGGATGAAGTATGAGGGAGAAAAAGATTTTATCTTATTCTTATCTATATATAGTTATGTAAAATGTTAGTGAAATAGAATATACACACTCTGAATCCTGAAAATAAACCCCACAATAAAAATACACAGTGTGTTCATTCTTTGTGCCTAAAGAAAATATGATTGGTAGCCCTGAAGTTTCAGCATCATGGAGATGAAGTTCATAGCAATTGAGAATCAACTAAAATATAATCTTAAACACCAGTCATTCCATTTTATTTGTGTGTGTGTTTGTAATAAGGATGGGAGAGTAGGAGGCATTTCAACTCTGAATTTGGATGTATTTGTACTAGTCTAAAAGATGGATAAAACTGATAATGCTGGTATTTTAATGTTTTAACAGGTGAAAATCACGCTAGCTAGAAAAACTGTTTCCATAAATGCAAATGAAAAACATGCCAAGAGCTGATAGTTTGATATTTCTACAATTTTGCATCAAAATCTGATTAAAAAAGCTTGCTTGATTTTACTTCACAAGGAATCCAGCCACAAACTCTTCCCATGATTCTGTGTAAAAACAAATCTGCTGATCTCTCATAAACCTCAGTGGAATCAGGATGATCTACACACTGATCTTCACACTTTCAGCTCAGTCCAGGTGTCAATAGAGTAAATTTGGGTCTGTCCACCCCTCAGATAAAATATTTAGTTGCTCTTCTGAGGCTAGAGGGGCACAAAGAGCCTCCAGCCCCAAAAGATCGTGAGCAGGAAGCCACTAAACAAAGTGGCCCTGATTAAGGAGCAGCCATGGCCAGGCCAGAGGGCACACCCACACCTCTGGGAGCTGGTGGAGACTGCACGTCAGCACTGACACATCGGCTCTCATTAATTAATGAGGAAAGTTCCTCTTTCACACAGCAGTTGCATGGGATATTCTCTTCCGGCTTCATAATCTACACCCCCACAATTCCTGCGTTGTCGGGAGCTGCAGCTCGTGTCTCTGTGTATCAAACATGGCCCAGTGCAAAGCCTGCTCCCTGGATTCCAGAGCTGCCTGCAAGTGAGGGGCCTGCTCATGGAAAGCTCATTCCACGCCGGCTTTGGCTCCCTTCCATTCCTCCCACGAGGGCTGTGTGAAGACCCTCACCCGTGCTGCCCACCAGGAGGGAATTCCTCCCTGGAGAGAGGCTGCAAAAGTGCCCTCAGACACCGCTCACCCCCTCATGCTCTGCTGTCCCTCACCCTCTGCTGCCTCCATCCTCCACTGCTCCTATCCCAGCTGGTGCTGCAATCTAGTCCAGTGTGAAACTGGAACAATCGATGGGAAAACAACTCTCATTTGTAATCGCAGTACCATATTTAGATTTGGTATAATGCAAAAATAAAACAAAGTTGGGCCTGAATTTGGCTTTCTGTCTGCAACATCTTACAAAGGGATGGTGACAGCTGAATGAAATCAATATATCCCTTAGGCAAATGACTTTCCCTTCCAAGAATAAATCTCCACAAAAATAAGATTACGCACAGTCATTTCAGGGCCCCAAAAAGAACATGATCCACAAATACAATAATTATTTGATTATATATTTTAATAAACTCTCTTCCAGACGACAGTGTGGCCTTTTAAGTCCCTCCCTCCTTGGAGTTTAGTTACTCGTCATACACCCCTGACTTTGCTGTGAGGAGCACATTCAGAAAGCTGTTACGCACACATCAAATTCTTGGAACTGGCAGTACAAAGCTGATCTTGGAAGGAGATGAACCTAGAACAGCAGAAATGCATCTGTAATGCACCACAGTGGACAGTGCAGGACATCCATGGGGAGCACGTGCAGAGTGCTGCACCCCTCAGCCCAGCACCTCGTTCTGGCAGCGTGGTGCTTTGTTTTGTGATGGGCTGCAGAGGTAGAACAACTGCAGTACAAGTCCTGGTGTACCTGACAGCAAATGAATGCCCTCTTCAGCTCCAAGTCTGCAATTGTTCATCAGCCTAATTAAGGTGTGAGAAGGTTTTCAGCGTGAATTTACCAAAGCGGTTTGGGAATTTTCACCTGAAAATCTTAGGCCGTTTTTTTTTTTAGCATCAATTGATTCCCGCTTTTAAATTTATGGAGCATTCCCACTGTTTCCTGCTGTGGTCGTCCTCGGGTCTTGGCCGCCGGATCATGAGGAAGCAAGGCACGAATGGCAGAAAACCCTGTGGCTGTCCTTATCTACAGAATGGCAAACACAAGCTGAGTTCTGTGCAAAGTCTGCTAGGCTGTCAAAGAAAAATTACAAAGGGTTCCCTTCTTTCAGTGAAGTAATATATTTCTGACTTTGCAAAAGTATTTTACTTGGCCACAATTGCATCATATCTGAAATTATTTTATGACCTGAGGCATGCGTAGCAGGCCCATCTGTTCTCTCATAGTGGCTCTGAAAGGACTGCCACCATTTCATTCACTGTTTGAAAATGCCAAAAATGAAACAACTTCCATATTTGTTAAAGAGATTTACCAGAAAAAGAACACCACCGACAAAAGAGAACACAAATACTCTCAGTCTGTATCCTTCCAAGCCAACATTTTAACTTTTCTAATATAGCCACAGAAACCCGTGACAATTGTCACTAGAAAAGCAACTGAAATCCAGCTAGCAATGAAAGGAAAAGTGGCTGAAGGTTAGGAGCTATTTGGTAAACTACAGCTAGCTTTTACACTTGTGATTTTTAAGAACAAACCTTTAATTTTGAAATTCACAGTCTCTCCGCCATTACAAGCCCCTTCAGGGCAATGATCTATCAAGTTCTGACTGTTTCAAACTGTTTGTGCTAGATTCAGCATCTATCACTCCTCAGACTTGCTGCACATTTAGCCACAGAGCCAAGAAACAATAATTTTCAATTAAGAAACCTGGAGAAGACTTGGGGACTTGATTTATGGTGCATGACTAATTATCAAATAGCTAGCCTAATGAAAATTAAGCTGCTGGTTACTACAAAGATTTAACTTCATTTTCTTGAGAAGAAGCTGATATGACCCAGAATATAATTCATTGAAGTTTTATTATATATTTTAAAACAGGCAAAACAGCAGAAATGATCTAATTAAATTTTTAAATATGATTTAAAATTTTCTCATTTTTTACATTGTGCACTGTAATGAAGATGGCTCATGGAAACTTATATCTGAATTAAAAGCTTCTTATTGCCTGAAGTTAAAGTGTTTCCTTTTGGATGGTGATGAAAGAGATAAGAATATGAAGGGCAATATGACAGAAATTGCTTTTAAGGCTCAGTGCATTTACAAGCAAAAGATTCTGTTCAGCACAGAGTTGATGCACAAAAACTAGGTTCAATACCTAGAGTATTTTATATGTAAAACCCTGGTTAGATATTCTGTTTTAGAATTAATTTTGGCAATCTTTAGAAAATAAGTAGGATGCTGCTCTATGATGCTTATTTATTTTTAACTCTTTGGGGGCTGGATTCACAGCTTAAAGAAATCGGTGGACTTTCTTATATCATGTATTTTCTTCCTGCTTATAATGGTCTGTTTCAGGGCGGCAAGGGTCCAGCTCTGTGGCTGTGAGCAGCATACACTCATCTGAGCAATCCTACTAGAAACCTCCATGGGGGAAGAGGAAGGTTTACAATTAGGCACTAAGAGTGAAGGTAGAGGCCTCTTAATTACTATTTCTGCAGTGAACTCTTGGATAGAAATTCACAACCCTATACATTTAGGGCCTCCAATCACACAAATATTACATTTTTAAGCAGGAGGAATTAGCAACCTTTTAAGTACCCAATGCAAACAGCTCTGTATAAGTCATTAGTCACTACTATTTTCACCCAACACATTCACATTGACTCTCTCTGGTGTCCATGGATCTATTAAGAAGAAGGAAAATGAAACAATAAATTCTTCAAATAACACTCTTTTGCAGAAGTTAAAAAGTGAAGGTATTTTTTCCAAGGCAAAAATAAATCTATTCCTATGGAAGAAGCCAGCCTTAGTTTGATGTGTGTCACTGCAAACAATTCTCCCTCTGCTCTGAGCCCTGCACGCAGCCCTCATAGGCTTTGTTTTGTGCACTTAGGCAAAACAATGGGGAAAGAAATATCAAGGTGAAATGACAAAACCCCCTAGATTAGAGCAGCTGGTAACAAGACTGCTCAGGATCGTCACTAAAGATACCAGTCACTGAAAGGGAGAAAAAAGGGAAGGAGGAAAGGAGAACTTGATTTATTCAGGAAATTGCTTGTTTCTTCAGAAGGCCTTTATGGGGACCATCACTTTATGTTAGAAGACAGCTGGTAACCAGAAAGGGAGTGGGAATTAAATTAATTTCCTATCTAACTCTTTAAAAGTCTGGGCTCTGTTCAAGTAGATGTACAGATATGTACAGAGTGCAACTGATGCTTTTCCTTCAGTTTCCCAGTTGCAAAAACAGCCTAAACCAAGACCGCATATTTTTAGTATTTTCCATACTGAAGCAGCACTATATCCTGATTAGCTCCAGTATGGCTAGGAAAACTCTACCTACACAAATTTCCTTGATGGTTTCAAGACCCTACATGCTTACATGTGTGTTCACAGACTTTTTAGCTCAAATGGGAGACTTTCTTGCAACAGGTTTGGTACAAGATGAGAGACACAACCCCAGACACTAAAGTCAAGTAACAATGCCTTGCACTAGTCCATGAGGGAGAAATCCCTCCCTTTGTCTCCCAAGGTGTTCTCCACTGTCCTTCTGAATTACTTGGACTGGAGCTGAGAGAGCATGTTGTCTTTGCTCTCCTAAACCCATTGTGTTGAACTGCTGTGTGCTGTTAAACAGCTGCCACAATTTATCCCTGGCCTGGCCATACTTCAATAGTGGGTGAAGTGATTCATGCATGTATGGACTGTAAAGTTTGTAAAGCACTTCAGGATCCTTTGGCATAAAAGCTGCTACATCACTGTAATTTATTAGCTGAGTGCGTTAAGTCTTAATGACAATACCCTCCGAGGTAATGCAGCTCAGACTATTAGGCTGAAATGGTCTTGAAAAGTTTACACACAAAACTAAATGTATACTGTAAAAGCTTCCTCTGTTTGCAGTCTGGGGCCACTGTCTGTCCACAAAAAGACTTCCTTGTCATGGTCGTTTCTTTAGGTTGCATGGCATTTAGGAGCTGGAAAGAAACATATATCCAGGTCCTTTCTTACACGGTGTTGCAGTGCAATGGAAATGGTTGCTGCATCCAGTACAAGAATATTATCTGATTTAAAATGAGGAGAAGGTCTCTGTACTCATGCATTGTTCAAACTATCAACAAAAATGCTGAGCACATTTGTTCAAAACTTCCTTTTGTCTCCTGATTTACAGCTGTCATCAAATTTTCAAATAAGGCCATAGGAAAAATACCTACTTCAAGTGAAACCGCTTCCTGTAGGGAAATAAAAATACAGGAAAACTGGGAATAAGAAAAAAAGATTGTAGTCTATTTCAGGTCTAGGATGCAGCATTCATATCTCCATGTTACCATTTTGGAGCTTCACATAATCTTAGCCATCTGATCAATGGTAGATAAAATAAAGCACTGTACCCAGGGAGACAATCCTTGCACATATACAGTATGAGTTTTCTGTATCTGTAAGATGTTGGAAATTTTTTGGAAGAAGAGAAGGAAGTTGGTCTGTACATTGAAAGATATATGGTCCTTCATTATAGAGACTTCTCAACTAAAATTTGGAAAATGTCCTTTTTTCCTTTCCCACAAAAATTTTGCAGTTCTGGCCCCTCTCTGTATTCATTGCTGCTAACATGTAATGTCCTCTGTTTTCAATAACAGATTCATATTCCAAGTAGCAAGTTAACAGAACCTGAGACAAAGAGGAGAATTGCAGTCATTTAGTTTGACCTATATAGCTCAGGCCACGTCTGTGGTACATGGCGCTGAATGTCATGGGGACATGGTTATCTGGGCCTCAGGTCTCTCACTGTCACTGCCTTCCAAGGCACACTTTGCCATCCTGGAAACCTTTGGTCCTAGATGTGAGAACTGGCATCCGGTCACTTTAAAATTCATGCTGTTGAGGTGTCATTTTCTCCAGAACAAGTCAAGGACTGATATGTACATACACTGCCTGAGTCATCACCTCTCTGCTCAGACTGGAGGTTTGAATCAAGGGCAGGTTCATCGTTTCCCAGGTTTACACAGCAGTGTGGTTTTCTCTGTAAAACCAGCAGGGTAATCAGTTAAATGCAGCATGGAGCATTATCACTTAGAAACTACCAGTAGATTGTTAAACCCCACAAAAACACCATATGGAGTTTGACTCCTTTTTTAATTTTTTGTCCCATTGACCTTTTCCTACTGGCATTGGCTTCTGGTATAGGTATCTAATTCAAACTCTGTACCTTTTGGAGCTACTACACCCTAACAAGCAGAAATGCTGGGGCAGTAGACAATGTCTGATGTTATTTAGGAAATGTCCTGTGTGTTACTTCATTAAAGCAGTGGGACCCAAGCTCTGTTTCTCCCTGGGCACTGAAAGAGCAGCATCTTCCAGTTTTCTCAATTGCTAGTGCAATGCTTAGTGATAATCAGCGCAGGAATGAGAGGAGATGGAAACAATGGAAGAGAAACTACAAGAAAAACAAGGCTTACTTGAGATTTGAATAAATTAGCTGCTGATGGAGGGAGATGGAGCAGATGGTCAGTCAGAGCAACCTAAGCCCAAGCAGTCCTATGAAAAGCAGCACAAAGCCAAGCAGGCAGCTCGCAGAGGAGGGCCAGCTCAGGCATCCAGGGCTGGAGAGACCATCCAGTGCCTGGACAGGCAGGTATCCCAAAGCCCACCAAAAAGAAAACACACAGCTTACAGTAAACCCTCAGGCAGACTGCTAAAAAAAATAACTAGAAAACCAGCTAAGTATCCACAGCTGTTCAGGCAAAACAAGCTCTTAACTAAGCACCCACCACAAGATTCACCTCAAAATAACAAGAATCTTATTTGTCCTTTAATCCCCTGTTGGACCGAGAGGCCAGACGAGTTAAGGATCTGTGCTTTGGTATGGTTGTACAGGTTGGAACAGATGAAAGAAAACAAGTTCAGCGGTCTCAGATCATTTCCCAATGGGCCTCTCATACCACTGCTGGCAAGAGCTGCCTTTCTCCTTGCCAGCCACAGCCGAGACAAGGACAGAGTGGGTCTGGAGGTTGCCCACATTTTGCTGGATAATATTTTGTTAGCTCAGAGGACACTGCAGGGATAATGAAGTGGGATTTGTATTTACTGTTGCCCAGCCTCGGTAAAGGCAGGACTACAACATCCAGGCAATTCCTTTAGCTGCCCCTTTTAAAAGCACGAACCCAAACCAGATTTTGCATTCTATTTTATTTTTAAACAGGACATGGCTGCATGAAGCACTAAATATGTTTTGAAGTGAGTCTTTATGCTTTGCATAAAAAATTCAGTGAATGTCATCTTTACCCACTACAAGCACAAAGTTCATATTCAAAGAAACTTCATGAGAAGTGCGAAGGCAGATGCTTTTTGTTTAATGTCACTTACTAAATTTTAGATCAAAATGCAGCAGGTAATAAGTGTCTCCCACTAAATAAAACAGGTCATGGATTCAGGAAAACAATTTTAAGTATGGTTGTAAAAACATAATGTTTTTAGAGAAACTGGTTTTACTTTCTAAAATGCTTAAATTTTTAAAAGAAATGTGATTACTCTCAATTTTCCCTAGATACTAGATTATGGACCTGAAAGTATTGCTAATTCCAGGTATATTCAAACGTAATAGCTGCTGCTTCTTGATATGAGCAGCACGTTTTCCCACTCCTCACACCACTGTACTATGCAAAGTTTGCACTTTAGACAGAAAGGACATAACAAGCTGACCTAGGATAAAGTCCAAATGCAACTCCTAACATGGATCACTGGAGAATTCTCAGCAGATTCTGATAGGCAAGGTCTTATCAGGGTGTTCCTATAGTGGAGTATCCAACAAAGGAAATCAATAATTTCAGGAGTTTTTCTCCCTGCTTGTTGCTGTTTCCTGTTAGGAGATATATCAGATCTCAGATAAAAGTGTTAGTAAGCCTAAATAACCTTTACAGGAAATGTAAAGTCATCCTGGCCTCCAGCTCTGGACCACATAAGGCAGAAGGGATTTATCTGCTTAACAGCCATATACCTCCATCCTTGTATATGTGGCTTTTATTCTATATTTGATTTAAAGCATAAGTTAATTCTGGAGAGCCTGTATTTTCTCTGCAGTTAAAGCAAAACTTGCTGAAAACAAAACAATGCAAACAAAGTAGAAAAATATCATAACAGTATAACTATGGAAAGCTGAATCATCAAGAGTCTTCTCATATTTTATTGTGATTTTTCAAAGTGCTAAGTTTGTCTATTAGAAAGACATGGAGATCTAGTTTTACAGCATATTTGAAACACAGAGAAAAATGTTACATGCTGGGCAATGAAATTGAATTTTTTTTATTCTTGAAAGAGACCTATCCATTTCATTCAGTTCTGCCATATTTTTAAGTAAAAAAACAATAGGAATCTACAAAAATATTTTGGTAAAATTCGTGAATATCTGCAGGGGTTCTGGAACTAAAAGTGATATTTCTTCCAACCTTCATATGAATAACTCATCTGCTAGCCCCATTTTATTTATCACAAATGAAATAATAAGGCAGAGACACAGAAAACAGTTTCTCTGCTCATACAATACTTCTTGCTTGTTATAGGTCCATTAATACAAACCAGGCACTTTTTGCGTTAAAGATTGAAGTGATAGAGCAGCCATGTGTCCTTGTGGCTAAACATTTTCAAAATACAGTCTCTGATGAAATGTTGCTGTGCTATTAGAAGGAGCTGTGTCCTGAAGAGTATGTTTGGGCAAGGTGGGTGAGCCTTAGGGAGGCAAAGGCAGGGGTGAGCAAACCAGAACAGAACAGAGCCTTTGACCCTGTGATGGCTCCCAGGAATTCAGCCAGGTGCCAGGATTATAGCTGGCAAGGTAATTCTCCCAAACCCACAAAGATCAACAAACAACACGGCTCATATACTGCAGCTGGGTATTTTTTTAATGAAAAAATGAAGGGCAGTGCTAATTTTTCACAAGCCAGATATTAAACAGTCTATATAGAAGCTCCACTAATGATTTCAAGAGAAATGTGGCAGTTAAGCAGAGAAGACCTTAGGCCACCTTTTGCAAACTGTGTGTTTCAGGTCTTGAGAAGATAGAAATTCTATCTTCTACTGGGGTTCACTCTTGCATCTTAATTCAAAATAAAAGCTGGCTTTATCAATGTTTCAGTTTAAAACACGTATCATCCTGTCAAAACCCAAAATTGTTCCCAATACATTTTTTAAAACAATCTTGAATGTGTTATGTAATTTCTATTTTTAGTATTAGTTTTCCCTTTTCTCCAAATTTCTCTTAAATTAGTCTTCTGCCTTATTCTGTCTTCACCTAACTCAGCTGAAACATTTCTTGAAGAAACAACATGATTAGCATAACCTACAATGGATGAGATGAAGCTTTACAGCTATTAAGAAGATAAATTTGGGTAACAACACTAAGAAAATATCACTACACCTAAGGTAGACAGGGAAATAGAAAGCCAAAGGTTAAATGCCCTTCAGTATGGTTACAGTAATGATATTATGCTTTCTTATGGATGTTTTAGACTGGTTTAATGGATGAAAAAATTTATAGTGGTTTACCCTCACCACCTCAGGTCCACCTACAATGTAGTGCAAATTAAAAAATGTAGTGTAAATTTTAATTTTTTTTTTTCTGTGTTTTCTCAAACTTCCAGTTTCTAGGAAAACTAATATTAACATACCATCATCTATAAAGACTGCACCATGCTGTGCTAGGTTTGTTTTTGTCACATCCCACCTTAAATTGTAAACCACCTTTGAGAGCAGCCTTGCTAATTCATTTTCAACTGGTCATTTTAGGGCCAGACCGGGATTTGGCTTTTGCTTCTGAAAATTACACGTGAACATAATGCCATACAAATAATGAAAAATGTAAATATTCACCATTTGCTGGAATATCCTCAGGTCAACCAAACTCTTGCTGCTTTGTGATTAGTGGTCTATTAATGTGCACTGTGGCTGTATCATCTTGCTTTCCCATGGTGACATTATAAGCCTATTAAATGACTAAGGATATACATAAATGTTGGGGGTGGAGGAGGAAGGCATTAAAACATAAAGAGAAATAAACTTCTTTGCTTTTTTTTTGTTTTTGCTGCTGTTCTTAGTAATGATGCCTTTTTAGTTCTCAGTGTAGCTCATGTCCCTCACTCTTCAGCAGCTTCTCAGGGCAGCCAGAATAATCATCCATTGCACCCACCTCATCTGTTCATCTGGCTACACTCTTTGGCCAGAGAGCCACGCTCTGTCAGGAACCGGTCACAGACGGAAACAGAGGTCTGCTCTATGCCTCAGAGTGCCTGAGATCTCTTCCCTTTCCATGTAGCACCACAAAGATCTCCTGGGTTAGTGGAAAATGTTGGATTCTGATCTGCACTTCAGATCTTTACCATGCCTGGTTGGCCTGCAATGCACTACCACCATGATGACACCGTCACTGACCTCCCTTCTTCCCCTGACCCTCCAACTCTCACCCAGTGTGTTGCCCATCCCACAGAGGATATCCACTCATCTGACACATTGCTCCTCATCAAGGCAACCCCTGGCCTTCTGCTCCTCCTGGAGTGTTTGTATGCATCCATCACATCACTCCACCTGCACAACTTCTCTGTCATGCCACAGCTGTTCCTGCAACGGTGAGGTTCTGTGACTGTACAGAAGGCTCTGGTTCCTCCAGTTTGACCAATACACTCTGGGGACTAAATTTCTTCTTAAAAGCCCTCCAGTTTACCACTCATGACTTTTCCATAGGGTTTCACTATAACTCACTCATTAAGGCCTTGGGATTTGTTTCTGGATAGTGCAGCAGGAGGAGGTATCGAGACTGTTCCTCCCAGTGCCACTCCAAGAAAGCCACAAGCAAAGTCCAAAGCTCCCATTCCAAGAAAGGACCCTGGAAGTGTGGCAATTTCAAAGTAACTGTGCATCTCTTTGCCATTTTGGCCAGTATCTGAGCTGTAGTTTTCTCTGTGTCCCTGGGAGGTATAAAAAACTAAGCATGCAAATGGAAACCAGAATATGATCACCGCTAATTTATGAAATCGGAGTTATTATAAACAATGCACATTTCCCATTAATCTCATAGAAAATATGTTTTGTGTTAGAAAAGCAGAGTAATTCACAGTTTCCGGGGCAGCAAATTTATGGAACTGAAATATAATTTGAATTCCTGTAGGGTTTATCAGATTTAATTTTCACAATTCATTTAGCTAAAGTCACATTTTCTTGTTTTAACTCTCTTATTGGATGACTAAATTATGATATATATTAAGTTAACCTTTAATCACTAAAAGCTGTGTTCAGACACTTTGCTATTCTGCAAATGTTAGCCAGGAGCAAGAGCTTTGCTCTTGTTAGGTGTGACCTTCCTGTGGGAAGGAGCCTCTTCCATAACAGTAGCATGCCATGCATTTTAGGCAAGCAAGGATTTGCCCTTATATAGCCTTGGAAATATCTAAATACAGCACTGTGCTATGAATCTGCTTGAAAGGGAAACCTCAAACTCCCAGCTTGGAAATCCTGACTTCCATCTGTCATATCCTAGTAAAGGCGGGCATCTTTTCAGGCCCTCCCTTCCATAATGTGGAAGGTATTTATTAGATTTTTTCCAAATTAATCCAGCCCAGAGCTGGTTTAATAGTGTCATATTCTGCTAATTACACAGTCTTAACATTCAATGTTCCTGGCTGTGAAATGTACCCAGCCTCAACATCTCCATTTGATGGACTTACTTGATGTTTTGGCTGCTGCTGTTCAGACCCATCTGCTTGAATGGCATTATGCCCACTCATCAATTGGTTGGACCTTTTCATTACAATATAGATGTCTATCATTTATGAGTTTATGCTGGTTTTCCAGCTAGCATTAGACTCAACAGCCATGTAGTGAGTGCTTTATGGAAAGCAAAAGTCACACAAACCCCTGAAATCTGGTGTCATTAACAATGAAGATAATACAGTTGAGGTAGATGTATGTTTACATCATTCATTGTGAACAATTTATCAGCTGTATTTATCCTTTATTCTTTCTGTTTTGAAGGAAAATTTATGCACAGGCAATTTTTCCCCCAGTCTATTCTTCTCTGAGTCAGCAGTAAATCTGTAAACAAGTGCAGAGCTTTCAAAGTTCAACCGCTGGGTATTTGTATCTGTTTCATCATGTGTTTTTTTTTTAATTCACATTCTGCTGTTTGTGTAGACAGACTGCAAGAGGGGAACTTGTTAAAATGAATAAATAATTAATGTCTAATAATGAGCAATTTGTTGCGAGGAGTGATCTTCAGTCCAGTATGTGAGAATTTGGGCCTTCAGCTAAAGAATATTTCTTCCTGGATGTTACCTTCAGGAAAATCCCTCCTGAATAAACATTCTGAGGCAAGAAGAGGGATGACTGTAGACAAACTACACAGCCACTTGGGACTTTAATTCAAGTTTATGAACTCCATTAAAGACAATTTACAACATCTGTGAATATTTTCAGTGTTTCTGCAGAATTCATTTTACTTTATTTAGAAATAGACACAGTTTTTCTAAATGAAGGATCAAAATTTTCTATCAACATCATATGTTATGTTAAGTGCTAACCAAATATAAATCTGAAGACAAAATGGTGATATGGAATAAACTAATAAAAGAAAAGCAACCAGACAGATATTATTACTGAGATTATTTTAGATGCTCCTGCACTATTTTCAGTGGTGACATCATTCAAGAGCCTTCAAATAGCTATTTTCTCCCCTTTCTGTTACCTGACAAAATAGCAGCACCAGGAAAGGAATTTCAGACAAGCATTGTCTGCTTTGTATCACTAATTTAACAGAATCATTTCAAGCACTTTTTAAGATAGACAGTCCCATTCAAAATTTTTTTGAGGAAATGACACTATATAGATAAGGGAAGACTATACGAGAAATCAAAAAATGGGGCAGGAAAAAGGACTTCTGAATAGTGATCCAGTTCCTTCCAGGTTTGTCAACAGCAATATGCGAGCATTTTGTTTCCTTGGTTTTTAGAGCCTGGTGTTATCCCTGACGTTCATGGAGAAATCCAGTTTTAACAGCTTGCGTGTCACTAGATAGGTCTGCTCAGTAACCAAGCCTCTAGTCTTATCCTTTTCTCTCTTTGTTTTTTTCCACAGAAACACATGTAATGTATTTTAACCATTCAGCACTTCCTTGGGAGTTTTTTTATGAAAGGCCCCGTGCCTCGTGCTCGGGCGATGGGGCAAAGCCCCGGTGCGGGCGCGTGGTGCCTGGGCAGCTCCCTGCCACATGTGACACCAGGTGCACCCAGCTCACAGACACGGGAGCCGCGATGCCCATCCTCCCATGGCAAAGTCACCCAGGGCCCGATCGATGTGCTGGGGGGTGCTTGTGATTGCAGCTTGTCAGATACTGTCAGCTGTCATCTCATGCGTGCGTGTGGCAGGAGGAATGAGCGCGCTCGTTTTGCTCTTTCTGCCCCCAGCACAGGCACGGACAGGACGTGGGCTATTGTTTGCTGTTTCTCCCCAGGAGCTGTGTCAGTGTGCACTGAAACTATTTCATAGGCATTTATAGACCAATCTTCAGGCTGGGGAATTTTCACCAAGTCTAGATTTTGTGGGCTGCAGCCAGGGAATTATCCTTACCCCAGTCTGAAAGTCAGGCTTGAGCTGCCACAGAATTCCAGAAGTGCCGCTTTTGAGGAAGAGTCTGTCTAAAAGTGATGACACTGTCTCCTCTGGAAAGTCCTCTTTGCGCTGAGATACTGCTGAAGAAGGAACACTGATTTCTTGCTTACACTTAATCAGACTTGTTGACATTTAGATGGAGAAAAAAAGTGGCTCCCCTGAATACATTAATGGTGTAGAAAAGAAAGATATAGATTACACGGGCCCTCTATAGAAGCAAATCTTGCATGAAATTCTTGTCATTTGATTAATATCTCAAATCAAAAGTCTTACCACATTGCAATCTGGGAATCAAGCCAGCTGAGAAACTAAAACATATATTTTCAGTATAACTGTGTTCATAATGACAGGACCACATGGTCACAGCTCCAAATTAAATAAAATATGTCTATTACTGTCCTTTTTCTAGGACACCAGGCAGTACCTTTAAAAACAAGACAAACCACATCTGCTTGTAGAAAGAAAGATACTCTTTGAGAGAGCTGGTGATGGAGACCTGTACAGTGCTGGAAGCTGGAGTGCAGTGAGGTCTCTTTGGGATTTCCACCTGGTGGGGCAGGGAAAGAATGATTTCCAATAAGTTTTCTCTTCTGAAAACTATGAATCACCTTTTTTTAACCATTTATTTTAATGGATGTGCGCTAGACTGTCTTACTGTCAAAACCAAGTCTCATCAACTTCTCACATACCTGTGCAACACTGCACTAAACCTGTACAAAAATTTCTTAACACCCCACCTCTAAGTATTTACCTTGCTGCTAGGCCTGCAATTACTATAGACTTCTTTTGCTGTTGCCCAAAACACTCCTATTTTAACAAGCATTTTTTTCTATATCAAGCCTCAGGCATTTTGGCACCATTAATGATGATGTTATTTAAGCACTGCCCTAGGAAAAGAGAAAGAGAGAAGCTGCAAACCTCTACTCCCTCTCCCTCTGCACACTCACTCCAGAAACGGCCCCTGCTCAGCAGCAGCAATTCTGGGCGGCCCAGGATCACATGATGAGGTTTGTGCTGAGGCTGTTCAAACACAAAGGGATGCTCCTTTCTGCGAAGCAGTTATCCTGCTCATAATCACAGCAAACTTGGAATCTCTTTCATGTTCCCCTAGCGGTGTTTTATTCTAGCAGGAATTAGTTCAGTAACTCAGAGAGCTGTACAGAGAATAACACGGGGTACATTTGAAACACCAAAACCTTCGAATTTAAAGTACTGTGCAAATATAGGCCCGCATAGAGAAAAAACATTGCTTTAAGTAAACATTGCAAAAGGAGAAAAACCTGGACATTATAGGATTTTTTTGCTTATTTAACTTTATATAAAGTATGAAAATGAATGTGACATGTGGATAACTTGTTCTCTCCAGAATGTGCTTTACAAGTCATAGATTCTATATGATGTTGGTGTTGCTATAGTAACTCCTTTTTACGGCATAGCAAATACTCTTACAAAACCTTTTGACTTTTAGTAAGAAAATTTGCATTCTCAAAATGTTTTCAAGTAAACTTTATGACCTAAAAATAATAGATTCATTGTCTTTCCCTTCTCTCATCTCTCTCAGCTACATATAAGCAATTAAAATTATGCTTCCTTGGTCGCAGACTTACTCTGTGATCTAAAAACTGATTTCATCTCACAGCTATATTTTATGCAATCCAGTAACTTTGCGTAAATTCTAGTGAGGCTTCATATGTTAACTTCAGTCATAGATTTCCCTCTTTTTTCCCTTTTCTCTCTTTTTTTTTTTTTTTGCTTTGTTTAGAGGTGATTAATTACTCAAATGCAATGGGAACCATTCACTTAATACACGGTGTGTAAGCTCAGTCCTTTTTATCTTCCCTGTTTTGAACACCCAACCGGCCAGTTTTACCCCACTGAGCTAATGCAAGACAAAAAAAAAAAAAAACAAACCCTCAATGGCACACACTTTGGATAAATACCTCTACACTGTACATTTGCCAAGAGAGCTTCTAAGATCAGCTCTGTAAATGTCATGATCCTTAATGCTATTGTGGTATAACTGAAGAGCGTTCCTTGAGCCCATTTGGCTGGGCTGACTAGCGCACTTTGTTTTCCCAGGAGAAGAAAGCAGAGTAGTAAACCATTTTTGCAGAATGTCATTCTCCCACAACAGTTTATGAAAGAAACATCTGTGACAAGAATCTTTAATGCTTTTCTCAAAGCCAAGCTGACAGTAAAAGAGCATTGCTAAAAGTGGCAAATCAATCCCATTCCACTCCTTCTAGAGCAGGACACCTAATTTGCTATGTATCACATGTATTTTCTTCGCATGTGCTGAGAGGCTGTGACATTGATGTGGTGGCTGTCGTCCAAGCTTCTGTTGAATAAACACTTTGGCCATATAGCAGGCACACTGGCATGTTTAGCAATGTCTGCTGTCCAGTGTGAGTTTACTTCACCTCAGGGAAAAGTTTGTTTAATTTTTAGATTGCAGTTTGGGGGTATAAACAGTATCTTTGAAGGCTGATTTGAAAACTTTGGGGGTTTTTAAACTTGGCTTGCTTAGTGAGGGGTTTTGTACTACCTGGAAACACAGACATATGAGACAGAAGAAAGTAACAACAAATACAAGTCAGCAGCTAAAAATTATTTCATTACTGAGATTGTGTTGATTGTGATATAAAAATAAGATGATTCAGCCAAAACCAGCCTCACAAAAGGTATCTAGATCTGAGAGAATAATTTTTCTATTTAGTTAGTTAAAACATCTGAAAGCTTTTACTGACATTGGACAATGAATCAAAGTTCTGGTGAGTGGTGCACTGAGGAAACTGAGAGCTCAGCTGTGAATCAGAAGGATCTTTCTTAAGTTATTGTTGTTTTTTTAAAAGATGTAACACTACTGAAAGTTTTGGTTATCCCCACATTAAAGTAAATCCTTAAATAAACTTCTGATATCTGTAAGACTTAAGTTATTCTATTTTGAAACTTTTTGCAAAAGAACATAAGGTAGAAGGGGAACCACAACTTCTGGCATGGCTCATATACAATATAGCATTCTTCTTTCATGTAAGGATGTTAAATGTAATGCCTCTCTTGTCACCCTTTTAGCATGAGCACGTGAGCCAAGCCATGCAGTTATTCAGCACTATCAGATCTCCCCCTGAATCCCTGATCCTGTGGGAGTTCTGGCTGAGGCTGGAGTTCATGTTGTAATGAGATGGATCTAGATAGTGAATTGACAGCTCCAAGAACCTTTCCTGGCAAAGAGATGGGTATCCCCACATCCGAAAGCTGAGTAAGATTAAAGGCTGGAGTGACAGGGCTGGAGTGAGAACAGCCACAGCTCGTAACAATGGCAGATGTCTTGTACCTCTCTCATTGCCAGAGGAACGGTGGTAAAACTGCTGGAACACAAACTTAGAACCCAAATTTTGCCCTTAAAAGAAAGGAGCCCTACAGAGGGCAGCCGTAAGAATTTCTTATTTGCAGGGAGCTTTCTGAATTCAGGCTCTGGCATTGGGGCTGTTGTATGTTATAAAGTTAAGAAAGTTCCAAGCTCCAAAGAAAGCCTATTTATTCCATCAGTTGCCATGGATAACACTTGTTTGTGTCCATCTTGAAAGCCAAAGGAGTGGAATTGCATAAATAGAGGGGCCGGAATTCAGAATACATTCCAAAGAGATATAATTGGCATCTCCATAGTTGTTCAATTAGTGGCACTTGATCAGATAACCAAGCCCGTCTAAGTTCTCCTGAATGTCCCTGTGAAAGTCAGCTCAGTGACTTGTGGGCACAGTGAAAAGGTGTGGAAGAAACTCGAACACTAATGATATTTAGAATGACAATTCACAGCACCACGGAGAAACGGAAGACAGACTCACCCTGAGGCCACGTGAATGGAAAGCAAGGGTAGTTTCCAAAGCAAAAGGCGGACCTGAAAGATTTAATCCCAATGAGAGCAAGCCACCTGTTCTGCCACATGCATTTCCTCCTCATTCTTCATACCACCTGCCTTATGCAGGGGAAAAGGATTTCATGTCTTCAGGAGGCACAGTTCTGCTCTCCTTTTTTTCATAAAAAAAGTGCCT
The DNA here is from genome assembly GCA_013397115.1 of Edolisoma coerulescens. NCBI lineage: Eukaryota > Metazoa > Chordata > Aves > Passeriformes > Campephagidae > Edolisoma > Edolisoma coerulescens. Next base: position 1,319,272 of record VWZW01006255.1, read on the forward strand.
CCACACAGTGAGAAATGTCCCTTGCAATTTTCAAGCTCATTTGAACTTGAAAATACTCTCATCTGACTTCAATGGGACAAATCTTCAGTAGGGCACGCTTGGCTGGGCTGGATGCTTGTTGAGAAAACCAGTCTGCAACCACCTGTCGGCTGCTGGGTCCTTTTGTGAATATTCAGCTCTTTGAGAATAGGACCCTATTTCTGCATCTGTACAGCTTTGAGCACATTCTGTCCGTGGAAGTGTGGAACTTCAGACACTACCCAAAACACACGATTTTTTTTAAACATTGCAATAGATGCAGTAATACACAGGCAAGTAAACAAATCCCTGCCAAATTAACCCTGAGCCCTGAAATTGCCCAGAGTACAATATAATCAGGTAGTTTGAACACTGCTGGGATTTTTAAAGCGAATGTGCATGGTGCAGTTGATAACAAACTGCTTTTTTTTAACTTGCTCTTCGTTTCCTTTTGTGTGCCCTCCTCCCATATAGTCGATATCCAAAACATCAAAACACAATTTCGTTTTATTTTTCAGAGTTCATTTACTTACGCTCAAAGGCTTTTGTTACAAAGAACAAAGCACATGTGTCTAACAGTTTGACCCTTCCTCCATCCTTCCCTAGGGGCTGCAATTAAACTTTCATTTAAGTAGTTATTTGGTGTGTGGGATACTATGCTAAAATACTTTGAATCAGTGGTTTTTGTAAGGCCCCCAGCTGCTCTGTCTACAGCACCCAGTAACTCTTCTGATCACATTGGAAAGACTTTGCTAATGTTGGGTGTGCTTGGGAGGGCTGATTATTTAGATAGAAGAAATGAAAATATAGAAAGGATTCTTTTTAGGGAAAGGCACTGACTGCAAAGGACAACTGGAGTGTGTATTATGTGTCTGTCCATTTCTTGCCCATCATTTTGTTTCTGCCATGGGAATACATCAAAATATTGTCTTCCTGTGAATAAGGCACTTATTCATGACTTAGGACCTTGTAAATTCCTTATGTGATTGTGTTAAAATGTCCTTACATTTCCCATGCTCATGCTAGATTTTTATGTATGCCGGCACATTTCCCTGCCCCTCCTCTGATGCCGCTTTACACGCACAAAAATGGAAAATTTGTTTTCCTAAGAAAAAATTGCTTTCTGAAAAAAATTGGTTGGTTGATTTATAGCAAAAGAAGGAAGAAGTCCCTTGTTGCCACCTATACCACCTCTTGTCCCCTTGTCTTTGTCATTATTTTCCACATTTTTTAAGAAACAGTAGTTGTATTAATTTCTGAATGATTTTGGAGTTGTTCCCCTTCCCTCACTGCACCCTGCTCCAATCTGGTTGATTTTCTTTCTCATCTCATTCATTTCCTTGAAAGCATTCACACCAGAGCAGCTTCATCCACTAGTCTGTGGTTGCAAACCAGATTCCTCTGGAGAAAACTAAGCCTAAAGCCATACTCCAGCACCAAAGTGGTGCTTGAGTCACAGCCAGGAGGGCTGCACTGTCAGCCAGTCTTCCAGTGCACAGCTAATACATTCCTTACAGAAAAGTTTACATCACATGTGCGGTGAAGGCATTCAAGCCAGAGGTCCAAACTCTATTTAATTAAAAATAAGTCCTGTGAACCACATGAAGCGGAGTTCTAAGGAGCCCAAGCACGTATCAATCCCATTTACAAGATCTGTTTCTATTGCAGTGAATTGCATGCTAATTTAATGTCTATAGTACATGTAATGTCTGCCAAGTCTGCAGCCTCCCTTTCAGTGGGATCACTAAGAATCTCTGTGCCCTTTAAGGCTATTTTCACAAAGTTTGAGACTTCATCTCTACAGGTTCACAGTTTCTGGAAGGATGAAATACCAGTATTTTCATACAAGCTGCATTTCTTCAGAAATCTAGCTAGTACTCGTGCCACTCATGTTGAGATATAAATCCCTGTATGCACAGCAATATCAATAACAGTTCTTCCCAATTATGCCAAAATGTTTTTGAATTGACACTGTAGTTGTCAGCTCATATGTTTCCACCAAATGTGCACTCTAGGACTAAACTGAAACTGAATTTAGAATATTCTAAACTTTTGGGGGCGGGGCAGTCAATTGAATCTTGTATGTGCATTTCATGAAGGGCTTAATCAAAACTCAATCAATTCCCACCTCACCAAGTTTAGAAAGGGATTAAAATCCAGTACCAGATTTGGATCTGAATTTTGTGCCTGGGGGCTTATTTCTGTTATCAATTAGTTGTTGCTCTTGTGATGTATCAAAAGGCAGTAGCATATAGGCTGTTGTTTAGAGATGTACATAATGTAGCTTTAAATTTCATTGGGAAACTAAACAAAACCTCTGGCCTTAGGGCTGCATGTTCAAATGCTACAGTCCCATAGTGCATTACACCAGTCAACACTTCTTTTCAAATACCACCCGCATAACAATTAACCTCACTTCAACCTTGAGGTCTCTGATTAGTGATGGCCTATTGTTTAAGTTCCATTAACATAGCCCCTGTGTTGCCCTATTCTCACTCAAATGGACTAATCAAATCAGTCACCAAGGACTTAAGCTCAGGGTCCAACTTCTTTAGTAAGCAGCAATTTTCAATTTAAGTAGAATGGTGGATGTCATCAACACAGTCACAATTAGTGTAGGTCTGACATGGAAAACATTCTTAATGATCCCAAATCTGTGAAATATCAAGGGCCCCAGCAACTTGCAATATGAGAATTTCTATGTATATTAGAAAAATTACAATATCAATAGGGTAGTCAATGCATTACCTTGTACCAGACAAGGCTCTAAAAGGACAAACCTCAATCAGATTCCATTTAATTTCAAGAAGCAAATGCTGTTTTGAACCAGTAGAAGTAAAAACACATTACAGCATTCATAAAATGTTATTTTTTGCTACCCACACCCCATTTATTATGCAAAAAAGGAAAGAATTGTTTATTTTTCCAAATCCAGTTACAAAGTTGTTATTCTTGACATTCTTCTTCCTTGGATTACATAATGTTTTCATTCACAGTAGCTGATACTTGCTCTTTCAATCATTTGGAATTAAAAATGGTCTCATATTATTTCTTTGGATTATTTTTAACACTGTATTCTATTTCCGTCAAGGTATTGGATGATTGGAGCACAAACCTCTAAGAAGATACAGTGGAAAAGTCATGGAAAATACTTCACCAGTAGAATTCAGGGCCAAATCTTCAAAGGGCCAATATGCATGTAATGAGAATTACTGCCTCCTTATCAGCACAGATACCCACAGTGCACAGGCAAGGAATTATTTTATTTTCATGCACATGCAGTTAGTGCATGAGCAGCACATGTATTTTCCAGCCATTCAGATCTTTCTTTCCTTTGAATAAGCAGCAAGAAGGCAGAGTGAGAAGCCTCTGGCTATTGAGCAGAACACTGAGGACACCAAGGACTTTCAAAATGGAGCCTTTGTGGCAGATACGATTTTGCTGTGATTATAACTGGTAATTCCTACCTAATCGAAAAGAACCTTTTTTTTTTCTTTTTCTCTTGCCATCTTGTTTTCTTGCCAAATTGTATCCACTTTCTCAGTCTAATACTTTTTCAGACCATGGTGGAATCATACTCTCTCATCTCCTCAGAACGTGATGAAGTTGCTAGATAATGTTCACACGTAGCTTTTCTTTTATGATCAGCTGAAACACTGTGCACAGAATAAACATTGCCAGACACATTAAGTGTTTTATTTTTCTGCTTCAGAGAATGAAGTTTGGCAGAAATATTCCCCAATTTAAATCCAGCTTTTGTCTGCCTCATTGCTTTACACACCATGTAGTGAAAGAACTGGCTTCACACTGCTCCCACACCACCAGTCCATCTGACTGACAATAGATCCAATCTGCATTACATGGGAGGCCATGTGAGTGGTCTGTTCTGCTCCTCCATCTCCACCGACAGCTGGAACTGGACTTGGAGCAAATACCAGGAGAATTTGCATGATAGTCCATTTGGAGCACATATGCTATAAATTCACCATTGCTGCAAAATGCCAAGCCATAGGCCCCGTCTACACAGAAGTTACATGAATTGAAATTAAAACCAATTTAGTCTAAACCAGAATGAACTTCTGCGTGAACGCTCATAATAGTTTAAAATCATCTCGCTTCAGTTTATGCAGCACCGCTGGCTTTCCCCAGCCGACAATTAACCAAGTGCAAGAGAAGCACAGACACAGCCAAGCAGTCTCCATCTTTAATTGAAGTCACTTTAAACCCCACCTTTAGCCCCGTTGCTGGCAGGGGCTCTGCCCTATTGGCTGGGGCTGTTCAATCATTCTTCAATTCTTGCCTGCGTTACCCACGGTCAATCATTGCCTCCTCTTTGGAGGACTCCAGAAGTGGCACCACACATTGCCCAGCATTGGATCAGGTTTGATCCTTGCAGTCCCTCAGTGAAGGCACTGGGGCAGCAGCTTCTGGAGTGGCAAAAGCTACACACATTCTCCAGCCATTGTTTTGGTCATGTTACCCCTGGGCACTGACCCCCTGCCTGCACTGCCTCCTGTTGCTCTTTTGTTCGAGAGAAAACTTGTCATTTAGAGGCTGATTATTAGTTTTCTTTTCTCTTCCCCACCCGGAGTCCCCCTTTAACTGGATCATCACCAGTTTTAGAAGAGTTGCCCCTTTCTAAAGAAAACAAAACAGAATAAACAACCTCTTTCCAGTCCCTGCCAGAGCTCTCTTCTTTTCACCAACATCCATTTTCTCCCAAACAAAATGAAAGGACAGGGAGAAAAAAGACAGCTTCTTCCCTCCCTCCACAATGAAACAACAAAGAGCGCAAACAAAATTAAAATTAGGCATTTAAGCTGATTTTCGCCACTTAACTTTTGACATGTTTTTGCAAATTTCGTTCAAGTCCCCTCTGAAGACTCAGCCAGTGAAACCCACTGTATCAAGTGGTGTTTCCAAGCCTTTTTTACACAACTTCCGTGAGACAGCCCTCGTGTTGTTTGGAGTGGCAAAGGCACCTTTCTGCTAAGATGAAAATTGGAGGCTATGACACAACAAAGTGTCTGTCGCTTTGGGGAGAAATCAAGGTTTAAATGCATAATTTTTCAACTTTATGTACCTCTGAATATATTTGGGGTCTGATACATCGAAACTCACTCTGCAAAAGGATCTCCAGGTGGGTGATTTATTAGAAGTTAAAGCCATTGCCCAAAAGTTCTGTTCTATTTTATGCCCACGTAGTGTCGGTTCAGCTTCATTGTCTTGCTTTGAGAAGTAATTGTTTTTCTCTTCAGAAATATATTTTTCTTCCAGTAAGTCTGCATCATATTCATCACCTGGAATGTATTGGGAGCGCTGCACTGGGCTCAGCTTGCAGCTGCTCCCAATCATATCCGATGTGCTCAGAGACGACCTGCAAAAGCCTCAGCAGGCGAGGGTGGGACCGCCGGCCCCGCCACCGCTCCTCCTTCCCATCCTTGCACCCACGCTCCGGGGACTTTGCTGCTCTCTGCTTCATCTTCAGGTGTAATTCAAAATCCCGGTTTTGATCCACAAAGCCATTCACGGTTTGAGAGCTTGTATTTCTTTGAGGCTGCTTCTCTGTTTCAACATCGTGTTTCACCTGGCAGCCAAGATTGGCTGCAGTTGCATGAGATGAATAGCAATGTTGACTCTGCAAAATACATGAGAGTTTGCAGAATGACAGGCCATTCTCAGTGGATGTACAGCACAGGAGCAATAGAAATATGGGGAGTGTCTTGTTTCAGAGAGGAGAAAAGGATTTATTTCCATTGGAAAAAATTAATATTCTTCATATTTTTGTAAGAATGTCATGAAGTAGAACCACTCCCCTGAAAATATTCTGCAGTAGAATTGCTAAGAACTGTGTATATGACTTGTGCTCATATTTGTGTTGTGGGTTACACCAGCAGTCGTATCTTCTCCTTAGAAGCCATTAGGTTTTTTACTGGTCTCACTTAGATCTGAAAAATCCTGAAGAAAAAAAAATCACATATACATGAAAGTCATGAGATGTTACCACCATACGAAGTCATGCAAATAAAATATTGACTACTGGAAACAGAAAATTAGAATTTAATTTACTAAAGGAATTAATTTAATACAACAAAAGAAAGAATATAGTATATGCTAGTCAGGTGCTGCACATTTCTTCACTAAGACCTGTTCCCTAAGGCCCGAAGAACTATTCTGCTCTGGTCTATGCAGATGCCATGAGATAAGGATATTCCTTCATGGCTTTGCAATCATCCAGCTTCTCTTGGGATTTATCTCTGGTTTCATAGCCTACCTGACTGAGGTAAGGCACAGATGTTGCTGTAGTACACTCAAGGGATTCCTCCTTCTATATAACCCCATGGCTGCTACCTCCAGCCAATATCCCCTTTGCCTTTCCAAGGAGCACCCAGGTCTCTCCACATGCCCTTGTTCCCTTCTCCCCATTCCCACCTCCCCTTGAGGTCTCTCACCTTTTTTGTTGATGTGGCAGCCAGCCAAGAATCCTACTTAACTAAGAGAAAACTATTTTTCTCTGGCTTAACCAAACTAAATGTGTCGAGATTAAATTAACTGGCTGAGTTATAAAACACATAGTATTGTCAATGGTTGTGATTTTACAGCAGGTCAAGAAATTTTCTGTTGTTTCCCTACAGATGGAAGGTCTTCATTACTCTGTCTTCCTGACCTAGAAGAAAAACTTGTGGCTAAGGAAAAGATTGAGTAGAGGACTTCAGAGCATTTCAGAAACAGAGGACAAATGGAAAACTAATAGCTTTCTCTAATTTGTTTGGGTTTTTTTAACAAAACTCTTTTAAAATAAAATGTTATGCTTGTTATGGTGGTAACAAGCTGTCATATCACTTCTCTTGGGGTCGTGTTTGGAACTGGCCAAAATGCTTATAGCCCTGTGCAGGATGCAGTTCAAGCCCATGTGTTGTATAATAAGCTGTGCCCATTGCAATAGTTTCAGCTGCATTAAGTCAGCTCAGTAGAGATAACTAAACATAAGAAAATACAATTTTTCCTTAGACAAAACTTGAGTGGAAAGGCATAGCGAACCCTTAGCACTACATACAGCAAGTGGATAGGAAACCATCTGCTCCACCGCTGCCAGCTTTCCTGAGCCTGGGGACCTGAGAGATGCCCCAGGCTCCTCAGCAGCAGTTGCTAAGGAAACATTTTAGGGAACCTTTTTCATAAATTCATAGTAATCTCCATTTCTCAAATGTCAAGGCTAATGACTCACCCTTTGATTGCAAATGGGATTTACTACCACAGAATTGCTGGCAGCCTTCAAAGCTAAATTGTATTTGTCAGCATTTGAAGACTTTTAGTATATTGGTTACCACTGCTCCCCTTGAGTGAGTAGAAAATGTAGATACATGAATATCTGGCAGAATTCCCTCAGATATATTTCAACCCTTTCCTAAGTTTCCATATAGGAAAGAAGACAGGTATCGGTGTCTGAAGGGCTCCTGCAGCAGGGAATCCCCACAGCAGAGCCTGTGCCTTTGGGGGTTTCTTGCCTGAGGTGCAACCAGCCTTCTCCTGGGAAGCACAGACCCCACCAGAGGGGAGCTGGGACCAGCCTAAAGCTGTCTCTGGGGATGACCAGTAGAGACATGCACCCTGCCTTTCCCCCAGGGGTTACTTCTGCTTGAAGGCAGCTGGATACGCCTGTGGATTTTCTGCAAGTCACACATAAATCAGTGTCCTTGGCTGCCACTGATTAATCGCTATGGGAGTCTGCACCGCTCGTGCATTTGGGATATGACCTGAAACGAGACCAAGAACCTGACACTACAATGTTTTGTGCCTTCACAATTCTTTTTCTGCCAAGTGCCAAGTTTGCAAATGCACCCTGAGACTTCTTTCTTCAAAGTATTTGAGAAGTTATCAACAAACCAACTTCAAGCATGATATCCATTGCTTTGAAGACAATACACATTTAGAACAAGATTCTCTCTCAAGTGATACAGACTTCACTCCAGATGGATCTACTTCCAGGTTAAAAGCTTACAGCCCAGAATACAATTTCAAAAATGGATATTTTAACTCCTAGTACTTTAAAAATACATAAAAGAACCTCAAATAAATAGAGACCTAACCTCAAATTTTCTGTAAATTAATTTTTGTGAACACTTCACATTTATATAAATGCATATTATAAATCCATTTGAACATTGGTTCATATTGCATTTAACGCATTTCCACTTAATATAAAAGTTACAGAAATAATGTCCTTTGGATTCATATTATAAATCACTTTGACTTATGGAAATCCCTTCTCCCTGGAATTGACAGTGACTGGTATATGGAAGATACTGATGAGACCAACTTGTTGTCAGTAGCATGACATTGTTAGGGGACACATTCCTTGATATAAAATCAGTATCCACCCATTTAGGAACATGCACTTAAAACATACAGAAATTCCTGCAGAGGAACACTTGAATGTTATTTTGAAGTGTCTCCTGGTCACCTTGAACACTATTGTCCAAAACAGGCAGATGGAGTAAACACTCATCCAACTTTTGCTTTCTCTGTCTAGGGAAAAGATATCCCTCAAATGCATTTTGTACCACTCTACCTAGAGACAGACAAATTGGCTTTCCTGTTGCATCTGGCTACAGGATTTTACAGTGTAGATTTGCTCATTTTTCAGCTTGCATATTTAGCCAAATTGCCAGAATACACCCAGGCTGGGAGAAGGCTCCACTCTAGAAATCTTTTTGCCTAGAATAAAGAAAGAGGAATTTCTGCCTCTGAGATGCTGACACTGGTGTTTCTAAGGCCATTTTTTTTCCTCGATTGATTGGCTTCTAATTCTATACCCTCTCATAGAATTTTGCTTTTACTGATACAATAAAATTAAGTACTGTGAGTGTAGAGGTGGTCTTAGGCAGGTCCCCCTTCGTTTCCAGCTGGCTCTATATAAAATAATAATTTAAAGAATACAGTTAACTCAGAAAATAAGTTTCCAAAACTTGACTGAAAACATGTGGCCCCAAAATGTAGATGAAAAATGAACAAACATCTGCATTATCATACTATTTACCAAATGCTGAAATCAAAGTCCAGTCTATGCACTATTTCCTTTTTCTGTAGCCAAAAAGTCTGCTTAGTTATTACACAATATAGCAAAACCTGATAGCATATTATTTTAGTAACACTGAGTGTTCTCATTCAGCTAACGATTATTTACATCGTTTCTGACCAGAAAAAAAAAATCCTAAGCTGACCAGGAGGATCTGTTTTTTAGTTTTTGACTCATCAATACCTATAACTTCTGCACCTGTGTGCCTTTTTTTGAGTGAAGTAAACTGCCATGATGCTGCACCATGTACCACAGTGGCCCTGAAACACCCTGTCTGATCCTTTACTTGTAAACACCAAGATAGCACCTGCGCACTTAGAAGCAATCACATAGTTGCATGGAGTCACAGTACATGTGATTGTGGTTTAACCTTTTAAAAGAATTGTTTTCTTGGTTCTATTAAAAAACAGAGATAGAGGCTCTGGGAGGTTATGACCAATTTTATTCTCATAGAGCAAATGTGAAATCCTGAGGACTTTGAAGCATTCTGTAATTCAAACAAAGTTTTATTATTTCCTGAAATGCAACAACCATCAAAACATCATCTAGGTAGATTAACACTTTGTTGTCTTGCTTCTTAGAGCGCTAACAACCTGATCTACCAGCACAATACACATTCCTAATGCTCCCTGTCCAGTTGAAGCAGGGAATTTCCTCTAATTTTGGCAAATGATATGCTGAGAGAAACGTTACTTAACACACCACACAGCCATAAATCTGCTTTGTAAATCTTGCACTTTTTGGAAGGCTTATTGCTAAAACTTTTGCTTCAGAAGCACATTTAAGGGTTTTAGATTTAATAAGGTTAAAAACCATCTGAGCATTTTGGGACTACAAAGAAATAATATATCTGTAGTGTCCCTTGCGATAGATTAGAGACAGGACTTGGTTGCAGTAATGAATATAAATGGGATTCTTTATTAAAGCCACTGGACAGAAGCAGGGCTGTAGCTCTGCTCTCCAGCTCCCAGGCTAACTGCACACAACCTATGCTTTCTAACAGCACCACGCAAGTCTATCCCAAATCCTGGCCTAGATTCAGCAGTTTTGGAAGGGATTGCCAAACTCCATGAAACCTAGCTGCTTAAATTGTTCAGCAGTGGATACGACTTCCAGAGCATGCCCTGCCAAGGCTTGCACAATCCCTACATTTGCATGCACGTGAATTAAACAATGAAAAGGCTGGAGATTCTGCAAATGGAAATAGAAATATCCTCCATGCATTTTCCCTGCAAGTTTAAGGATAAAAATGGGTCTGGGACTTGAAAGTCCAGATATTTAATTTCTTTAATGCCATTTTAATTATAAAACTAACTTGCACAATAAATGTAAATATAGAGTGGAGAGAGGCAGCCACCTCTCCGTATGCCAGAGCCAACATTATAGGCTTTCTCCAGGTGTTGGGGTTTTTTTCATGGAGGCTGGACAGGGAAGTTAATGAATGTTTATGGTCTTTGTACTGAATCCAGAGCATGCTCAAGGCATAGACAAAGTAGATAATGGTTATCATCTGCTCTGTTTTGGGCAGAGGAGAAAGGAACTGGATCATTGACCCTGAAAAGCCCATTCCTGTGGATGGAGCCCTGTGCTCTTCCTTTTCCTGCCAGGCCAAGGGAAGTTGAAGACTTGCAGCCCACTGACTGGCAGAGAGACAAAGGAGAAGTGTCCCCTCCATCCCACAGTCTGGTTGCCCTCATCCTCCCAGCGCAAGGTGCGCAGAGCACATGCAGGGGCTGCAGTGCAGAGCTGGGACAGCCCCACGATGGAGGGGAGAGAGGGAGGGAGGATGTTGGTTAGGCTGTTAGGTCTCTCTCTCCTCCTCAAACCTCACTGGCTCCTCTGACCTCCCTGTTCCCACTCAGCAGTCCCAAATCTGCCTTCACTCTGCCCGTTTTCTCTGCTGCCCACCTGCCCCAGCCCGGTGCCACCCTCATGCTCTTGCTTCAGGTGGCAGACACAGCCCACACCCCGCTTCCATTCAGGGGCTGGGCTGCTGTTGATGTATTAAACCTACAAGTGTAAATCTCCTTTGAAGCAGGCCCATCATGCTGTTTTCTGACCACGCTCACTATTAGGGTTGTTTTTATCCAAGGAGCAGCAAATACAGTGCCTTTTCCTAATTTTTTGAGGAGTGAGGGAGAGTGTTTTCTCTGTACTCAGACAAGCTGTCTGGGTTCCAGCCTGAGGAATATCTGCCAGAAACTCCAAGATCCCTGCATGCAAAATAGACTGCTAGAGTCAAATGCATTGAGTTCAGCTTCAGAAACTTCTCCAAAAAGGGCAGTGGCAGACATTCAGTCTGTGGCACAGTTTCTGTCAAAGGGGTTGTGGCCTCCCTTGTGCCTGTACAGCCACACATCTTCCTGGGGCAAACCTCCAGAGCCTTCCCCAGCAAGGGACTTGGTGGATGGACAGGCTGTAGGGATGTTTGAGGGGTTTAATATCACAAAATAGGGACATGACTTTCTTACTTAACTGACAGGGAGATGAAGACAATGGGCTTTGGAGTAAGGCATGTGGTGGAAGACATTCAGAGGCCTTTTACTTGTACAGGGCTGACTGTTGGTAGTAGGGTTATCCTGCCAAAAAAAAAAAAATAAAATCCTGAGGCTCCCGAATTAGAGAATACTTATAAAAATGTTACTTAGGGGCTTCTGATTTGTATATTCCTATCAGCCCCCTCCCTCTCTGTCTCTCCTCTCCAATACCAGTGGTCTAGTCCTACCCTGAGCAGGGGATCGGAATAAGCAGGAGGGTGAAGTGTAGGTGTGGGATCTCAGGATATCAAGAGGTGAAAGGGTGACACTGCCTTCTGATTTGAAGAGCTAACTTGAGGAAGGCCTATGATCACATCAGTGGGCCACATGTACCAAGTGAGCGTTGCACATGTCAGTAAATTAAACATATGTGGTTCTTATTTCCCATGTTAAAGGAATACAGTTTGCAAGTATCAGGGGTGTGTTGTTATTTCAAATGAAGGGTAAATGTGGATTAAGGGTGTTTCAAGATTCCCATGGTCTGATGACAATGAATACCTGCAAAATCCAACTTTGATTTTAAAGTTTTCCCAACATTTAAAATGTCTGCCTCACAACATTGGTGTGGGACCTGGTTTCATTTTAAAGGCTCATGGAAACGACCAGAGCAGCAGGAACAATAAGAGCACCCTTTTAGAAAAATACAGGAAATCTTTTCAGCCAGATGCACTCCAGCACTGGGGCCACCATGAAAGTCTTGCAGTTAAAGAAACCTCACAACATCTTCTAGGCAAAAAGGGGATCATCACGTCTCCTAACACTTCATCTTGCATTAGAAATAATTCTTGCTCGAGGAAGGAAAAAAAGAGCCAATAAAATGTTCAAACTTCATTCCTTTATTGACTTTTTGTTGCCTTATGTTATTAATAAGAATTTACAACCTAATTTACAGTGTAAGGTTTTGCGTGGGCTGTGCTTTTATGCAATTTGAATTTTAAAAAATTTTGGAGCATCATGAATCTGACAAAATCTTATAAGAATTAATAGAGTTTTGTCTGAGGCCAGATTTTGTAAAAAGGTCTCTAAACTGGACCTCTATATTTTTGTGTGAGAGGAAGTAGGATCTCCTGGGCATCTTATGATTGGGGGTTTGGGATATGAAAATGAGGGATTTGTATGTTGCAAACACTGCTCATGTCAGGCTGCAGGTAAATAGCAAGGGACCAGCCACTTTGAAACAGAATTCCTGATTTGAAGGCCCCATGAACATGCTTTTAAATGCCAATTTGATAGGTGGGAAGGCTATAGGGAGGCTTGTGGGGATGAATATCACAGAATAGTAACATTATCACTTTCTTACTTAGCTGACAGGGAGATGAAGAAAATGATCTTTGAAGCAGTGAATGTGGCGGAAGACATTCAGAAGCCTTTTTACTTGTACACTGTTGACTATTGGTAGGGTTTTTCTGAAAAAAAAGCCACCAAAACAAAACAAACAAACAACCAAAAAAACCCAACCCTGCAGCCAAAACCTGAGGCTCCTAAATTAGAGAATACACATTAAAATGTTGACCAGAGGCTTCTGATTTGTATATTCCCATTCCCTCTCCCTCACTCTTTCCTCTCCAATACTAGTGCTGTATTGAGTTGGAAACATATAAATGTTACATGTAAGATGCAGCCTTACTGTTGCATCTTTATTCAACATCAACTTCCAGATGGGAACTATTTTTCATGGTTCATAAAGCCAAATCCAGCTGCTACATTTGGACCTACATAAGGAATCCACATTTTATTGCCTTAGCAGTGCATATAAAACAATTGCTGTTGTTTCTTTAGTACTGGTGCACCTCACATTTCTCAATACATTTTAGATATTTAAATTTTTAAAACTGTATTTTATAGTTCCTCATTTCGCTGTGCACCGTAACAAGATCCTGCTTTTACAACATTTTCTAGATATCTAACATAACTGAAAGAAAAACGACCATGGACAAATGGTATTCAATATAGCAGCCATATATTCAGTTACTTACTAAGAGTGTTCAGACAATTTCCTATGTAAACCACAATGATATTAAATACTTCTGGAATCTCAGCTTTATTAAGAGACAGGAAGTGCAAACTCAGGAGTCTTTCCCCTCCCCCTCAGCTAATCTGACTCTTTGATAGTCATGTGTTAGGAATAACCATCGAGTTGCTCCTAACGAAAAATATTCCCACAGCTAAGAGAGAATTAACCCTTGTGAAACCTCAAAAGGGAGAGTGGAGTCCATGTGTTCACACAGAGAGAGAGAAAAAAATCCCCATTAGGAGGAAGTTTATGCCAGCAGCAGGTCTACACAACACTCACTGCCAGCTCTTCGATGCAGGCATAATTCATTTGCATTTTAGATGGTATTGTCAGAGCAACTACAGCACATGCATTGCGGAGGAGAATTATCCAGCCTGGCAAAATTAGCCATCTTTGTGCCTCCCTCCCTCCCTCGCCAGCGAGGAGACGTGCTCTGCAGCCGCTCAGTCATGTGTGCTGGGGGCTTTTCTCTGCTCTCTCCCGAGCAGATGTCAGGCTGTTTGCTCGAAAGCAAACAAATCCCCACAAAAAGCGCCGAGGTGGGACAGAGAGAGTTAATGCACGAGTATGACAGAGAAGCAAGTTTGCTGTGAATTGGGAAGCACAAACTATAGTAATCCCCACCCTGCTGAGTGGCTTCCCCAGAGGTCTGATACAGTGCCAAAGCCTCTTACGCATACTGAGACAAAGCTTATTTCAAGCCGAATTCAGCTCCTGAAGCCACCATACTGCTTCCTGACAGCCTCCAATTGCACTGCCTCTGTATTTGTGTTTCCTGCTGTTTATATTTACTTGTTCCCAGAGCCACAACAGCTACAAAAACAAATAGTTGCTATTTGCAGGGCTCTGTATCAACACAGGTAAAGTGCTTCACTTCCCTTTTAGTTTTACAAAGATTGTGCAAATAGGCTTTTAATACCTCAGAGAGATTAATTTGGTAATTATAAACCAGTTTAGGAACACATGCCAAACAATTGGTCATATAATCAGCATCCTTGTTTCAGAGTATTAGCGCGGCTGAGGCAAAAGGTTTTTAAACCGTAAGGGCTACACAAACACTCCCTTGATTATATTGCTATTATTTCCCCATTCCACTGAGACACAAGCTTGAAATATCACTTTTTTGTTTGTCAAGTCCCTGTGGATGCTCTCCGGATCTGTGCTCCTGTCTCTTTGGCCCCTGTACAGCTATTGTGACGGAGTCTGATTTGGGTAATGGAGATCTTGTTTGATATATTTATTTAAAGAATCAGCTTAAGGAAGCCTAAGAGCCATCAATTCTCTTAATTAACTGCAGAGAAATGATGAATGCTATAAATATGGAATTGATCAGGAAAAAATTATAGTACATAGGATTTAATACGAGTTGCTCCACCAATATTTAAGACATTAAATATGATAAATCTGGTTCTGGGTAAAGTGTTCATAACTACCCAAGTTATTTATGCACCTCAGAAAATTCCCACCACAAGACACCAGGGCTGTTAAGCTTCTAACTGGAGGGGGGCAGTGCTTTTCAGGTAAAAAAAAAGTTGCTTTTACAAAATAAAATCTCCTCAAGGAATAGGTCCATTTCAGTTATACTGCACTTTCTAAACCAGAGCAGAAAAGTTTCAAAACATTTTATTCTGGCCTTATATAACAAGAACATTTTCATTTCAAAACAGCTGAATTTAAAATTAATTTCGTTTCATGCACATTGATGTTGTCTTAAATAATGCAGAAGTTTCATTCGTCAGGAAATTTTTAAAAATACAAATTATTTTGTTGAAGGCCAGAAGATGGGCCTCCAAGCCTTTCCTTTCAGAAGCACCCACACCAAATGTTTCCCCCTGGTGAAAAAGAAGCAAAGGAAAGCAAAGAAAAATATCAGGCAGGGGGGAAATTCAATCTGTTGCCGTCCCGCCAGTGCTCCTCTCTTGAAAACTGAACTGCAGAAGACTGAACCTTGGGCCTGCTGCCGCTACTGCCTTTGCATCTCCTAAAACATGTTTGCTTTTTATTTCTTTCTGTCAATCAAAACCCAGCACAGGGGTAAGGAGAGAGAATATAATCTGCACATCCAGCTTTTGTGATTCCCACTTGTCACCTAAAACTGCATCTGAAGGGCTCTGTGGCATGGCAGCCCTCCCTGACAAACTGGTGTTGTGCAAAAACACTTTGCATTCCCTGTGATGGCTGGTGTGGTCCATGGGGTGAGAGGGGTGGGGAGGGGGGCAGGTGGAGGGAGAGGGGTGAGCCGGTGTGCCAGGCTTAAGGACGGCTGGTAAAAGTTGTTGGAGCTGTCCCCCCACCCTTCAGTGTCTTTCTCACCACGAAAAGAATTAAAAGCTGAGCCAACAAATCCAGTGACATGGTAATGTCAGTGACTTTTATAGACATCTAGAAGACAGTAGTTTTAGAGCTCAAGCATGCAGCATCAGAGACAGCAGTTTTTTGGTGGTTTTTTTTTTCTTTTTATAATAGCTAGTCTCACAATTCTTCCTGTCCCCACTTCCCCCAGTCCCTGGAGAATGAGAGTTATGGAAATAACAACTCCTGAGACCATTTCCCAAGAACTCTGTGCCTTGGTCCACAAGAAATGCAATGCCAGATCCACCCACATCCGACAAGCGAGACATCCTTGTCGGAGCAGTTTTAGGAGGAGATGTTAGAGAGACAGAAATGTCACTGTACTCATGTACAGAGCATGGATCCACACATGGAAGGCTAAGCTCCCTCCCCAGGGAAGATGTGTGAACTTTGCCCAATCTTTTCCCTGTGTTTGCTTTCCCCTCAGGATTACTCACCACCCAACACAGGGTGGGAAGGTCTGTCAGAGGTCATTCTCCCTCTGGACAGCAGTATGGAGTTCTGTGGCTCTCAGAGCCTGTCCATGACCCGCTCACCCACCACTGCAGCCTCAGAGGGGACAGAGGGGCCACCAGGAAAGCCTCGGCTGCCTTGGGAATGGATACACAAAGGGCTGAGTCTCTGCCTCTGCCCAGGGCTGCTACCCTCCTACAGCACAAGTAGAAGGGACCACAGTGGTGGCCAACAGCTTCAGGAACACTGACTGCCCCCTTAAGTGGCATAAAGAATAAGAAAATCTGAGAAATTTTTCAGTCTCAGAAAGATCTCATGATAGATCCGTTGAGAGATTGTGGGGAGGCAGATGTGCTGGCTGGTGGCATGAGACACGGATTGGAAGGAGAAGACTCAAAAGAGGGAAGTGACTGCACGCAAGGGGTCACTGAGCTGCTAGCTGGGGCACTGGATGACAGTGAATGGATGGTGTGTCACAGTGTGCCACAAGCTCAATATTGCAGAGGGGACAGTTGTACAATTAAACACTCAAAATCCATCTAAACTTCACATTTAAATAGTCTGAATGCAAGCGCTTAAGAGAGCAAGACTGTCTTCAGAAAACTACAGAACTCAGGCTCCCAGGGCTCCCTGACATCTCAGCAGCTACCACACTCCAAGCAGAAAGCCATCTGTTAGGGATTGCTCTCCATCCGTGCTTCCCTGTCCCTGTGACCCCACTCTGTGGGAGAGGGGACGTTCAGAGAGGACAAGCAATGGCAGAGGGGTGCCACGGAAACAGTGGTACAATGCATTTCAGTGGCCCCTGAAATCGAGGTGCTCAAGATTTCATTCTTCCATTGGATCCTCAGGCTTTTTATAATTTCAGGGATGAGACCAATTTAATTTTTATAGAGATGTGTAATCCGCCATTTCAACACACTAATTGAAATAGGCTGACATGCAGCTATGTGCCCTATGAGCCTTCCAAAGCACATATCTTGGCACTTTCCACCAGAGGCTGAATGACATGGCTGGATACCGTACCAGATCCTCTGTGTTTACAGGCCTCTGTTTCTACACTATTATTTTGATTGCTGGCTTTACCAACAAACATCCAAGAGGCAGAATCCACTTGGAGAAAATAACAGAAAGCAGAGCTGAAACAGATTTTAAGAGGTCAAAAATCAACTGTACCTATGCTATTTTTCACAGATGTTTATTTAACTACTTCGTAAAGTCCTTCAGCAGTGGAAATGCACACATTTTCCCAATGTCATCTGATCTGTTCTTTAATTATGACTTTTATAATGCCTAACCTAAATTTTTCTTCGAGTAAACTAAGTCTATATTTTCTTATCAATTGAGGGGAAAAAATGTTAACTAATTTCTTTCCTTTCTTCAGCAACTTTTTAGATATTTGAAGATTTTTAAGCTCCCTTCTGTACACTGTAAATAGCCCCCATCCTTCCAATTTCCCTGGTTCTGACCACTTGGCTCAGGATTCTCTCCTTTGCTTCATGTCCTTTTTGTAATGTAATGCCCAAAGCTTGTCCATGCTGAGGAAGGTAGGAGGACATATACACCTGTCTTCAAGGTTACATTCATTAAAAAAAAAATTCTCAGTAGTACATTTTTCTTTTTTACAACATTGTGTCATTGAAGACTTAAATGCAGGTTTAATCCATCATAACTTCTCTATTATTTTCTTTAGAATCAAATGTTTTACCCTCCATTCTGCAGCCAGCTTTTTCTCTGTATAAAAAGTACCTTTTATTTTCACTCCACGATGGATAACATTTTTTCCAATCATTTCTCCAGTCTGATTTCCAGTTCCACCTTCCAACAGCTCTCCCAGGCTCACGTTCTTTGCGGTTGTAATGAGTATATTTGGTTCTTGCACCCAGGACGCTACTGACACTGATCAGTGAGAACAGACCACAGCACAGGGTCCTGCTTGGTGCAGATTTCCATTTGAACACTGAATATATTTCCATTGATAACCGATCTCTAAATATTCTTCCAACCAGGAAAATACCCATCTTTTGGAAGGTTTCATCAAAACTGTGTTTCCTTAGTTTTTTTAATGAGTTTATCAAGAGTTATCAAGAGAGGGAGAGGTTAAATGGGGTTTGAGGTATTTGTTATTTTTCCTATAAGACATTTAATAATTCCTGATGAGGCCTATGTGCATAGTGAAACAGTCTCAGAAACCTTACTTAAAGCCAAGTTCCCTGATCATGTTACTGGACCAGTGCAGCTGCTAAGAACATCCCCATGACTCCAGCTGACATGAGAGTACTGTCTGTACATATGCTGCAGAGTGTATTGCAGACATGAAGACAAATGCAGTGAGGTGGGGCAGAGACATCACCTCCTGAAAGACAGAGGGACAGAAAACTGACTCATACTCAGAACTTGTGTGGTTCCATCCCAGCTTTTCTCTTACTATTACTCTTCAAACTGAAACTGTACTCTTAGAGATGTGAACGTGTTAATAAATTTCAATATATTTTTACAGACACTTGATTAGAGCTTCACAGCACAACTACTAAAAGCATGGATACAGGCATAATCTTTCCCTCACAAGGAGGTAAATCTTTTTTGAAAGGAAACTACCTGCCCATACATGTGGTTAACTATAAGAAAATAATTTCATTAGGAAAATTATAAGTCATACTTCTCAGAAAGCCAACTCTTGACAACCAACTGAGCATATGTTTAAAGAGCAGAGTCACAGAAATATAAACTAAAATGTATACATTGGGAAATAAATTAGAGTTCAGTAATTAATGTGAATTGTAAAATCTCATGTTACTCAATGACAGCAATTACCATTAAAAATTTTTATTATTCACATTTAAAATACCAGCAATCTAACAGGCCTCTAAAACATCTCTTTTGGTTGCTAGTTTAATTATCTTTCAGCTATATAATCATTCATTTCACAAATTAAAAAAGAAGAGTTTACATACAGGGGAAAGCGCTGTAGCATGGTAGAATTTCTTGGGAGGAATTCAGGCAACCAATTTTAGTTCATTGCTCAAGCTGCCAACTTCACAAAATGCAGGTATGGGAGCCCAGTTTCACCTATGGTGAAGCTGAGGAGCCAGCCATGAACTTCTGATCCATATGCTAGTTTAATTGCTGTAGGATCACTGAGGACTGCTGCTGAGGCTGAAAGCCATGCTAGGAGAATTGCTTAAAGTCCCAGACGGAAAATGAAGACAAGAATTCACCTCAACTGCTTACTGAGGACATCAACTATATACCTCCTGGTGCTTTATCTTGGCATTTCAAGAGAAGAAAAGATCCTAGCTCTTCAGAATCAATGACACACATTTTTCGGTTTTCCAGTCTTTTGTCTTTCCCTTCTGTTTTGATCCAGCCTGCCACAATGATGTCATTTACCTTTCTGGTCAGAGGCACCACCACAAATTGTCTCAAGTTCTGCCATATTTTCAGAATGACACACTTTTTTCCCAAAACTTATCTGATAGTAAGTGGTATGTTATTGGTTATACCTTGTCAGTTTGATATGTGCTAGTGTATGAAAAAGGGGCTCTATTAATTCACTGAAAATGAGAGCAAATAAAACTATCTACATAGAAGCTCCATGAAGGGAAATAAATAACTTGTTTTACCATAATGGTCCTTTAACCCTGTTTTCCATTATTTTGATTTTACTTGAGTTCTTCAATATATCTTGCATTCCTACACATCTCTTACGTAGTCGAGAAAGCCTTCTTTGCAAAGAGAAGCGCATGCCTGAAATGTTCTTTCCCCCACTGGGCATCCAACAAACATATTAGTTACCTTAAATTAAAAGGAAACACTCAATAACAAGGTATACAGGGACGTATCTGCAGCAATCCAAAGCGGCAGATGGATTTGAACCCTAATATAAAATTTCTCTATACATGCAAGGTGCTATGGGCCAGTGGAACACCCGGGCTGCTGAAATATGAGGCACAGTGTGTGTGAGCTACACTTGTGTCTGTAGGAGCCACTTGCATGGAGGGGTGCCCGTTACTGGAATCAGGATTCACCAGCTCCCTCCTTTGCCTCCCATTGAAGAGGGCAGGACAGTGCAGGAAGGGGGAAAAGAGACAAGAGATATTCAAACCATCTGAAATGAGAGGAATTAATAAATATCTGTCTACTAGCCATAGACAGTGTGTAATTTACTGAAATAAACATTACTTGCATTCCTGAAAAAACTCAGAATCCAAAGAATGTGAAATACCAGTGGAATAAAAACTTCTAGGATCTTGAAAGGGTCACAACAGAGACCCATGATAGGGGCATGAAAAACATGATAGCGTCAAAGGCAGAGTGAGTGATGCCAAAAATGTTTTTTATTTGCAGCAGTTTGTATTTTCAGATCTCATTTCTCCCCTTGGAGTGTTTTGGTGGAGAGGGGCTCTGCCCGAGCCGCGCAGCGAGGATGGAAGCACCTGCCTGCGTGGGAGGGCCTGCGCCATTACAGCAGACATCCAAAGGGAAAACAGATTTCCCTGCTCCAAGCTGGATTGTCCTACAGTCTGTTGCATTAATAGCATAAACAAATGTCTACAATAGCCCTCGCTCTTCTGCTCTGAAAGAAATAAGAAAAGACCTTTCTGAAGCTTCTAGGGAGAGAGACAAGGAGGGCAGAGCAGCTTCCCTCTCGCTCCTCTGACTGATGTCACCATTCCTGTGGCCAAAACATGTTTGTTGCTAAGCAACTATGTATGTATGACACTCTTCTGCTTCCATTTGGGATTTAACATATGCATTTTCACTTTCATCTCTGATGCATACTTACGTTTGTTTGCAGTGGGTGCCAGAGTGAATGGAAGCTGTCCAGTACGGGATATGCATAAGAACTGAAAGGCACACACAGTGATTTACCAATGTGCATCATTGTTTCGCAGCATAGTTCAATGGGAAACCCACTGAGTGCCATTCACCAGCAGTTGGGACAATTTTTTCATTCAGGATTGATGCTGGTTGCTGTATAGCAGCTATTGGTTCAAGAAGTGCAGCAGTTCTCAGATGTCATGAGGAAACAGTGTGGGGATAGTCTGACTGTTAATTATTGAAGATGGATTCTTTCTATGATGATAAAAGAAGTCCATTCTTTCACCTGAAGTTTTCTTTTTTGTGCATAAATCCACTTTTTTCTACACCTCTCCCACTTACTTGACAGGCAATTAAAAAAAAAAAATCAGCTTTTTCTTTTGAATTGCATGCAGATGACCCAAATCAGTAGCACCCATCACTCGCATTTTTCTATGAATCAAATCTAAAAAGAAATGAAAAGAGGGTAAAGAGAAAAAGAAGGCAGGATGTCAGAGTTCCTTTATATTACAAACATTCTGTAACAGAAGAAAAAAAATCGGTTTTAAAAAACCACACATCTATTACTCTGTAATGAAATTATAAGAGAATGCTATTAGTCATGTCTGTACATTTATCCACATTGTGAGTTCAATAATTAAATTAGAAGATGTGACATGGAGTTTACTAAACAAAAATCCATGCTATAACAAAAAGGGTTTGGTATTGTCTCTATTAATAAGCATTAAAGAATAAAACATTGGAGGAATTCTTGCAGTCTAGATCATTTAGGTTTTGTTATGCTTTTCAGTTTAGCCTTATTTCCCACTGGAAGTTTCTCTCTAAGCATAGTCCTAGGATTATCATCACATAACGAAAAAAAATACTAAACTCAGTTTGTTACTGGTTTTTCCTCCTTTCTCCTCCCTGGAAGCCAGGACAGGAGAGGGAGCACAGAAAGGAGTCGAGGCAACATTAACACCAGCCACAGCTGTTACAGCCTCTTCTCTGAGGGAAGACTGAAGGTTTTTTCTTTCCCCTGAATCTCATGAAAAATGAACTTATAAAAAGGAATATTATAGGACAGCAACTTGCTTGCCCACTTGTATGCCTTGATTCAGGGCTATCTCAGTTGGAAGAAAAACTTTGCTCTGGGTGTGCAGCACTACAATGGGTTAGGGTGTGGTAGCTCTCTCCCATGACCTGCTCTTCCACAGAAGACGGGTAATAATTCAGTGTTATTTTATGTGCTGGCCCCTCGTGCTCTGTGAATTTTCTGCATCCCAGGTCTACGCAGAGCCTTCAGCTGGAGCACTGATGGCAAATCCATGCCACGGAAGAGTGCCTGCTACACTGCTGGATTGCACAAAACAGGCTGCACTGCAAGCAAGAATCGGACTCGACAGTTAAAAAGAAATTTTTTTTTTTTTTAATAAAAGAGGCAATTTTAAAAAGCCAGCTGTGCTACACCTTTAAACTGTCCTGAGTCAGGAATCAGCTGTTGCTTGAAAGTTGCCTTCATGCAGGACAATCTGCATTTAGCACTTCCCCACTGGCCTCGGGGCCACACAGCAGCTCTGCAGGTAACAGAACTGGTGGCAAACACAGATTGCCTTCAGCTGATGCTTGCACGAGTTAAACTGTTCTCGAGAGCCACAGAAATGTCCCTGCTTGCCCCTGCCACTGTATGCATACACTCCCAAAATTTGAAATTCATTGCACAACTGAAGGACTGGCAGAAGCTTCTACATTTGACTTTTGATCTCTGGACATTTTGCCATCCGTTAGAAAAGCACTGCTTTCCTGATTCACATTCCTGGTGCATTTGAGTCTACCCAATATTAAAAGAGAGTGTAGCTTAGAGGATGGTTTATAATACTATGTACATCTGTATTTCTACCACAGTATCCAAGAGGATGATCAGGACTCCTTTTATATTCTTAAATTTGCTTTAAAATATAAAAAACAAGAAGTAGCTTCAGTCCATGTTATTTTTTAGCCAACAGAGCAGCATCTTAGCAATTCAAGTTGGTATCCACAGTGACATGGCCAGGTCAAAAAAACCAGCATCTTTGGTCACAGCTAAAGCTGGGGTTATTCTAGAGGCACATCCCAAAGCACCCTCCATGCTTAGTGAACATACCCCTCTCTTCTACAAATTAGCACATCACCTGCTAATAAAATAACAGCAATATTTAGAGTACCAGTAAAAGTATTATTTCTTCCATTTCAGAAGTCATCCTGAAATGTTCAGCTGCAGAGGTGATTTTTCATTGTTTTCCCCCAGAGTCTACATTTGGGGAGTATTATGGAAAGCTGAAGCTAACACAGATGCACACATTCCAGGGATTCATGCGAAGTCCTGCCACTGCAAGCCCAACTGAGGCGATGAACCTTTGTGGACCTTCCAGGAAGCTTGAGAATTTTGTTGCCAAGTTCAAACAGCTCTAAAATACGTAAGGAAATGAGATCCCATGGTATTTATACAAATTCCCATGTCAGACATAAACGGCTACCTTTGTCTACTGTTCAACAAAAAAACAAACTTGCATGAATCTTTCCCAAATGTAGAAGTGGTTATATCATTATAGTGCTAAATCTGGCAAAAGGTACATGAAGTGTGTGTGCAGAGACTGCTTTTGGGGTTTTGGAAGGGTAAAGGTGTTGCTGTGATACTACATTTTTAAATGTGTTTTATCTCCTGTTGCCTTCCTTTTAATGTATATTTATGTATTATTTATACATATATATATCTAAGAGATAGTCACAAAATCAGTAATCACATAGCACTCTAATACTAGCTGTAACTTAGCAGATATACAGAATAGAATGCTTTTTTTGCTTCTCGTGTTTATTTTTTTTTTTTTAATATCTAACAATTCATCCTGCCTTTAGGAAAATATTCATGAAGCAAAACTGGCAATAGAAAAATAATTATTTGAAAAACATTATATGAGGTGAGTTGTTGCTTCCCTACTGGATGCCAGTTTAAATTGAGCTAATTTGTTTTACCAGTAGCTTAAGAAAACCCCAGCACAGCAGCATGACAATTATATCCAGGTGCAAGGACTTAATTCAACAAATTCTAGGTGGATCCTTCCAGTCAGCTCAGTGGGCCCCATCCTCAGCTGTGGCTAAGAACAGATGCCCTTGAAAAAAAAAAAAACAAAACAAAAACTCTGTAATCACGATCCATTGAATCTTTGAACAGTGAAGCTGAAATGTGTCCAAAAAAAAAAAAAAAATTATATTTCTATGTCCAGAGTATCAATTGAAGCATGATTGAGAAACAAGAACGTCTGAAGACATAAATCTGAGAAAACAGACGCTTTTTGCACTATTGTTACATTACAAATGTACAAACAATAGCTCATCTACAAAATATAAGACTATAGTTCACCAGATCTCTAGGATTTAAAAGCGAAACCTGAAAAATCAAAGTCAAGCCTAGCATTCCTGATTTGGGCAACACTTTAATAAAACAATCAAACTGCAGGGCTTGCTGTTTTAGTTGGTCTATGTCTCGACAAAATAGAAGTTAAAACATCTTCAAAGGCAAGAATTCGGGGAAGAATTCAGCGTAAACCAGCACCACATACGTATAGATCATAATACAAAAAAATTAGATTTGTAGGGGGTCTTGATCCTTTAGGAGCCAACAACTGCACAAGTATAATAATTTTCAAGCTTCATTTTTGACAACCTTCAGTAACACACTAATGGTCTCTTCTTGACTCGGGCAAAACATAGATTAAATTCAAACAGAAAGATACTTTTATAACACTTTGTTTACATATTATTTATTGCAATGGGTTAAGAACAGGAAACAATTTACATCTAAACCCACAGTGTCATATGCTTATTTAATTGCTGAAATACTCCCAGATGTGTACATGTTTTACTGAATTGTGCACAATGTACAGTTACAGATAATCATTAAATTAGCAGGAACAACAACTAAAGTTCATAAATGCATTTGTATCAAAAATACTGTATATGTGTATGCATGCCTAAATGGATAAAGATGGCATTTTTTGGGAATTTAGCCTTATTTTGTTACCATTTTTTATTGTCATCAGAATTCATGTATTCTAATTTTTGAATAATATTGCAAAAGATATTTTCTCTCCTACAATTTTTACAATCAGGAGTTTACAAAATACATCCCAAAAATGCAGCATTTTGTGTTATTAAGAATTTCAACTTTAACTAACACTAATTAGAGGTATACCAGATGACTCTGATTAAACTAGTGGGTAGTGCTTATTCAGATTTAATGTGAGCAATCTGGACATTTTGAAAAACAGCCAAGCTGGGCTCAAATAAAAACCTGCCAAAAATCCAAACTCTGAATTCAGTCAGGCATGTAAGACTGGTTCCCATGAACATTAAAAATAAAATTAAAATCAGTTGGAAGTCTTGGTTTCCTTCAAACAAGCGAACAACCTCCCATACCCTCAAGAAATATTTCTGCCCTGTACAGGCTGCCCTTTCAAAGCCACCTCTCAGCACCCAGAACAAACCAGGGAAGAAGCAGCAAAGAGAGGTTACTGTTTTTGTCGAGTGTATCAGCTCTGACGTTGCTGGGTACTGGTTCCTAGGTGAGGATGGAGGCAGATACGAAAGAGGGCAGCTGCCAGTTGAAACACATTTTCCAAGACTGTCATCCAGAAATCGAGAGACATGCTTTTCACTAGCTTTTAATCTAAAACACACTGTACAGAGACATATCTTATTCATCTGAACCTTTGAACATCTGATGTAAGGTGAGATTTAGGAATCCAATGTAGAGGGGCTGAGTTTTCTGCTGGTGTAAGATGACATAACCACTTCAGATAATGGACTTGTGGCTGCTTAAATGCACATTTGGATTTTATAGAGTCCCCCTCTCCCATATTGTTCACTTGCAGTGCATGTTTTCTATTTATGCTGGCATCAACTTGGAAAGAAAAATCAGAATCTAACCCACTGTGAGATAGTGTATCTTAACTAGTGCTCAAATACAGCTAAATCCATCAATTTGGGTAAATTTAAGAACATAAAGGTCTCAGGTCAAAATTCAATGGGTATTCATCTCTTCTTTTACACATAGCTCCAAAATTCATAGTTTCAAAGATGAGAACACTGAAGAGTTAAGAAAAGGGCCACTTTTACACTGTCTATTGCTGTACTGTGTGAAGTACAGGACTCCTCCAGGTGAGCTTATTTTCTAAAGCTGTATTTCTTTAACCCAAGATGCCTAAAGACAGGTAAGGACTCTACAGATGTTAATCCAAACCACCCTGGGCATATTAAGGTTTGCTAAAGTGAAAATGTGCTTTGAAAGGCCAAAGGGTCAAATATTTAAGATGTTTAAGATGTCTATTTCCTACTGGTGAACAACCAAATTATTGGATTTCAACAAGGCTTCTGAACTACGCTATTTGAAAAAGAATCATGCTCTCAATCAGTGTAGGTTTTAAAGAATTACCACTAGATTTTTTTAACTCTATTTCAAAAATAAATTGCTGCCTTAAACAAAAGGCAAGATCTTGCTTTATTAAATATTAATTTTTAAGAAACTTTAGGTGTATTCTTTATGCTTTCTTTGAATGGTAAGAATGTATTAGTCTATTGGACACTTCCCACCTTTAAACCTTTTAATTCTGTATGCAAATATCAGTTCAAAATTGAACAGGCACAGGCAGGAGATTTTTTTCATCTGCAGTACTTTTTAACAAGTGAAATTGCTGAAAAAGAAGTTAGGGGTTGAGATTTTCAAACTCACGCTTATATGAAATGAAATTTATGTTCTAATTCTGGTTTGAAAATTCATCTGTCAAATAAGAACATTTAACAATAAACTCATATCTCTAAAGTAGGTTTCACCAAAAATATGTAGTTTGTGTAGGATTAGCTTTTTACTTATTACTGTATCAGTCTGTTGAGGAAATGTTTTAGAAATAAAAACTGAAGAATAAGTAAAATTAGCATATGATTAGAAAATAAGTTCCTCTACATTTTTCTGATCAATTTCTAAAATAATTTTAGCAGTGCTCAACAGCGCAGTTTGTTTTTGCTTCCAACACTGTTCCAAGTATCTATTTTAGCCTATATTCCACAATGGATGATTACATCTATAATCATTATTGGTCATTGGTCATTAATTTATTTCAGAGTACATACCTCTGTGGGCAGTAATTACTGCACAGCCTTCAAAGAGATATCATTAACAAAATGAGAAGATAGAAAATATGTTAATTACTGTAAATATTCTTCTGGTTTCTCCCTGGAAAAAACAGGCCTGGAGATTAAGATCATGTGTAATTCTTTCTTAGACAATATCACGTAACTTATAAGAATGAAAACTAAAGAATATTACAGGGCCAAGAAAGAGGATGACTTTCAGCAATTTCAAGTTTCATTTTGACATCTTACAAGTACTTTCATGAATCAAAATAAATACAAATATTGCATTGAGTCTAATTCCCAATACTTTCAGATTAAAACCGTTTTATGTCAAAGTGTGGTAGAAGCAAGAATTTTTCAGACACTGTGTTTATGCACGGCCCACACCATTGAATCCACCCATGTATAACTTTGTCTCTGACTAGTGATAGTGGGTTGGATGGTTAATAATCCTTATGGGCCTTTGTAAAAGGTTTGCTGTAGGTAGAGGTCCTTGTCAGCTCCATAAACTGATGGCTTTCACTGGTGAAAATACTGTTTGCCCAAACTCAGTAAAAATATTTTCCAGACCAAATTTTCAGCAAGCACTAATACTTGATGAAAACATCATTTGAATCTGCTATGTGAAGTTTTGCTGTCCCATAGCTTGGATCTTAGAGCTGGCTATTTCCAAAAGGTTCAGAGCAGGTTGGGTGAAGGAAACAAACCAACCAACTGAAAAAACCCAGACCTAGGCTCATCACATTTCTTGACTCATTTATTCTTAAATGCAAGACCTTTTAGACAATTGTTACAAAAAGTTAGGGAGCGTATTTTTCTTGTTTTCCTCTAAGATACCACTATGGTTTTGCTTCAGTTTCTCCTGGAACATTGTATGAAATAGCATGTCAGGGAAACTGATATAAATCTGAACCTTTTCCACAAAAAACACATTCACAAACAATCATCTAAACGGGCTACTCCTGCACAAGCAATGCCACCAAAGTACTACACATGATCTTATTTCATAGCCTGGTGCACAGACTTCCATATTCATAATCTATGAGGCAAAAAAAAAAAAACCTGCCTGTTGAAAGTGTGTGATTTGCATGGCGAGAAAGTGGTGGGAGAAAACAACTGTGCCAGAGGTTCACCTCAGTCTGGTCATCGCCTTGACCGTAAACTCCTCAGGCTTCCCCAGGAAGATTTTTATTTTTACTATGTATGGAGAATCAGAAAGGGAGGTGATCTTTTACACATGATCAAGAGCACATCAGCAGAGACAGGAAAGCAGAGAGTGACTTTGGATCTACAAGAATGCTCCAGCAAAAACCAGAGTCATTCTGAATTTGTATTTCTTGGACTACACGGAAACTGAATGTGTGAATGCCTGTGGAAAAGAAAGCAAACAGAAAGCCTCATGATTGCTGACATGGGTGTGCAGGATTCATCTGAACCAACATTTGCCAATGTGGTTTTTGAAGTATTTACTCAGCACTGTATGAGACACCAGAGTGAATAAACTAAACTGAAACAATCATTTCACATATAGCAAAAGTAAACACTTCATGGATATCTGACTAGATAATGTACTATGGCACAGCACAGTGTTTTTTAGGCCATTATGACTCCCTTAATGCCCTTTACAAATCCATGAATTGGCTATTTAACAGTAACCAAGATAGATCAAAAATTTAACTTCATACTCTGAGTCCGACTTCCCTTGAAAACT
This sequence comes from Edolisoma coerulescens, assembly GCA_013397115.1. Lineage (NCBI taxonomy): Eukaryota > Metazoa > Chordata > Aves > Passeriformes > Campephagidae > Edolisoma > Edolisoma coerulescens. The sequence continues at coordinate 1,348,404 of VWZW01006255.1, forward strand.
GAACAGATTAAGCACCATCCGCTGGTGTCCTCTCTGACAGCTCCACACTTGAGTGGATCATATTGGCTAAACCTCACAGGCTAGACAAATTTCTTAGCTTTTGAAATGACTTGAGCTCAGTTTTTAAGCTCTCTGACATAGCAGTCAAAACTCCACTAACATGATTTACAGTTAAATTAAACATAAAAACATCATCATTAAAATAACTGTGATAAGGTTAAGACCTAATGCCTCATACGCTTTGTAAAGGCAGCCAAATATATAAACACTTTGGTCTGTGGTGCCAGTCAGTACAGAAACATAACTACATACACTGTTATGCAGCATGCATGAGTTGCAGGCTTTCAATATTTTATAAAATATTTCCAATCCTCAGCTTTATTCCCCTTTTCGCCACATTCACAATTATTCATGCACTTTGTCTGTTGATGTTTTATTTTAAATGTAAAGCTCTAGTAATTTCTCTGTTCCGTTTCTAGAAATAAGATTAAAAGAGATTAGAATAAAGTGTTTTGATTTTTAGAGTATTGAATAGCCAAAAAAATCAATCTATTTCAGTGGGAGCTCTAAAACAACACTTTTTGGAAAAAAAAAAATGCTTTCGTACTCTTCAAAAAAATGAAAATAGTTCCCTAACAAAAATTTTTTCTTCCAAAGTTTAATCAAAATGTTAATAGAAAACATTATATTCCTATAGATTCCTGCCTCACCACCTGGTATAATATTTAGGCCTGGGGCAGTATGAACTTGATAATTCAAATACAGTCTTAATAGTCTGAAATCCTTTTAAAAATACTTAGATAGCCTTAAAGGTATTTTATTCTCCTCTCAGAGAGAGGAAAAAATCCTCAAACAAGAAGCAAGCACCTTAAATACATGCTTAGTATCCCAAAAAATCTCTTGACAAATATCTCAACAATACCTTGGTTTATGTTCTATGCATCTGGTGAAAACATGTCTTTTCTCCTGTTATACTTTGTCAAAAAGTCTGATCCTTTGTATACTATTATTAAGGAGGAATGACCAGATTTAGTAATAAATTGCTTCTTCCTTCCTTATACCCCAGATCTCTCCCCATTTTCAATAGGTGAAGTGAAACATACTGAAATGCTCATGGATATTATCAGCTGGAAAAAGTTGTCAAAATAATAAAATACTCACTTCTTGCAAGCATTTTTCATCAAAGCATTTTACAGGTGGTTCCATCATTCCCACTTCCTCTAATAGAGGAACCAAGATGCGGATATGATAAAGATGACAAGCTTACAGGTCTACATCAATGTACACTAGTTGAGAATCTCAAATACTCTTTAAATTTCTTAACTAAAAGCATAAGTAGGAATCATCAAATGAGAATGAGTGCTAAGACAATGTCCACGTATACAGGATTTGAGCCAAGTATCACAAAGAATATGATTGAAGTCAGGGAAGTCTGTCCCGGGGAATGCAAAGACAGGAAGAGAGAGCATCTTCCATGGGGCTCTTTTTATGAGTGATGAAGATGAGCCCTGGTTCTGATCTACCCTCAGCATGAGGAATACAGATGACAGCTTGCTACAACTCCCTCAAAAACAGTCAGATGTTTTCTGCCCTCTCCAATAGTGTCCAGTTTATTGGAAGGACATTTTAAAATCTCTGTGTTTTCTAGCAGATGACATTTTGCAGGTCTCTTTAGATTTCCCCAGCTGAAGCCAAGCATCAAACCTTTCTGCAGTAATATCGTCACAGTAGCTCTTAAGGGCCCCACACAATGAGGCACTACTTTAGTGTGCTGCATTTTTATACTCTTATCTGTGTGTTGGAACACTAGGAAAATACCTGAAAAATTATCCTGAATCTGCTTCCTTCCTGCTGAAATCAGGAGGTATTACATCATCTTTCCCCATTTCTTAGCATACAAATTCCCTTTCAAGTTCCTTCAATGGCTTCCCCTTCACCTTTTGTATCGTATTCTAGTATTTCATCTTTACTTCAAGGCACCACACTCTACCAGTCCTTCCTGTGTGTCAGCTCTCCTTTCCTCACAGTAAACCTCCTGCTGGCTGTGCTCTTCTCACACCACTCTTCCTAATGCTTCTTCATACCCTTGTCTCATGACTTTTTTTTAAATGCTGCCACTTTTACACAGAAAATCCGTTCCAGCTCTTGAGCACCAACTACTCTTTTCCACTGAGTTATTTCTATAAAATATTTCTTTTCAAAACTTATAAAAAAGGTTTAAATGTATACTGCAGAAAGATATTTGGGGGTTTTGTCTGTTTGTGAAAACTGGATTTGATACACAGTTTAAGACAATTGTGGAAACTACAGAACTCACAAAATATGCTGAAAGTGAAAGTCAAAGAATGAATATCAAGATAAAACTTCAGCAAAAAGTAACCAATAATTCAGGGTGCTGCATTACTAATATGCAGATTAAGGTAAAATAATATTTGTTGGGGAAAACAGTACTTGCTCCATGTGTAAAATATCATTGGTTTTGAGGTAGTCAACATCCCTCAGACAGGAAGCCTTGGAGTTATGATAGTACCATGAAAATATCACTCAAGTACTTGGTAACAGTAAGGGCATTCACACATGGAACAGAAAACAAAAATAATCATCTATTCTTTCATTGTACAAATCCACACTTCTCCTACATTTTGCAATTAACTGTGGTTAATTATAAGACCTCCACCTGGAAAAATGTCTTAGAACTGGAAAATATGCAGAGAAGAGCAGTAAAGGTGGGTGGTTTCTGTGCAAGGCATGACTCAGTCAGCTAAGACTTTTCATCCTGGAAAAGAGATGGCTTAGGGGAAAAATTATGAAGGTCCACAAAACCACGAGCAACTATGAGATAGAGATGAATTGCTCTTTCCTTTTTTCAATACAGGACATGGTGGCCAAAGGAAGCCAGTTGATCCCAATTCAAAACAAACAAGCAGTTCTTCATTCATATGTAGCAAAATTATGTAAATCCTTGCCAAATGATGTGGCAGAAACAAAACTTTACTGGGTTCAAGGGCAGGCTTAATAAGTACTTGAAAAGAGATCTGGAGAGGGTTAGTAAACAGACAAGCCACAGTGGTCTTAAAGTCCCTGAGCCAGAATAGTTAGAAGCCAGAAAAATACTCAGTGGACAGATTTTATGCATTTGCCTTGAGCATGCTGAATAATCTTCCCTTGACAACCAATTTTGGCCACTGTTACAAAAAGAGTAATGTTAGACAAGCTCTTGCCTGAACTACTGCAGTTGCTCTTATGAAATTATTTCTGAACATTACAAAAAAAATACTCAGGACACACTTCGTGTTTCTGAGCAATTCTATGTCTTGAAAAAGCATTAGCACAAAGGGAGAGAGGAAAGAGGGTGATGTTTCATTGGGCTCTGCTATGATCCAAGGGTGACTGAGATTTTAATAGCAGGAGGCAAACTGAATATAAGTCGGTTTAGAGATAATCTCACATGTACAAGACTGCTTATCTAAACCATTCCTGTATGTTAGATCCAATTTGGGTTTTACACAGTTTAAGGCTGACTGGCGCTCTCTCAATTTTATAATAGATTATGCCTGGGATCATTCAGAAACACACTGAATGTAGGTGAACAATCCCTTGGCTTTGAGGGAAAGCTGAAGAGCTGTGAGGGAGGTTCTGAGTCTCTGCTTACCCTGTGTCCTCAGACATTCCTGGGAGACTGCAGTGGAATAAGGTGCTGTCAGTGACCTTTTGAAAATCTTGGCCACTACAAAAACATAGGCTGCCATCAACAGCCACATCACTTCTCAGGGTTCTCTGCCACTTAAGTGAACCAGTACCATCTCCTTTCTTGTTGCACACATCAGCAGAGCACCCTATCAGGGATTAATAAAGAATAATCCAGCAATAAATTATAGCCAGAGAATCTGGAACAGATTTCATGGGCTGATGAGGCTTTGGCTAACATACAGCACTCACAACACTTGGAACATCTCCTGTGTCAATGATTAACACTTCGCTGAGCATTCTGAATACATAAGGTATTTCATAGGCAATAGCTGACCTTAATGAGGGCAAAAGATAAGTGAGCTTTTCAAATCTTGGGAGGAAAAATTGTCTGAGAACATTTCAACCGTGACAATATCCTGAGTCAACACATTGTGTCTATGGAAGTAGGACTCTACAAAAATCCCTTGTGAAAGGTTTCAAAATACCAATGAAAGCCAACTTTTATGCACCAATACTTAGAAAAGTCTTGGAGTGTATGTGTTACACAGGGAAGATGCACACACGTCCAGGCCTTCACTCCAATAAGATTTGGGAGTATGCCTGCCATGTTAAAGGACATGCTAACTGGAAGCCATCCCAGTGTGGCACATTGCTGCAACCTCTGAATGCCTTGCAGAACACACATGTGAGGCTCATGGCTCTTTTCTAGGCTTGTGCAAAGCATCCCAGAGATCCTTATTATCTATATAATTGTATAATTATAAGTGCATAATTGCTACAATGAGGTGCTAGACAAATGTGAGCTGTTCTTCAGACACAACATGCTCTTTAGATGGACGTTGCTGAATGAAGCCTGTGGTGTTCTCTCTCTGGATTCACACTTGAATAGCACAGTTACTGCCAGAGGAGGAGCAATGGATGTAAATAGTGGCTGAAATACACAAACTATTTCGAAAGTAGCTTAGAAATAGAATAAGTAACAAATAAACATATCATAATATTCAAAATAGGGTGCAACTAGGTAATAATGTCTTACATTTATGTAGAATTTCTTACCCGGAACAAAGCCTGTTTCCTCAGGTAAATTACCACGCTTAAACCTGGAAAACCTCAAGGCAGATGGAGCTGAGGAAGGAAACTTCCTCCCTCACTACAGGTGAGGAAGGAAAAAAAGTATGCTGAGGATCAAATCAAAATAGAGTCAAATCTAGTTCTCAGAGAAGATGTTACAATACCACTGCTGTCCCTGTAGAACAAGTTTCAGATTTCTGACAATACTCTGATTCACAGATAGAGAAAAAGAAGGGAAACCCCCCCAGAGGATAAGCCAGGCCTTGATAAACCCTGTTGTTAAAAGCAGTCAAGTGTCCAGGGAAAATAAACCATCCTTCTACTGCACTCAACTGAAAAGGAAACAAGTACACTGCAGGTCTGAAAGCCAAGACTGCTTAAGATCTCACCCTCCTGTATATATAGACAAGGAGATTTGCTCCAGCATCCCACACACTGCGGGATTATTCGTCACTCTTGCCCATACCCATCCGCTCATCTTCATCTGCTGCAATTGGCTGAGGCACATCTTCCATCCACTGATGTCCCTTCAGTTCAAGCTTTCTTGCTGCCCTAACTTTAGATCCAAGCAAGAGTATTACAGAGCTCCATTAAAAGTTAGAAAAATAAAGGATTAGAAAAATAGAAAGAGCACTCTTTTTTTTCAAAGATATGTAAAAAATAAAAAACCAAACAAAAAAAAAATCCTCATTTCTTCCCTTGACATTCAGAAGAAAATAATATTAAATATTTACCCATCTAGTCATTCCTGCTTAGGTCTTCTCACGGCTACAATACCCTCCCTAAATTACCTCCTTCTCCCTGAATCACAGCAGGATTTAGAGTCACCCTGTGGTACCCCCCTTTATAGACTGGTGGGTGAATCAATTAAATCCCCACAGCTGGCTACCCTGAAAATCCCTGCACTCAGTTCAGGCAGCTGTGGACCTCCTCTAGCAAAAGGCAAATCATTAACTCCTTCCCAACCACCTCCTGGACATTGGTTTTATAACTTATTTCATACACCATAATCACCAATCAAGCACTCAAAGCCCTTTAAGCTTCAATAAAATGAAAACTGAAAAATACCCAAAACACTATGTTACCTCTGATTATTTTTTTTTACTTCAGAGACCTAGTCTATTAATTTCCATTAAGAAACTAAATTTGATAAATAGATAACATTATAAAAAGAAAATGTAATTAGCGTGTAGCCTTGGTAGATGTAAACTTACTGGTACCCAGGAGTAATAGCAGTTTATGTGAAAACTAGAATGTTACCATAATTATGAAAATGAATGTATAATTTATGCACATAATATGGAAAATATGCAAGGTGTGTAGAGGATATGATTATATTGTATTTTCTTGTTTCTATTGATAGATGATAAATCTTTAGAATATGTTGAAGCTATGCATTATTCTGCATGATTTTTGGATGCCCATGATTTCTGATAAAGTTTTTTTTTTCTGTTGTTTTTAATTAAACTCCATTTTACAACAGCAGCCCTTCGCCTGCTTTATTATGCCAAAGAAGCATATGGAAATATAAACTCTGAGATGTTACTGATTTATTTTGATGTTGGAGCATTTTGCTCTTGTGTAAACATTTCTTGTGACATGAATATGGATAGTTTCAAATCTTGGAAGAGTTCATTACTAAAGGTAGCATATGTTTTTGACTCCTGAACCATGAGGGAAATGAGAACACCCAGCTTGCCAAACAGTAAATTGTAAACAGTTGGTACACCCCTAAGCAAAAGACTGAAATAATTACTGTATCTGTGTTTTAGAGTAGCCAGCTCATTTTTATGTCTCATTTTTGTTTGGGTTTTTTTTTCATTTTGCTGATTTAATGTTTTTCTGCAAGCTTTGTAGATGCAGTCTAAATATATACTTAGGGCCTGCAGCATCATGATTCTAAGTGTGCAGATGTCAGCACGGATTCATGGATTCCGAGATACCCTACGACCATGTATAAAAGCCTGGCTGAAAGAGGCAGTCAGCTGTTTTGCTTCCAGATCTACTCATAAAATACATTGGTTTTTTTAACCTGGACTCCATCTTGCACAGTGCCAGCCTTCTGCAGGCCATCAAGGAGTTCTGAATACTTTCACCACTTTGATCATGAGAAACAGAGGCTCCTCACAACTCTGTCACATTACACAGAACATGGCCAGAGCTGAATGACATGAATGCTTATTTTGTGCACCATCCATACATTCTTACTGTGATTTTCCAAGGAGCCTGGCATCCTTGTGCCCCTGCCTCTCCTGGAGCTTCCCATACAAATGTTAGAAGTGTTGCCTGCTGTTGTGGCAGCAAGGTCCCAGGTTATGCACTGCTGCGTGCAGGGTCACCTCCACACATTCAAATAATGCCCTGGAGAGTGTCCCTTGCCTTTACGAGACAAAAAAATCCTAGAAGGACACACAGGTGGTTCTTCAGAGACACATAAGACATCACAACTTTTAACTCTATGCTGCCTTTCTCCTCCTTCCTGACACTTTTTATTGTTCCTGCTGGAGCACCAGCCTGGAATGCTGGGGCTAAAAGATGGTGTTTGGGTATGTTCACTCTGTCCTGGTGCCTCCTTGGACTCTAAGCAACAAATACTCATCCATGACTCGGTTACCATGCTTGATTTTCCTTCTACCCTACAATTCCCAAAAAAATAAGAAGGTATTTCACAATGTTTCTGGTAGTTTGCTGGTTTAGACACATTTTGGCATCTGTGGCCAAATCATCCCTAGCATCCCTGGCTTGGATTAAAGACTTGAACTTGCATTTTCACCACCCCAGGCTGGTTTTCTGACTACCAGATGGGCTGTGTAACTCCCACTTCTGTGCCTCCATGTTCCCTAAATCTCTGTCTTATACATACTCTGAACACAGGCACACCCTCAGACCCCAGGTTCTCACAGCAGTGGGGCACCTAATTTAAAGCTCCAACTTCAGGGCTTCCAGGCCACCAGCCATAGATGAGTTTTTCCATGGTTTTCCATATACACAGCAGAATGTTTGTGCTTCTTGCAAAATGCATTATCTCAGCACTTGTATGGAGCTGAAACAGTGAATGCAGATGAAGAACAGATACAGCTTTAAAAGTAGGAGAGGAAGCTGCCCAGTCACCCAGTTGCAACCCCATTGTACGACTGCTTATAAGTCACATCCAGCACTCCAGATAAATCTGTCCTGGACGTCACTATTTAAAGATCTTAGGTGCTTATCTGTCTTTGGGAGTCTGGGTCAAGTGATTTGCCTAGGTCCACGCAGCAGACTGGCAGCACAGCCAGGATTAGGAATCCTGGATCCTGAGTCATAGGTTGTTGCTCTCTCCAGGGCATGGCATTACCTCCTCAGAACACAAAACAAGCATACCACATTCACCGAGAAGCTTGGTTACAGACATGACAGGAATTTAGGGAGACACTGCACTGTACATAACATCATAGGTGTGTGTGGGTGCATACAGTTGAAAAAAACTAAAACTTCTCCAAAAGTAAGGCATTTCTTTTTGTGTGCTCTACCCCTGGAGAAGAGGAGAGAAAGAATAGCATGCTACAGATGTGATTGACATTGTTTAACACATCAATGGATTGTCTGGGCAGACACTATGGTAAAGAGCATAATATCAGAACAGACACAGAGGCCCCACAGCCCTGCCTGGTCTCCATCTCCCCACAGTACCACCACTTCACCCAGCCCTTGAGAACCTGGAGTTAGGCAGCTTCACGAGTTCTCCTTTTGCTGTGCACCTGGGTGGATTTGCACAGCTTTGTGTTGCATTGCAAATATTGAAAGAAGTACTTGCCAGGAGCAAGCAAGCATTATACAACCTCAGCACGAGCATAATCAAATCACTCTTTCTTAAAATTGGACTTGATGGTTCAGCACTTGGGCCTGGTTTCAGATTAAGTACTTTTGAAGAAAGGCACATGGACTCTAACATTCGGATTTGCAGAAATATACTAAATCAGGCATGTATAATAAACCTTTCACACAGCTCTAGAAAGAATTCCTTTTGTCCCTACAAGAGTTATATATTTGTTAAATTCATCTCTTGTGTAACGTTATTGTTTTCCAGTGTAGTTACATGAAGGATGAATTAATCCCGTTACCAAATGATTTTTTACAAACAAATAATTGAGGCTTGCTGAATGAGAAATAAATAGACTGCTATTTGAAAGCCAAAGTGAGACAAAAACTGCTTCCCATATTAACTCCTTTAAATCTCTGGGGGGAAAAAGGTGTCAAAGGTCAGGAAATATAACACAACCCTGCACTGCAAAGTTGCATGCTCTCTCAGCAAAAAGAGGAACTGAAGTACTAGTGAAGGACAAGGAATTGATCAAGCAGCAACAAGTTCATTCTTCCAACGTATAAAGAGTAGAACATAGCTTCTTTGTTCCACATTTGTTCCATGCAGTTATCAACCAGAATTTACTTGGGCTTTCATTCAAGTGTCATTGTGCAGACTTACTCAAAGAGTGTGGATGGAGCAGTGGCACAGGGATAACTGCCCCATTTCTCCTTCTCTCATCTCCACATTTAATGGACTCCACTGTTAAATGTGATCCCTTCCAAGTTTTTAGGTATAATAAGATGTAAAGTAGAAGATAAAACAAACATTTTAAGAGAAGTAAGATGTGTGTAAAAGTTCACAAAGTATAGAGTAGTGGGTTTGGAAAGTCCTCAGAAAAGATCCACCATGCTTGTGAATTATGTTATCCGAGTACAGCAGGTTTTATGGTACTTTGTAGCTTTTGGGCAACAAACTAAAATTTATTCCAAATGGGTACAGTAAAAGCATAGCTTAAAGAGTGTCTTTAAGCTTCTTCTTCACTTCTGTGAGCGCTTGGTGATGTTTATTTCTTGAGTGAAAGAGCCCTGCTTTAGCCCTTCTGCTCTACCTGCTCTTCTTGGAAGTTTCAGTATCTCCTCAGCACATTTGAGGTCCTGCAGCAGAAAGCCATTTCCTTCATTCATCTGACTAAATACAAGGCACAGATTACATCACTATTTAGTACACCACAAACATAAATCACGTGTCAACATAGCCAAGGCAGGCACTGGCAGGCGGAGCAGGACAGCCTTCTCTGAGCACTCCAGAGAAGAGGAGGAGAAAGTAACCTCAAGAGAAAATTGCAAAACAGCAAATCATTGCTCCACATTTGCTCCTCCTCATTTGCTCCTCATGAACAAAACTTCTGCATGTCTCAGATGGGTCCCTTCCCATCTTCACCCTTCTGGGTTCAGCCAACACTGGCCAACCTGTGGGGCACCTCCCTCTCAAAGCTTCTCTGTGGGAGGATTTTATTTCTTTTTGGAATACATACTGTGGAGAAAGATGGTAAAAGCTGGCATAACACAAGGCTATATTTGGCTCAGTGTTTCTGGTATGCTTTTCCTCCAGTTACAGCAAAAGTTATCTATCCAGCTCGCTTGAAGGAAGTTTTCATCTTCATTAAAATTCATTGTTCCCTATTCTTCCCCCAGGCCTTCTTATTGTTAATCTATCTTTTTTATCACTATATCTACTCTAAATATCACAGCTCTGCTTTTTCTCCCCTCTGTTCTACGTTGGCTTAGTCACAGCTCCTTCCTACTACTTGTAATTTGCTACAAAATAATTTACCTATCAACTATAAAGAACACTTGAATATTTGTATCTCACCAGGGAAGATCAACAGGCCATATCTTACTTTTATTCAGCTGCTCCATAGCCCCTTCAAGGCTTTTCTCTCAGAAGTCTCTTGCATTGAGGCCCTCATGCCTCATCACCTAACCTGTTTTCCATTTTACAGGTAGGAAAGTCCAGAGAGACAAAAAGCGCCCAGAGAGCAGTATCCAGGTTTTCCAAATCCTTGCTTGGTTAACTATAAACTAAGCCACTCTTCTTTCTTTTGTGATTTCCTACACCGCTTGGATGTTCTTCCCCTTTTTTGTGCTGCTGCCTTATCTCCCTCTCCCGGAAATGTCTTTGTTCTTAAATCTCATCTGAAAGCTTTCCAATTTCCTTTCCTTTTTTTGTTGTTACATAACTCATTTCCTTTCCATTCTTTTCCCTTCCCTTTTTCCTTCTTCTCTGGCTCCTAAACTTCTTCTATGTTTCAAAAATAACTCTGCTGCTATTTCTTCTTTATTTCTGATTTTCTTGTGTTCATGGTAGTCTATCCTCAGAGATTGTTTTTTATCTCATTGAAAGTCACTGTAACAATCTGGGTAAAACATTCCTTCTTTTCTTTATCTCTCTCTGCAAAGCATTTTGCACTACTTTTTATGGAGGATGCTTTTATATAATTAAATTAGATTCTGATTGTATGGGAAAATAAAAGACTATAGTAAGCAAGCTCTGAGGATACTGAAAGCATTATAAGTTACCACATTTGTTCTTTAACCATCATTATTTAAAAAATAAATAACCCAGACATAGCACATTCGAAAGTTTTGGTACTCAAAATATCATTTGTGTGTCCTCATAATAGTGTAAATTAAATTTTAGGCTAGTAGCCCATTTTGGAAAGTCATTCAAAGCAAGTTCTTAAACAAAGGAAATCCCAAAGAGAGAGAAAGGAGAGGCTTATTTGTATTTAAATTCCGTGTCTGCCCTTTCAGAGAATGCAGTAGTTTTCCTCTTCCTAATACTCATTTTTACTTCCACGTCATGCCTCATTATAGCCTGTCTTTAATATATAACCTTTCAGTTCTAGGTACTTTTTTGTTTCAGTGTCACCAACAGGAAAAGAAAATACTACTTAAATCTGTAACAGCTGCATATGCTTCCCCCTAAACCGAATGCACTGTAGATGTGTGAGCCTTCACTATTAAATATTTTCAGCTGCTTATGTGATGTACACATGTGGCAAGTTAGCAAAGTGTTAGCTTGCAATGCTTCCAGCCAGTCATATATCTTTTTTCTCCATGTGTTGTTGTCTTCTCTTATGTACATCAATATAATCTTTACTACCAATCCCCACTTTTTATAATGCACCTAATATAAATCCACCTGAATGCTTGCATAATAGACAAAAAGATGTGTCTTAATATGGGGAGTTAGACAATTAAATGGAGGGTTCCACTTTACAAAATTTCATCAGTCTCCAATGTGAAAAAGTATATGGGCTTGATTTGGTTTTGCAAGTAATGGAAGATTTTAGTTTCACGTCATGAATTCAGAAATTTCAGAAATAAGACAGTCCCATCAGCTCTCTCATACAAAAAATACTCACATTAGCGTCTTCTGTACCCTAAAAAATATTCACCCTGGCTGAAACACCTCAGAGGAGGGAGGGTGATGGGCTGCTGGGAGTACAGGGCTTCTCCAGCATTCGGACAAACCTTGGCTTGTGCCTCTCTATGATGCACAGGTCAGGTCTGCTACTCAGCCATGTCACTTGGAGCCACCTTCGTGCCTGCTTTGCACCCTTTTAAATCCCTATGCATCACTGTAAACCTCAGAGAAAACAGCTTACTCTGGGCAAAGACTGGTATCCCTGACTCCAGAAATGCAAATGTCCACAGGAGCTGGCTGTGCCCTTCTCCCTGACATCCACATGGCTGCGACCCACCCTTTCTGCTCCACACTGCCTGCAGCAGCACTCTGGGTTTGCATGCTGGCAAAAGAATATTAACAAGGAAGAATAGGGGCAAAAATTACCTTATTGTCATCCCAACACAGCAGCTGACTAAGGCAGTCCAGCCCCAGGCACATAGGGCTTCTACAATTCTACAGAAGGATTGAACCATCCACATTTTCCCTGTCTGTCTTGTTTAGTGTCATAAAGCAATAATACATCTTTCTGCAAACCTGGTCTCAATAATTTATTTTTTCAACATATAAAAAGCTTCATTTTCCAGCATCCCCCCACACAAAGGTCCCTCAGCAAAGATGACAGTGGTTTGGTGGCTGTGCAGGCAGTGAGTGGCCGGGGACTTTCACCAGGGGCCAGCCTGCTCCCACGGAGCTGATGACGCGGATGCGCTGGCCTGCCCCACTGCCTCGTGCCTATTAGCACTCGCAGAGCTGATTGTGTTTCCTGTCACAATTCAGCTATTATCAAGTTCTGCTCTTCATATGTGGACCACAGTGAATTTGAATCAACTCCAACAAAACACAAAGGGAGAAGCTTTGGATTCCCATATGCAGCAAGATATGGTTTGACCTGTGTGGCCCATGGCTCCTGAGCCTTAATCATGAAAATCCCTTGTGAAGTCAATGTGCAAAGCTGTAGGTAGACTCATTAAGATTTTGCCCCTGTTATTATATCATTAGACAAATCAGTCTTTGACTAATTTAAGTACAAGGTGTACTGTCGATCACCACTCGTATTATTTCACGTATAACTAGAGTCAGAAAAAAAGATACAGCTCCCTGTAAATAGACCCCAGCTTGGTCAGAGCTTTTAGATCACCTTTTTTACACCTATTGCTTCTACTGATCTCTCCAAATAAGACAAGTTTATAAAAGTGAAAGCCAAACTATCACAACATAAATTAGAATACTTAACATTTCAAACCGAGAAACATGCAAATAAAACAAGCATCATTACAGGTATCTACAGCATTAAACTATTACACCCAAATTTAGGCTTCTCAATAAAATTGCTTGATTATTCACAGGCAGTGCACAACTGGAAGCTCTGACTTCAGCAGAAAATTATGAGTACAGGGTCCATAGCCATGCATAATTAGGAAACTTAATATCAGTTTAGGACTAAATTTTAATCCTAGGTATTTGAATATTTTAGTCAGTGTATGTGAATACACTAGCTGTATGTGTAAGAGTTTGCTTCAATGTGTCCAGATACACATCTTTAACAACTCTACAAAAATGTAAATTCAGTCAGGTTTCCCCAGTGGCTTACCATGTTTCTCTTGTTCATAGTGAACAATTTTAAGAGTTACCCATATGTTTTTTGTCAGTCTCCAGCTTTCTAGGATTACCTGTGTACTGTGTCTTGAATGACACAAATCATGATCTCATAATTTTTACATTGTTGAGTCATTATATATTGTGCCCATGTGAATGAAGCACCTTAAAAACTGATATTTATGTATTAAATCAAAGCAGATCTAGCTTGTGCCTTTCTCCAGCTGTAGGGATCTGAAGCGTGATGGCAGTATTAGTACAGCTGTGTGTCAAAACAGCAAGGCTGCTGGGCAGAGAAAGTCACAATTGTACCTCCTAGACACAGCTACTGCCAGGTCACTCTGCTTGCATCTGAGAACATCAGGTCTGTAACCATTCAGAATGGACTTTCTGTGGCTGCTTTCTTAGGAACTGCTTGTTCTTAAACTTAAATTTATGGATTCAGTAAAACCATAAAAGCAGCAGAGACAGTTTTGTGATAAGAATTATTTTTTCCTTTTAATTCAGTTGACCTTTTCTTGTTGGCTTCCAAATGAAAATGGTGTAGTCATAAATGTGAAATTAATATGAATTTCAGGACTCATGTAAGCACACTGCTCCATATTTAAAAGTCACAGGGATGCTCTCTCTTTTGCCCATTATGGCTCTTAACTAAATATCTCCATTATTTTCCAAAAGGACCTCAGTTCTCTGATGTACTTTGATGGGGAATGTTCAGTGTCAAAGAGCAATGTCATTGTCCATGGGTTAAAAAAAGCTGTAAATATCACTATTACCTGCACAACATTTCTGCAGAGGTATCTAAGTTCATACAATGAACTGTATGTATGTCACATTCTGCCAACATCTGTGGTAAGCTTAGGTCAAAATTTTCAAAAATTACTGATGCTTATGAGTGGTTTTGTACCAACAGAGAGGGCTCAAAAGATGCCTGTTCCCAAATTCTTTAAATTGATATTAACTTGGTCACCTCAGAACTTCAGGATCCTGAAACTAACTCCTCCTTGCAGTTTTGGGAAAAGTGGCATGGTTGCAAGCCACCTCTGGCTTTTTGAAACATTCACTTGTGGCACCATAAGCACCAGTGATAGGATGTGGAGCATGTAAGATGTGGAGCACAGAGGGTTTACAGTGGTCATCTGCATTGTCAGCTTTCTGTAAGAAGAGATCTAATTCAAACAGCAGCATCTCTACCCCATGACTGACTGGCTAAAATCTTTTTGAAGAGGAGATCTATTGATCTATACATAGTGAGTAATTATATTAAAATATTAATATGTATTTTCAAGCACTGCCAATACCATTTTTGAAACATTTGGTTTTGACATAACTCTTACAGACATTTGTTGAACCTATGACTATCAAGACAGAATTGTTAAAATAACTCCCAAATTTTATTGGGCCAGTCCAGCATTTTTGGCAATCGAATTCTGCTTTTCTTTGAAAATCTTTACACCTGATATCATTAAAAATAATTGTTACTCTTCTAAATTGCAGTCGGGATCAAGGTTTCATTGTGCTAAGTGCTGAATATTCAGAAGAGACAGTCCCTGCTCCAAGGAGGCTGCTGGTTTAAGAGACAAAAAAACAGAATCCAGATGGGGAAATGTGATATAGCATACAAGCACAGTGGTTAAGGTGATGATAGCTTCACATCTTAGCCAAGAGCCTGCAAACTGCACAGAACTGGTTGAAATCCACACCCATACAGTAACCCATTGATTCCAGTGGGGCTCTGACAGGCAGCCAGAGCTTCCTTGAAAGCGCTAATGCCAAAACAGGGGTGTATTAATTCCTTCTCTAGGGCTTTTTACCCTTCTATTTTATTAATTCTTTTTGGTTTGGTGGGTTTTTTTCAGTTTTTGCTACTTTCATTTTTACCCTCTCTGTAGACTTTTAAATCAGCTTCGACTGTTACTGTTTTCATATGTAATTAAAACTGTCTAATGTAACATTTGCTTTTTTAATTAAAAAATTAAAATCACTGTTTTCCATTTTAATTTTCAAACACTTCTTTTATTTTTCAATTAATTACCTCAAAGCTAGTTATACCTTTTGCAGTCTTCTTCTTTTACTATTTAATGCCATCCTCCTCAAATCTCGGAGGTACTTTAAACTTCTGGTTCTTGTTCCCTCCCCCATGTCAAATTCTCAAAGAATCAAATTACTTCTTCTACAGTCAGCACAATGTCCTGATTATCATTACATTGTCTAATTTAATCTTTACTAACCCATTCAGCGATATGAATTCCAAAATAATGTACTATATGAAAAATAGTGTGAAAATAAACTATCTAGTAATGATTAGAACTCCTGCTGATTGCCTGGCTTTATGCGAAATGATGGCAATCACATGTTCAAAGCATGCCAACTGAAGTGTGGCTACCATACTTAGCAGTTTAGTTTCTCATGTGACAGAAGTATGAAATGCAGCACAGAGCCTTTCTGTGGCTGCACAGTCGTCTATGGTGCTTAATGAGAAAGCTGTGTCAGAACTTACAGTGAGGACGGATCTTTCATGCAGTGACAGGTAAGCAAAGAAACATGAGAGGACAAGGTTTTCTGGAGGAACGAGAGCAAGCTGTTTGCTTCTACGAGAAAGTTTGTTACTGAACAAGGGCTGGTTAAACTAAACCTCTCCAGGGTTGCTGTGTATCAGCCCCAGCCTAGAAGGGTCAGACGCCTTTTCATGGATGTCTTAACAAAATACAAGTTGAAGAAATTAAATGACTTTGTGTTTAAGATGTGCACACATCTGCATCAGTTTCACCACAGATGCCTCAAAGAGAAAAGTTATTTTTCTGGGTGCTGTGGCATTATCTTTAGTCCTCTGTATAAGTCTTGCTGCAACCCATCTTGTACCATTTGTGGAGCTTTGCATGGTGCAGACTGGAAGATGATTCATGGCAGCTCCATGTCACTCCTCCTTCACAAGGAAAGAGCTGTCTGAAGTGCGGGATTTGGGGTTGCAGGCTTTTGTTTTTCTCTGGTTCTAAAATGGCAAATACGCAGTGTTAAGTATATACGCCAACAAAGACTACACAAGATATGCACTTTGTTCTTGGGAGAGAAGATAAGTTTTGATATGTTTCTTACTTCCAGTATAAGCTCTGAGTTGACTTTTTAGTTGCCGTATCTCTGTCAGGCAGGAGTTGTAATTTTGGTGAGATTAGAAGGTCAAGCATTCCTTCTGTCAATAAATGTCCTTTTGTCAGCATAGTTTTTCCACTTGGGGAACCAGAAGAAGATGTGCTGGCAAAACACACTTTTGCCAATATTAAATGAGTCTACTTGAGAAAGGTCTGCTAACAAAGCACTGTACAGGTGCTGTACAGATGAATCCTTGAGCTAACTCTCAAGAAATTTCTGTCTTTGCAAAGAGGAGTTTCTTCTGCTAGTAGATACTTCTTTTGCTCTTCAGGAGTTGCTCTAGGTACAACTCCTCTCCCAGAGATTAAAGTGAGTGTAACTGAGCTCTGCAGTTGGACTGATGACTAAAGATCTACTGAGTGAATGTATTTCAACTTTTCTATAGAACAGTCAGGAATCAAGGAGCAGAAAAGAAGCTTCATATACACAGGTGACTGCAAGGTGTTTCCATATTGCTGCTAAAGTACCATATACCCAGGTTCGTGTTGTCCCTGTACAAACCACAGTCTATTCCACATGTCTGCTAAGCCTCGTAAGCTGCCTTTTTTCTACATAGAAAGGCCCACTGAAATTCTCCAGAAACCACTTTTCCAGCGATTGACCATGCAATTAACTGCAGGATCACAGCCCACAAATACCAGGAGAAATCTGTACTTATACAATATGCTTGACAGCTACTACTAGGTAATTCAGTTTACCTGTTTGTGAACAAGTATAAATATCATGGTACAGGCAGGAAAATAAGAGGCAAGTGCTGTATGATACATTTGATATACATCATGTTGCGAGATTATTCAAACCTCCTACCATTTGAGTTTATCTTATTGGTGTAGTTATACATTCTTGACCACTGTCTCTACATCATACTTTAAAATCAATTTTATACCTTCCATATTAGAGTACTACATCTTGCTTATGGGTTAGGAAAGACACAATATTTATCTAATCAACTCTAATTTACAACTTTCTGAGCCAAGTCTCTTGTTGCTAGAATAATTCTTGGTTCCACACAAAAATCTTCAAGAGCAGACTAGGCTTTAGCCACGCAACTCTCATTAGAAGCATCTGGGAGAGTAAATCCTCATGTGACTAAAATTCAGGGATAGGAGTTTGCTGGCAACATGCCTCTCAGTCATTGACTAATCAGTCTCATCTGGGACAGCGTGATATAGGTAACTATGGGGGACACTCTTTCGTTAAGGTGTAAATCCATCACCTTTTTGGAAAGTGAGACTGTCACATTGGCATAAAATAGTGCAACTTTAGATGCCTCCAAGAAGCCACACTATTTTCCACAATGCATGGGGAAGTTACTCCCTCTCCTCACAGATAACCCTAGCCATCCCAAGGCTCTTCCTACTCTCAGAGAATGAACAACAGGAAAAAGAAATATGACAATTATTGGTAAATACTCTTCAAGCCAAAATTCCCTAACACTTTCACAAGTACATATATCTTTGCATAACTAAGTGAAGGTTTAGCCTGCAATTGCATGAGTCCTTCAGTAAATACTGCAAATGGCCAATTTTTAAAGGTATTTAGATGGTTTGATTTAATAAGTGAGTTAGGAATCTAAGCATGCTTTAAAATCCTCCCTAAATTCTAGTACATCACCACGTGTGGGTTCATTCATTAATTTGAAATGTGCTCACAGCCTGCATTTCTACAGGGCAGGATTTGGGATTTATTGCAACAGAGATTACATGTTTGAATGTTCTGAAAGTGGCATCCAGGTTTTCATGGATACGTTTTCTTAATATTACTATACCTTTGCATTTTCTCAAAAGTAATATTCCTACCATTGGACAGTCATATCATTTTCTGTGTCCTCCGCTGGCCCTTTTTCCCAGGGTGTACATTTAAAACCCAAGGTTAGAAACAATTAGTACAATCTAATTTTCAATACTAAGGAAAAGGATATGCTTGATTTGTCTCTAAAGTAGGTTACAACAAAAGGAACATGTGAGCTTTGTCTGAACAGAAGGTTGAGATAACCTGTGATATTTTCCAAACGTCAAAAAAAAAAAAAAGTTGGCTAGTTAGTGTTGTATAGTGTAGCTATTAATTTCAAAGGGATTATGCCACAATAGAATCCTCTCAGTAATTTTGAATACATTTTCACAAAATGATCCCAGCAGCTAAAAGAATGAATCCTATTTTGTCCCTACAAAACCTAGTCCAAAATCAGTTTCCGTGCATAATTTACTGTACTTATCAAAATTCTGAATTTAACTTACCTATACATATTCAAACATATACTTCCATTTGTAATTTCCAGTGTATTATTGAAAAATGACATAAAGTCAAATATCCAAAACTATTACTGATATAATTGGGGAAGTTCTGTCAAGATCAATAGTTATGCTGATTAACCCCAGCTGAGGATCTGGCCCAATAAATAGCTAACTACATAATGAGCAAAATAATTCACTCTGCTATTAATTAGAGAAAGAACTAACGAACATTTAGTCCAAATGTTGGGGTTTGCAGAGGGTGTTCCAAAGCACGTACGCAGTTGTGGGCAATTTGGGAGCGGATCAATGTGTCAAGTTGTGGAGTTCCCACATTTCTCTGTTCTCGGCTGTAAACCCTTTGCATATTTTGGGAGTAAAGGAGGAGTCTACATTTTTTGCAGATGCTGGAAACATGCCAGATCCTCCTATTACAAATATTTCTACATACTGCCAAATGCTCCCATTGGGAGTACTCCTTGTATCCCCATAACTACTGGTTTTGCTCAGTCCATTACTCAATAAAACTAGCCACTGCTCCAGCTGGAATATTCTGGTCTGAGAAAAAGGGCACCAGAAATTCAAGCACATCTAGCTGGAGAAACTGGGCTGTTAACAGATCCAGCAAGCTGAGATTTATTACACAATTTTTGTATTAAAAGGAAATATAAAGCACTGCCTCACAGGTGCAAATATTTTTTTCTAAGGATCATGTCATTACATAACCTGAAATTATAACAGTATTTAAAAGTATGATGTTAGAGAAATAGTCTAGAGATAATAGTTATAAATTTCTTATAGATCTGTGTTTTCATCTATCACTGACTTCAGTGGGGCCAAGAGTTCAGCTCTGATGTCCTAATGATTTGGGAAAAATTGGAAGTATCTCAGCTTTAAAACATTTTATTTCCTACCTTTAAGCAGTACTTGAGATCAAGTATGTTTTCCCTGGTGAGTCTGAAAAAAGGGAATTCGTGTATTTGCTACCTTCTACCTTCTACATGCAATTTTTCTATTTTCTTATCATTCTGTAACAATGAAAGATGCCACATTAGTGCATAGAGCCTTAATCTTAACCTGTCAGATGCATTCATTCCTTTCACTATAAAAATTGCATTTCACATTTTCTTTCCTTAGACCCCAAATTTGCAAACACTTAAGCATGTGCTTAATATTAAGTCTCATTTGGTACAGAAAGGGAAAGACATGAACCGCACTTAAGAGACATCAGTGCTCTACAAAAATATTTTATAGCTGTTTTTCTAGACTATATTTAATTACTTTAATACAAAATTGAACTGTTCCATCTCATCTCCAATATACCAGAGAAATCTTGAAGCTGCTCTTTAGGCTTCTTTTGATCTGATGAATATTTGCTGGTTTTGAGAATTTCTTCGAACAACCCAATGATTTAATTGTAGCTCTTTTTCCTCTAGCCTAGCAACCAAGCCAGTGCCATCCCACATTAAAGGCAATGAAAATAGACTAGGCTGATTTACAATAAAAATATTTATATTTAATATTAGTGTTTCTGTAGTAGGTCACTAAAGGAATAATAAAAATGGTAGGCTGTTGTTACTGCCTTAGAAAACGGGATTTTTATTTAAGCAAATCATGTCAGTGTCTGAAGCCTACTGGATTATCTTCTAACATATGGTAAGTATTGGTTATGTGGTGTGCTGGCTTGCATTTCATTGTTGGAAAAGCATAGAAAACTGATTTTAGTATGCCTTTGCTCTTAGCAGCAGGGTATAATCATTTTTAAAAGAAATTATGGAATCAAGCATTAGCATACTGTGTAAATTTAGGATTTATGGAAGGATGTCATATATCACACACATATATTGCTTTGGGATGCTTAGGAAATCTTCACTACCACATGTCACTGTTTTGTAGTTGTTTAAAATGGTAACTAAGCACATGCAAAAAGATAGCAATGCTAGGATAGTCTTCGAAAAAAATTACATTGTTAAGTATTTAATAAACATACCGAAACATTAATATATTATCCATTTTACAACCACTGAACTTTAAATAATTTCTTCCTGTGAATGCGTCAGTTATCATTATCCTTGAGGGTATTAGCTAAGCCCCACGTATTCAGCCCCTTGCAACCTTGCCATTCTTACAGGATTTGCTTCAGGTGCCTGGAGGTGGAAGGATGTGTGTGGGTGGAAGTCGAGGCTCTTTGCACCCGCGGGAGAGGAAAACCAGCACTTCTCATCCCCTTCTGTCCCTCCACTATGGGCAAACACCTTTCTCCTTGTGAGGGGAATGAGAGCTGCACCAGCAGGTGATGCCGTTCCCACACACCTCCAATGGTGCAGAATGAACACACAGGCTTTTAGCTGGCAAAGCACTGCGAGACATGCCCTGCTCTGGCACCAGCACGTGTCTGCTAGATCTTCTGAAACAACAGCCTGCACATCGTCACTCTAAACAGGAAGCCCAAATTGTAATTGAAAGGTGAGAGAAAAGTACCCATTACATACTTGCCAGCTCATGCTTACTGCTGAGGGTAGGCTTGACTTTACCCTTCACTTTAGATTTCAGCGGCTTAATTAATCTACTAACATCAAAAGGAAAATAATCTGTTCCGAGCAGTCCTTCTAAAGACTTGGTGCTTTGAAACTTCATTTCAAAATCGATCTCGCCTCTATCAAAATGGATGTAGAACTCAGAGACGAGAAGAACCCTTTCCTGTGACCCTCCACCACTGTCAGTTTTGTTCTACCAGACCTCTGCAAGGTGCCCGTTTGATCATTGCTATTTATTCTGTACTTTTGTCTAAATAAAGCTCTGTGTTACTCATCCATACAGAGAGAGACAAGCCACAAAGCACCAAAATTGAGGCGGTTTAAGGGTATGGGCTGTTACAGGCCCATCCTGTCAGATTATGGCTGTATGGGGGGTGGTTGTGAGACCACTGTGGTGGCAGGACCTGGCAGCAAACAATGAAGAGAGGGCAGGAAGTCAGGGTAGCCCCTTTTAACATTTCCCTGTGGACCATGCTGTGCCAATGACCCGAGGCTGCCTGTGTGACTGGCCAAAGCCCTCTGAGCTCACAAACCTCTTGATCATCAAGTGCCAGGCAGAAGAAGGCCCTGTGGAATAATGAACACTACGAGTGCCTGGAGACAGACCACAAGCACAGAGGAGATGGGAGGAGAGAGCAGAGGATTAGGACTGCCCAAGGCTTCTCCACTGAGAGACCAATGGATCTGCTATCAATGCAGATGATGGTGAACAGCCATTCAGGAGGGACCATGTGTTCATGTGACAACTGTCCAAAGGCGATTGCCTGAGAATAAGACATCTTGACATTTCACTAGAGGCCAGCCCTGGTCTCCTGGTCACCTGCCCTCGGCTAGGTGCTTGCTTGGTGGAAGGCAGAAAAGTAAAGCAAGAAATAAAATGCTGGTACACTGGAACTCTTAAAATTGAAACTGCTAACTGCTCATGAAAGGAAAAGGCAGAGCCAGAAGCAGTATCAATTATTTTAAATTATAACATACAGTGCCAGAGTCAGCAATCACATCAGCCACTTGTCCAAGCTGCTTCAAAGTAAAACTTAAAGCCCAAGACTCCCATCCCACATGATTAGCTCAGTGTATTGACAAGGAATATAACTCACATTTGCAAATAGTCAGCAAACCTAACATAGCCTGTGACCTATCACTTATAAATGTTCCTGGAAAAACCTTGTTAATCTGTAATAACCTAGAGAAATCCTGACTTCTGCTATTGCTCTGTAGCCCAGAATCTCCAAGGTCTGACATTTTGTTTCTTCTTGTTCCCCTGATCTGGCCCCTGGTTCCTCACTGGTGTTTTGCAAAGCCTGGGGACCTTGAAGGGGGAGCTGTCTGCCTCTGCCCAGGTGTCCACTAGGGCAAGGGAATGGCTCTCTGACCCATTAAATCATTTTGAAAATGCAGTTATATCTAATTAGTGTTTAGCATTGGCTGTCTTCAGTGTTTGCATTGGTTTGTTTCCATGAAGTGAGATTTCTGGGTTATTTATTACTGCTAATATGTTCCACCACGCTTTGACAGTCACCTTATGTTCTGCCAGTTTGGGGGTTTTTGTCAATTACCCTGATTTCATGTATGACTCTGATCTGTATCTACAAATTTTTTTCACTACATCCTCTCAAGACAGGAGCTTGTCCTTGTTGCCAGATGGATTTTAAGGGCTGGACTGTAGTATAACTGCACAAGAAATAAGGGATTTGTTTACAAACAGCTTGACAGGGTTAGTTTGCCTAAACACACAAGCTATCCAAATTTCACGTAGAAGAGACCTCTTGTACTGAAGGAGAGTAAAGAAAAGCTGTGGCTCATGGTCAGGTTTATATTTGCATTTTCCATAAAGGCGTTATTTGATCCCCTCTGCCGGGAGCATTTACTTGAAAGATGGGTCTCAGCCACAAAGTGTAAATTCCATTTCACTCTCCCCAAAAGTCTGATGTTATTCAGAACGTCCAAGTTTTGGTCCTCCTCTGTGCCAAACTTAGTGGAACAAGAGCTACCTTCCTTCACATTTCAGCTGTCTCTTTAATAGACACTCTTCTCTTTCACTGTTAATCATGTCTCAGCCTCTTGCTCACATGTGACAATGTCAGTTCAAGCATGCACAACGAACTCATAATTCAAAATTACTTGGCTCTGCCATACAAGATAATCCTAAGAAAACTGCAAATTAAATACTGTAATACAATATTCACATACATATTATCTGATAATGTACACTGTGATTTAAATTCTAGTACTGTCAAATTCTTTGAATCATTAAACACGTGATACCCAGTGGACATTTTATTTGTTCTAGACATGTTTTGACATTTTGGATCAAAACATTTTTTAGTATGATTAGCTAACTTGCTTAGCAATTGTTTTCTGTTGTCTAGCATAAACTAAGAACACTTTATGGTGAATTATTATTTCTAACTCAGGATTACAGAAGTATATAATGCTTGCATATTCAACAGTGAAAATTCTCTAGAAAATAACAACATTTATGACTCATTAAGAACTAAAGGGTGTTGTGTCTTGACGTTATGAAGGGCTGGGATATTATGAAAACAGACTTCCACCAAAAAAAAAATTTACATTAGAATTAAGCTTAAAAAAAATTAAAATTTGACTGAAGCCACTGAGGTTGCTGGCAAGCCAGTGGTATGAGTGAGTTGTGCAGCTGGATTACATCAATTAGTCCCAAAACAGAACATTAATTAAGCTTTTACTAATATTAGTTCATACAGTTGTTTTCTGTTATGAAAGCAATGTTTTAAGGATGAACAGCAACACATTTGCAATTTCCTTGTAGACATTGAATACAGAGTAAGAATCCAGAGTGCAACACATCTAGTAGTGTAATCAGTTCATCGTTCTTATTTTCCTGAAACTCTAGTAAGAGTTTACTTTTTTATATATTTATCTAATAATGCTTGTTCAACTGCTGTTATATCATCTACAATGAACACTTCAAAGAGATGAGGTGAGAAGAAAAGGGGTGTGTAAAAAAAAGCAGTTATATCACAGTCATGTAGGTAACAACTGTTATCAAATACTTTATTTTATCCTTTGTATTTGAGCTTGCTACTGGTTCAAACATGAACTCAACCATACATGAAATGTTTATAACAACCTCCCAACAAAGCTATTTTTGTATAAACATAAACTTTTGGGGCCAGCTGTGACCTGAGTCCCTAACTCCACTCCACTTTCAAGTGGGGCCAAGTTCAGTGAGATGTGCATTGCTTTCTCTGCAGACAAATGAGAGCTACCACAGATGTATGCAGGAGCAGGACTGGCTTCTCGGGGAACCCCCAGGAAAGACCTGGGGCTCCTGCATGGGACGAGCTGGTGTCTGCCACTGACAAGGAGGGACAGGGACATGGTGCTTCAGAGAGACAGACCCCGATTTCTACTTTATCCTCCCAAGCTCCAAAAAGTTTTCTGCCTCAGCCAACCTCCTTCTCTACAGGGACATATTTTTCTACATTACAACACTAAAGGTTTTAGTATTAAATGTTCTTTTGCAGAAAAAAAAGAAGTCAACACTGATGATGTTTCCCAGGATCTCTTTTTTCCATGTATATTAACATTATGCCTCACATTTCAGTGACTTTTATTCAAACTTACTACAGCTGAGTTGCAAAATGTTGTCTTTGTCCTTAAGACCATGACAGAGAACTTTATCTGCATTCAGATGCCTACTGGTTTGTGGTATTTCAATAATAAAACAGCAGGATTGAAGGCTCATGATGAGAAATCTGACTAATTACCTGTTAGATGATAGATGGTTGTAACTCTGCAGTGCCAGTCACTGAAAACAAAACACTTCTAGATATCAATCAGCTTCCTGACAAATTCAATTTCCATCACATTCAGTGGACAATAAATGTGAATTTTACCTCAGCAGCTATACAGCTTTGACTTTTAACTTTCCACTATGCATAATGATATTTTAATAAAGTGGAGATTTCTTTTAAGTAAATTAGTATTTAAATACCTGACATATTCATATTTCAGGCTCAAAGCTGGTGGAAATAATTAATGTTGTAAATCTGTTTTGTGTTCTACTGCAGACAGCAAAGGTATATTTAATAGCAGTATTTTTGTTTTCTCTGAATATTCTTGTTTATGACCAATTATTTACAATGCTTGTGATGGAGGTATTTACCCTCTTTTCCCAGCACCTTACCCATCTATGTATTGGTGAGCTGGGTGCAGATTCTCCCTATGACTCAAAACACAAAATGTCCAATTATCACCACTACATACCAGCATGTGGGCCAAGTTAAAGCACAGAGGGATTGGAGCACGGAAATTGAATATGGGCTTGAAAAAAGACCTCTGTTTCTTTCCACATAGGGACTGATTGCACTGTCAACATCTGGAAGTTGCGGATAAACTTGTCCACTTCAGAATGAATCTGAGTCCACTTACTCTGTCATAAATCGGAAGAGGTCAATTACAGTGTGTTTAATATCCATGCCAGCAGTGTGATACGAGAATCAGGCTCTAGAGGTCATCAATCCCTTTGTTACCTTGGACATAATAAACTGAAAGCAAAGAGGAAACGTTAGCACTGCTCCAAAGTTATGGGGGATGTGCATCGTGGTGTCACTGCAACTACTCACCCTGATGAGCCACACCCCGCCCCCTGCATCATACGTGCACACGGCGGGCAAGAGCAGAAGTCTCAAACTTCTGAAATCTTCGTGTCTCATGGGATACAAATTCAGATCAAATGATTTATCTCTGCCTTTTGGCAAGTGGCATCCACACAACAAAAAGAAGGGCAGCCAAATTACATTTATACTTGGTTTAGAGCACTGTGCCTCTCCTATTTTATTTCACCTAATAAAAAATTGAAAAAAAATAAGATCAAGCCTTAATGCAATTGTCCTTCTTGGAGGAGCCATTTCAATGTGCTCCGTCAGCTGTCAGGGCAAAGCGAAGCTCTGAGGTCCCACCACAGGTGTCCGCCTGGCCCTCAGTGCAGGAGCTGCAGGGAGCTTTGTCCTTGGGAAATGGGAAAATTATTGAGCAGGTAACATCTGGGACCTGCTTCTCTGAGGTAACACCAGGGAGAGATAACTCTGTTAGTGTAAGTGACGGTCGAGGGTTTCCAGGGCTGGCCACTGGTCTGTGCTCAATTTGATTGATTGGCAGGTGCTGGGACAAGCTTTTTCTGCTCATTTCTCCCAACCAGAGGCAGCCTCTGCCTTTATCTGGAGCTCCCCATACCAGCCCCTTCCCAGCAGTGGGTCTCTGGGCTTCCACTGGCAGGGGTGGGCAAGGAGACACCCGGGTGACCCTGGGGACCCGCCTGCCGCAGGGCTGAGGCAGAGACGCAGCGAAGGGCGCGGTGTGAGCCAGCTGCTGGGCTGTGGGGAGCTCCGTGCCAGAGCTCTGTGCCAGAAATGAGAGCCATGAAAAAAACTCAAGAGTGAAAAGGCTGAGAATTTTTCACTGGAGTCAGTTTACTCAGGAAACACCCTACAGCAGCCATTTCTTCGGAACTTGAGTTTCTTTCCCAGGTCCTGCCCCAGCACCTCAGCACAAGCACCCCAGCAGAGCTGTCTGAGCTCTGGCCGTGGTGTGCAGGTTTCCCAGGGCAATGCAGGTCACACACATGTGGCTCAGGTCTGGCTTTCTGGCATTACATTGGGTTTAGATGGTTTTGTATTGGAAGCTGCGGCAAATTTGACCTCCAAACCACAACCCTCTCTGCAGCCTGGCATTTTGCAAGTAACTGTTATTTTCCAATTTGCAGAAATACCCATTGTTTTTTCTGAATTTGCAAGACCTATTTCTACTTTGTTTTTAGAAAGGTCTGTGATAGTACTGCCAGAGTTTGTCTCTGATTTTGTACAGTCAGGCTATCACTGTAAAAGGTGCCAATATATCTATGAATAAGAGGTTTAGTGCATCAGTGAAAAATTACATTCTTAAACACAGGTTATTAATCTGCATGCATGCACATACATATCCATATATTAAAAAAATATGCCAGTAATCAATTTAGAATAGCTTATTTTATTATTTCTTGTGGAAACAATGATGGTTGTATCAACAAATTCCTCTGTTTCTGATTCTGATAATGAATTACCAGGCTCACATTTATATACTACTTTTCACTAGAGATGTACTGAAGACTCGGTAATGATTTTTTTCTTAATCAAGCCACAGTACAGAAGAGGTCTACTTAGGCTTTTCTTAAAGCAGCCTGACATCAAAAGATTTCAAAAGGACAAAGGCTGCTTTTAAAAGCTAACATACTATTTATGATTTCAAATGGCAGAGGTATGATTTAGCCTGCTTTATTACAGATGTTATAAATGATGTTTCACATAAGAATAGTATTCTCTTATTGCTTTCCAGGTAGAGTTTCCACTGGCTTCATTAAAGGCCTGAATGTAAACCAGCTGCAGAACCATGAATTAGGTCCTAGCAAGTGAAATTGCCCCTGTTGTTTTTTTTTTTTAAATCATTTGACATGGCAACATGGCAGCTATTTAATTACACTCATGCAAGAACAATAAATAAAAGTCCTATGACCTTTTGTTTCAATAAAATAAAATCTACTTATTCTTTTTAACTAATATGTCATTTCCCATTTATTTTCCCCCAATGTGGTTGCCAGTGTCCAATTTTTAGGCTCAGTGCACAACAGTGATAAGGTCAAAACCTGAGACAGGGTGATGTGATTAGCCCTGTCCTAGGCTACCTCATAAAAATGTCTGCCACACAGCACATGCTCTGTCATGCAAGAAAAATTGTTTATGAAAGGGTTCAACCAAACAGAGTTGTGTGAACATGCAGAGGACTTTTTACAGTCTCCTCTCAACTGATTTTTACAAGAGAGATCAGGGAAAGGGGGAGGGGAATTTTAAAATGGTAAATAGAATGTAAAACTGGACACTGTGGAAAATCAAAAATTGAGGTGGGTGGTCCGGCAGCTCGAATAACTGTGGCAGATGACCTCATGAAGCCAAGGTGTGATTCATCAATCCCAGAAGACCTGCAATATGCGATATTTTCCCTGCTTCGGAATAGGCAGCAACCCAAACAAAACCTGACCTGATGAGGTTTGGTTCACAGAGGTCTCATCTCTCCATGAGAATAGGTGGAATTACAAGCATAAGTACCAAGCACTAATATGGCACCACAGACAGAAACTTTATTTATCATGCAGAGAGTGAAAACAAAGCTTTCTACTAGATTTATTAGTAAAAGGGAACAGAAGAATCTGGTATGGACAAACTGCATGTTCCCCACATCTCAGCTGCCAGGACTTCCTGCCCTCAGGCTTAGATATATTTATCTGGTTATAATTCAGTAAAGTTGTGTGATTTCAAGCCATTCCAAACAAACAAAATATCTAGGATATCATTCAAGGATGTCCTGACAATGCAATATTTCCCCTTTTAGATTAAGATAAAAAATAGAGATGCTAATTAAATGCTCTCACAAAGATGAGTTCTTCTCAGAAATTGTTTTTATTAGTTTTATTTTTTAAACAGTTTCAGGACTGTAAGAATTAAAATGATGACAGTTTTATCTGGATGAAATTATTATAATATGTACATCACTGGGAGAGAGAGAAAAGCATATGGAATATATATGTATTCAGAGCTTGATTGTGCTGTTTCTTTGTATTCAAAGGCCTCTTTGACTTCACTGGAAATTTTACATATGTGACAGTTGCAGAAATGAGTCCTCAAATTGTAGAGAAATCAAATTTCCATGTTAAAGAGACCCTGTTTCTAATTTCACTTGGAAAAATCACAGTTTTTCATATGAACCCCATCTCGTTATTTTTCCAGCCTTTCTAAACATTGGTGCTTTTCATAAGTGAGGGGCATTAAGGAAAAAAAAAAAAGAGATAGAAAGAAAAAGAAGTCTTTATGTGTACCAGGGGATAAATATGTTACTGGAACAAGTTTTTGGTGTTGAGTGCACTGTCAGGAGTAAAGAGAAACATGAGTAATACCATTAGAGCCCCTGCGCTCAAAATAAAATATTAATGGCAGCATTTCCTGAGAAATTAAATTACTAGAGAAAAAAAGTCTTAAAAATATGCATTCCACTGCCTTGTTGAAAGCCCTCACAGAAATTATGGTCAAATTACTATCCTTTTGTCTTTAGCACACATACTTTATGACCTTGAGAGATGTTCTCGTGTAAATGTCTGAGATTTTCTTATTCAGAAATGGTCATATTTTGCACACACTCACTGGCCAAGGGAAAGAGCATAATCATTAGCTATGTTTGAATGGATGAAATTCAGTTGCTTGTTTGCAGGAGTCATAAGATCATCTTGGGTCTGTTTAGCCTCCACTTAAACCTCCAAAATGATTCAACTTTAGTCACTCTTGACTGAGGTGCATTGATGCTGAAGGGTTAAGTCTGACCAGTCCAGTTTGCCCCAGCTACACTGATGGACAGTCAGCACATGAAAAGAGTGCTCTTTTTGTTGAAATGCTTCACAATTTCTTTAAGGTTCTTATTCAACCATTAGCAGTGACTCACCGGTTGCTAGATAACTGCAGTTCTCACTAAACTGAAAAATAAAAAAATCAAGATCCATTCTCACAGAGGTCCTCCGTATGTGATAAATACTGGCTGCTATGCTTCTAAGAAGACTATAATTATTTAAAATATAATTCATTATGTCAAGTCTCCAATGCACACTACATTATCAACATGAGTAAAAAAATTATTTCTAGATCATGTCTATTTCAAAATGACTATTTCTCGAAGTAAAGAAGGGAAACATTATGACTCATGCCTATCAATTTTCTATTGCCTATATTCATTTTTATCTGAAAAAAAAAAAAGAAAAAGAAAAAATTCAATGTCCTGCCAATAAGCTGAAATTGTTAGCATGTTTTACACACATTAAAATCATGTTTCAAGTAGGTTAATAATACCCCACCAGCCTCAGAAGCAGTGAAGAACACAACCTTCCTTTGCCCTGTGACTCTGATGCGGGAAAAGGCTTGCTCCTGCTGAGACTATGAGGGGGCTGAAACTTTCCTTTCTCTGAGAAGGTCACCAAGAAACACAGATATTTGGGGCATAAACCTGCATTCAGTTGAATACTGTCAAATGAGAAAAATCTGTGTACCTCACACCGTGCTTAGCATCTTGTCCAACACTGGTGTACTGACTTCGGGTCAGGCCAAGTGTGTTTCTCCTACCCCCATCTTTGCAAGAAGACTATCCCTAACACTGTTCTTAGTAAAATTATATCATTATTTTCCACAGTCATAAATTTTTGCAGCAAGATTTTTCACACTTCTCCCCCATTTTCTGATATAATCCACTCTGCTAAGTTCTTAAGAAGGGTTTTAAAGAATTGAGGGAAACATGGTTAAACCTAAGATCCCACAGCAGTATAATAAATATTCATCAGTATTACATTTGCCTTTATGTACTTCCCAAGCTTCAAAATAGCTAAATGACACAAATTTGTTACAGTGGTAACAGCAACACAATTATGGTTAGTGGCCTGTCGCTGCTACCATCCAAACTTCAGCTTACATTAATATAAAACTCTTGACAGGCCATTCATGGATCAAACTTAAAATATAAGGCAAAAAGAGAAATGGTTTTAACAACTGAGAGTTTATGGAACTGCCAGATGACAAGATAGTATATAGAAGAGAAAATTAGATGTACCAATGAAAAAAAACAAAACAAAGACCATGCACATTGCAGATAGGTTTTATACATGCACGAAATATTTACCTTGACATTTTAAAAATCAGTACTTTTCTTAAAGGAATGGCAAGAAATTAAGACCCGGAGGAGATATTCTTCTCCATGTCAGAGGCCCAAACTAGCTCAGGAGAAACAGAAGTTCATCCTGCAGACAGGAAAGGAATGATCTCTGCCCAGGTGGGCAGCAGGGAGCAACTGGTGCTGGAGGTGGACATCTCGGAGAAGAACCCAGGAATAAATCCTCCTTGAAGGCTACATCCACCTAGTAGAGAAGCTTCCAGTCCCTGGTCCATCACTAGATATTACACCAGAAACAAGAGGTGAAACAAACAATTTGATGTTCTTCATGGTCTGGGCTTGATATATGGAGCAGGAAAGGAAGAGGAAGGAGGGGAATGAAGGAGCAGAAGAGAGAGATTTCCTCCAGCGAGTGGCCAAGGGCACTCAAGTCAGGCTCCTGCTCTACCCTCCCAAATATGAGTTTCTCTCTCTCCATCAGCTCTTTGAAAGCCAAAAGAGGCGAGCAACCAGCCCACCTGCAGCGACCTTCCCAAGGTGACAGCCAGTCTTCCCCAGCATCTTCACCAGGATGGATCAGGCTGGCCCTGAGGACTCAGGGCCTTCTTAGGGATTATCTCTAAAAAATGGTTCCCCACTCAAGGAAGAGGTGTTCACCCATCTTCTCACAAAGGATTGTATATCAGAGTGCTACAATGGGGGCTTTGGATATCAAAACATAATTTTTAGAAGAATCACATTCTATAGCTCCATGTTCTAGCATCCGGTGAATTGCTAACACAAATAATTAAAACTAATATATGGTTGTAAAAATAAATGAATAAAGTATATTTCATTATGCAGTATCCTTGATTTTTATGGTGTTTGATTACTCACTAATTTGCAAAATGTGGTAATCTGCAGTATGCATCCCAGTCATTACTGAAATCATACTGTACTTTAGTCAACAGGCTGATGATCTGACATGTCCCAACAGCAGCCCTGTGCAGAAGAGTAAAATGAATTAAAGGCCCTGGTTCTTGTTTTTATAAAAGCCGGTTCAGAACACTCAGGCAATGAAGAGTAACCATCGAGTTTCTACAGAGAGGCTTATGGTGATATAAATTAACATTACAGTAAGTAATAATGTGGCCAAAGGCACTTATGCCTTTTGGGGTTTCTTTTCACATATTTTATCTTTTAGTATCTCTGATTAAATTTGGTGAGAATATGTAGGTGACACCTAGAAGACAAATATAACTTGGTATGGATCAACAGCATTAATTCCAACACCCAATTTTGAGAAACATATGTTCTCTTGAACAGATATATGGGTGTTATCATTGGCACAGCTATAAATAAATATTAAATCCTCATCAGTCAAAATAGGGAGTACTCTGAGGTTTCACTTTCATCAGATAACAATAACACCTCTGGAAAAACATTAAGTCTAAATGATAGCATATTTATTATTTGACAAAAACTATCTTACAAAATATTTTGGTTTAATTCCCAGATGATTTACATAATAGATTATAGCAGCTGCTATAACAATTCCAAAGTTGTTTTTTTTCTGAGTAGTCTTTGAATCCTCTAACACTGCATGTGTTTTTCCAGATCTTATTTTTTAAATTAGCATGCCTTGAGAAAATACCTACACGTATTTTCCTAGAACCACGCTAGCTATTGATCTCAGCTTGACAAAAGTGGAAGAATTCATAGGTCATTTCAAAGTCACCTGTTGAACCAACAGAGAAGAAATATTTCTCCTTCACCAGCCTAGAATCTTTAGAGACCAGTGGACAGTGCGAAGGCTTCTCAGGGCATGTCCGGTTGCGTGCACAGTTGGACCAGAGAGTCCTGGCAAATTATCACGGTATTTCAGCATTTTAGTTTGAGCCCTGAAACAACTGGTTCTGTCTTGAGTTCTTTCTCAGGCAAAACTCCTGAAGCAGCGGTGGGCCTTTTGTTTAATTCTAGCCACGTGCAAATTTATTTTGGAATGAGCAAATAATTAATCTA
This sequence comes from Edolisoma coerulescens, assembly GCA_013397115.1. Classification (NCBI taxonomy): domain Eukaryota; kingdom Metazoa; phylum Chordata; class Aves; order Passeriformes; family Campephagidae; genus Edolisoma; species Edolisoma coerulescens. The sequence continues at coordinate 1,381,652 of VWZW01006255.1, forward strand.
TTAAAAGGTTCCATGGGACATTCCAAAAGTCACCGTGAAAAATTATTGTCAGTGCACAGCTGAGATGCTGCTTTATAGAATTAGCTCATAAAGTAGTATCGTGTGTAATTGCATTCGTGTTGTCACTGTCTCTTTGTAAATCTCCAGAGATTTACAGCACCACACACTGGAGCAAGACCATCTAATATTTATAATGTTTCATTATTTTCATCTACTTGGAACGAAACCTGTAGACTTATAGAAAATCCAACAAGATGTGTCAGAAATAGCAGTGTCCACTTGCAGTATCCATAACAGCCCACAGAACACAGGCAGACACGATACCACAGGAATTGCAAGTGACCAAACAGCTGCATGACATTTACTCAAAATACTTTCTGCATTTAACACACTTATTGAGCAGAACTTGAAAATAGGGTCATTGTTTATTTGGGCATGGCAGAGGGGAAACTTTGGTTTTTTACTAGACCTACAGAGTATAAACAGATCTGGATTGTAAAGCCCTTTCATTGTACTTCTACAGGTAAAAATAATATTTTAACTAATGACAGATTTGGCTGGGGAAAAGTTAAAAGGCTGCAGAACTTTTCCTTATTGTTTAACTCAAAGTCCTGCTTGGAAGAGGATGGACAGATTGTTCATGTACAGATTCATATCAGAAGTAGTTGTTTACAGCTTTTCGAAACATTTAGGATTTCATCTTAACACTTCCTAGTTTATGACGAGAAAAACTAGGAGCATGCAGCTTTCTGATTACTGCCATCAGCCAGCAGGAAGATGCTTAAGCAAGAGTAAAACAATTTCTTTATTACTGGTGGGATCTTAAAATATATGTCCAAGCTTCGTAAAGGACATAGCACTGACTGGAAATTTTGCCAGAATAAGACAACAAGAATTTGGCCCTTTCTCTGCAACTACTGACAACACTCCACAATTTTATGCTGTTAGGATTTTTTAATTAAATGAGCTATTCTTCAATACACAATAGAACTAAAAAGGAGTGAGTATCTAAGTATGAAGCTGAGTTTGTAAGACATCTCTAAGTCCTTTGCAAATGTGCCCAGAAAATTAAAAATTCCACTGATACCAGGATTTTCTAAATAAGCAAGTCCATGTATTTTTTAAGGGGCAGGTTTTTTAAATAGCTGTGCTGTTTGCTACAGTCAATAAGTATCACGAGAAGGAGAAATATGATATTAAGCAGGATCTGATTCTAAACTTATGGCTCCAGTGGGAACTGACTAAACACCATTTATAGCGTATCCCAACAGAAACACTCCATTTGCTGTAGCAGTGTTTACTGCATCTGAATTCTCCTAGCAGAAAACAGCTTTTTCACAGTAAGTTCCAATATTAGCAGTGAATTAATTATTATTTTATGTTTGTAGGACCATGCTAAGTATGAGAGAGCAGCGGGGGAGAGAGGGGTCCCTCATTGCTGTTACTCCTTGGCAAGGAATATAAATATGGTAATCTGGGCAATTTTCAACTTTTAGTCATGTGGCTGGGAAAAATGATTTACTGGAAAGGACCTCACCAAATCTTTTGGATAGTTGCTGCATTCCTACAAAAACACACCTTTGTCTAAAAGAACAATATTTTAAGAAATATCCTGAAAGCAATCATTGCTTGGATAAGGTGACTTGCATGTCATTTCCATCAGTTCTGCAATACCAGTCCAGGTTTCCTCTCAGCACTTGCATCCAAACACAGACCTTTTTATGCCAGACATGAATCAAAAAATTTTAATCCAGAATGTTACCTGTAAATAATTTTAATCTAGAATGTTACCTGTAAACAACACACTATAAACCAAACCAAAACTGGAAAGAGACGAAAAGTGCCGTACCTGTACTGTGATTTACACTGTGCCTGAAGCCTGTTCCCACTCAATAAGAGTCTCCCATTGATTTCAGTGTGGTTTGGTTCAGTCCCTTATTTCAGCCCTCATGTGTTCCTCCAGTTTAATGCAGCCACCCTTCCTGGTAGCCTTTGTCCACTACTCCTCATAGGAACATTCAACAATTTGCTGTATGATTAAAAATGTCTGTGGGAGTATGAACCACGTTGTATATTCACCAAGCATACACAGATGCTAGACAACTCCTACAAACATCACGACAGAAAACTAAGAGAGCATTAAAAGTAAATTTTCATTATAGTTTTAAAAAAATATCCTGAGTGTTTCAAACAAACTAACCAGACAATTATAAATGCTCATATTAGGTATATTTGTCTCAGTGAAAGTCCTGAAGCAAGCAGTAGTGGTAAATAAAAATAAAACAAAATCTAAATGGATCAAAAAACATGACTGACACAAAAATTGCTGTAAGCATATATAACCTGCTTCACTCACCTATGTGAAAGAAAATGATTTTGATTCAAACATAGATACTTGCATTAGGTAGGTAACTGCCTGTGTTAAAACTCCACTTCCTAAAGCTAATGTGCCAATAAAGCATAAAGATACGACAAGGAAAATCCAAACTTGAATAATTAAACATTTATTTTTTATAAATAGGAAAAAATATCTTGAGTGCTGTGATGCTGGCACTGTATTTAGGAATTCTTGATTTTTCAATCGTACATGTTAATGTTTCTTGATTTGTATGGCAGAGCTAGTGGAAATACATTTCTATTCAGCACTCGTGTTATCTAGCAGATGAGTATTTTCAGGGTGTTTCCTAGATGATAGTTCTTTTAGATATCAAGCAGAAACTACACTTGCTCTGTTAGGACTTTTTTTATGTACAATACCCTAAAACCTAAAATTCCACCGCAAACTGCCCTCTGTTACAGTGCTTCATGCTGACCTGGGTGTAAACTTTCACCATTCAGGAAAGTCAAAGAAGGGTGAAATTTTAAGTGCAAAAATTTATCTGTTTGCAAGGGGGGAGGAGAAAGGAGGGGAAGAAGGGGGAAGGGGATATTTTTTCAGAAATATTACACCTAGTCCAACTTTATGACTAACGTGAGTTGTTTGAGCTTCCTTGGCCTGCAACTTGCAAAGGTATCCTGTCGGGTTGGCTGTTCATTTTCTTTTCATATGAATTGTTACTAAAATCTACTTGAAATAAAATGAAGCAAAAGATACACCATAACATCCACATTAGTTTTTTATCAACTTCTGAGGTGACCATTTTACATTTAGACTGTAAAAGGCGCACAGAAAATAGGCCTGAGAAAGAATTCTGAACCTCACAGCATTTGGTTTATATTTTTTTGACTAGAAGTGAAGTGTCTGGCACATCATTCATTTCTTCCTGGAAGGTGCAGATTTGAGGACATGTTCAACCCTGCTCTAAGTTTAGACAGTTTCAGAATAAAAGGGAACTATTCCCAAAGTCCCTGCCCTCTAGGTCTGCCTTTTAGATAATGAAGTTTCTGAAGGCGTTGCTCAACACAAACCGACTAAAGAGGAAAGGAAAAAAAAAGCAGAATTATATCCATCTGGGTGAAACAGCTAGCTCCCCAGCAAATTAATGGTCTGATGATTCAGGGAAATGTAGAGGTAGGTTCTTAGTAGTAAAATGCATGTAGAGGAAGAAAGGGGTGCACAGAGGTGAATTTAGTTTGGTAGGATAGACTTTTTTGTAGATTAAGGATTAATTTGGAAACAATAGGCTCCTAATAAAATGCCAACGTTACAGCAGTTTTATTAAAACACGTCTTGGAATAAAGGATCAAATTCTCTCGGACTCAGCTGCAGCCCGCTGAGGAACCTGAGTAGAGGCACCATTTATTAGCAGAGGCGACTCATTAGAGAGGGGGAAATTGCTGTCGGCTGGGAACTCGGTCCCGCTTGAGCTGGAAGTTTTGCCTGAGGAGCTCAGGATCGGCCCCTTGCCGTGCCGGGGCCCCTGCCGCCCGCTGCAGTGCGGGAGCGGCGCTCACCTCTCCCCGCGGGGAAAGGACATCACTCTGCGCCACGAGAACGCTCTGCTGTCTCTAAAACAGTGATCCCCTAGCCAGCCAGCCTGAGCAGAGCAGCAGTACCCGCAGATGCTCAACAAATGATCGCCCAAAATACGAAACGCTGATTCCTTCTCTTTTTACAGTCTTTTTTTTTTTTCTTTTTGTGACAGCAACTTCTGGAGATTAATCCCTCTCCAGAGTTTGCCCGTGCCTTGTCATGTCAGTAGCGTCCTGCACAACTTAACGAGATAACCCCTGACAAGCTAATCAGGCCGGGCGGGGGCTGACACCGCGTCCCGGGGCCGGCGGCCGCTCCGCATCCCCGCGGCCGCCTGCG